>JANAVB010016799.1:918495-921454 GCA_029216955.1 Iris pallida | reverse complement strand
GTGGCCGACAAGGCTATCCCCGGCTGTGACAACGCAGCAGGCCGAACTCGAGGTACGCTTTTAACCCTCTTTTCCTTCGTGAATTCTCGACCAAAAGTCGATCCGTAAGTCTTATGAAAAGCCTATATAACCATCTTCGAAACCCTTCAAAGGGAATTCGTCGTAAACCTTCGATCGACCAAGACTCGACGCAAAGTCGGTCCAATAACTATTCGAAAACAGAACAGTTTCGTAGACCGATTACCCTACTTTACGGTCAGATTTCTTCCAAACCAGAACGATTTTGAAATCTATTGGAAGGAGTTTATTGGCAACATATAAGACTTCACAACCCTTTTCGTGGATTTAGAAATCATCGACTATGTGTCGAGAAATCAAATCCCAAAGTTTCCCAAAAACCTGCTTTAAAAATATTGAAAACCATCCACACGACGGGCGTTCCGCCATTCCGGGCGACGTGGTCGCACACCGTAAGTATCGAAAGCTGCGTAACAGCTTCGTGGTCGTGTGGGCTTTGACGGAATTCAAATTGATCGCGTGTGCGTGACGAATTTGATGCGTATCCGTCGAAATTCACCGTATCGTGCACTTTGCAAATTATCCAATTACTTTGTGCATGCTCATCGGATCGAGACGAAACTTGCGCCAACAGGACCGTATCATTTTTTTGGTCATGTATGCAAAGTTTGGTCCAATTCTGAGACAGTTGAATCCGACGTCATTTTGCAGGCCCCACGGTCCCACTCAACGGGCGATTTTGTGCACGGCCCGCCGGAATCCAAATTTGGACATACGGTTGGGTTCGTATCGGAAAACTAGATCCATAGACATGTAGTTTGACGACTTTAGAGACCGTTGACCATGGCACGCTTTTCGGTACAAAGCGGGTCCAACGGCGGATATCGTTTTTTTTGCCCGAAATTACCATTTTGCCCCTGTATCCAGAATTGGACTTAAGGACAGGCAATCCTAGCTAATTTGACTATTCTGAGAACGTTGGTACTGTTTATTTCAGCATCCGGATACTTCTGCATGTGTTGACTGATTGTGGCTCGTGAGTGGTATAGTGTTATTGGTTTCTCCAGCTAAGGACCTCAGGCAAGTGTACTTTCTGATTGCTTTCCGATTCATAGTAGTCTTTTTATTTCATGTCTATATATATATCTTGCTGCTTGTTGACACGCTCGTCACACGGAGTAGTCAGGAGGGGAAATATCTTAGTATACATGTGGACTACCCAGAAATATCCCAATATGTCTTTTCTTGAATGCTAGCCGCTGCGCACGACACGTGCAGTGTGCCTTATTTACCCCCTAGCCGTCCACATGTTGAAACGGATATTTCACACCACCTAGATAGATGTCTTTTATTAGTTTTTCCTTGTTTACTTTTCTATCGTGCTATGTCATCAGTTTTCTTACTAGCTTTCATATCCCATATGCTATTTTCATGTCTTGTTAATTCTATTGTGTTTTGTATTGTCGTCGGTTTGTGTACTTGTTTCAATCCTGACTGGATAACCAACATTTTTCAGGTTTAGCCGCGATCACTCTTTACATTGGGAAGGCTTGGGTATGCTGAGGTCAACCTAGAAATAGAAGATAACATTGTATCAATTCCATTAAATGTAAAGCCTTATATTTTCTTTAAATATAATTCTTGTAAATGTTGCAATAAATATAGAATTGTGCATGAGCAGCAAATGATATTTTCTTGAGCATTTAATTCTTGCGGGCTTGACAGCGTTCTACCGCCGACTCTGCGGCGTAGGCTGGCTTGGACACGTCTCGTATCCGAAAAGCGGGTGCGGGTCGTAACACCCGGCCTGCTCGGTACCTTATGATGGCTGGTTGGTTTGGTGAAGCCTTGTTGGACTTGAGAATATATGAAAGATCGCTCGGAAGGCTATGCGATCATGGCAGGAACCATCGTATAAATGTGAGTAGTGTTGAACCCTTCAAAGATCCTTTAGCTTCACGCTTAATAAAAAGGACTGTATGCTATGTTTACTCGTTGAGTTGCTAAATAACATCCTACATGGAAACCAGAAAGATAATGAAAGATAATTAATCACATGACCCAAAAATAGTTGTGAATCATTTTATGGATTGTGTGTTTCGAATCATTTCAAAAATTGTATGCTTGTGTGATGTTGCAATGAAATACATGACAGGTGAAGCAAAAGCCCAAATACTTGGATGATGAGTATATCGAGCCTCAGCTCGATGAATAGATAGTAACAAAATAATAAGACCCAAGAACTGGGCAGTGAGTATGCTTGAATTATGATCGTGAGAGTGTATGGTATCAAAGATGTAGGAAGAGATTGAGTTACAATATTCTATTATCCAGTGCCGATGTAGAATGTTGATTACACTAAGACCCTGGATTGGACAGATGGTAATGCGAGCATTGGCTCAAGGCATATTAGACAATACGAATAAGAATGATGGCTTAATTAAGAATAGTGGCTTATTTAGTTTGTTCTTCTTATTGTGCATTATATGTTTTCTTTATAGATAAGTTGCATATATTTGCATGGTCATAGACAACTTATCGACAAGGTGGTTCATCGAACGGTATTCCGAGGCCTCGAAAACCAATTCGTACTAGGGGAACCTAGTGCTGAAGTAGTAGCACAGTGCTGAAGTAATAGCATGGTGATTCGGGAACCTTCCGGATTGGGCTAGCTATCCGTAGCTGAAGGGGAGCCATCTAACCATAAGTCCAAGATGGCGTGTAGTCAGTGACCCGCATATAGATCGGCCACATGCTAATAATGTCGTATGCAGGTAATGTGAGTTATTAATCATTTACAGGGAAGGATATTGGCTGTTGGTAAGAATCACCTGAACGATGACAAATATATTGAATTATGATATTGTTCCTAACAATGTATTATGCAAGCAAATTAAGTATTATAAATGTACATGGATGGCTACATGACCGTGGGTAAGAA
>JANAVB010016799.1:815995-913495 GCA_029216955.1 Iris pallida | reverse complement strand
ATATTACTCTTGTGGATTGAGATATAGATTGTATTGCCATGATTTGGCAGTATACCATAACCTTGACAGCGTTTACGTATTCAAGTCGGACTGGAGTCCGCTTGATACGTAGCTGGCTTGCTCACGTTGCTGCATCCGAAAAGCGGGTGCAGGTCGTGACAGCTAGTTTTTAATCCTCCGGGATCGAGGCGTGACAACAACCATATGCGTATAGCAATCGTAGACGCATAGCAATCTTAGACGCATAGCAATCATAGGTGCATAGCGACCATAGACGCATAGTGACCATAGACGCATAACAATCTTAGATGCATAGCAATCTTTGACTCATAACAAGCATAGACGCATAGCGACCATAAACGCATAGCAATCAAGCATGTGCTTTCTGTACATGCTGACAGGGTTCATGCAGCCAATATTTATGACCACTTGGCATTTCTGCTGCATGGCCTACTGCTCGTATGGAGGGTCGTCGTCCCCAAATAGCAAGTCTGTCATAGAAGTTTCGAAAACTTTCAATGACCATAACTTGTGTTATAGGACTCGAAATCTGACAAAATAAAAGCCAAAACTGCATAAAATCAAATTATCTACCACATGGAACAACTATTTCTCCAAAAAATAAGCACTTTTAATAGATATTTTCCACTAAAAACTCCAAAAATAATATTTAAACTTAGATCTACACTAAACTAGTCATCAAATCTGAAAACTCTAAGAACTAATCATGTAGAGGAAGTTTAGATATATAATATAGACTAATAAAATGTAAAGAAATAAAAAATGGCAAGTGGTCTCTCCATTAGTACAAGATGTACTTGCCTATGGGTTGGTTGGATGGAGTAAATAAGAGTGAATGAGGAGAGAGAATGGAAGAGATTATTTATATGGAGGTGTGGGTGGTTTCATTAAACCCTAATCCTAACCATACTAATCTATTCTATATGTTATGCTACATTATTAAATAATCCAGATCACAACGCGGTCTAGTTATTTCATTATTGAGGTAATAAACCACACCTACAACCAGACAAGGACAAGGGATGACACACTACTCCACGACGAGATATTGTTCCATGCTATGATCAGGTATAAGAACAGGGTACAGGTGCTCATGCTACAGATACTATATACTATGTACAAAAGTAGTGCAAAAAAATACGTATATCGGGAACGGGGAGTGACAATTTATAGGCTGGTGGAATGAACCACCCATGCGCACATACGTTATGCGCATGAGTTTTTGGCATGCAAGAGCACTGCATGCATGAGGATGGAACTGAATCTTTTGTAACTGTACTGTTAGGCTACGGATAAGCTGACATATGGCAATTATTGAGATTTGTTTGTTACTGAGATCTTGGATGGTTGTCACCCGTTTATAGGCATGTCTGAGTTAATGACATGTGGCGCATGAACATTGCTCAAAGATCTCATTCTGTTAAAACAGAATAGATTTGATTTGTGCTTGAGAGGCACTGCACCATTACTGATTATGGCATTCCTCGGAAAATGCTGCACTTTGTGGATATCACGAGATTTGCACTCTTTAAGTGTCATGGAAGCTAAGCCGTTTGAACTATTGCTACAAGCTACGCTTTAGAGCACCTGAGTGATTGCACTTTTGAGTGCCTTGAAGACCGTACTCTTGGCTGAATTGACAGCGGGTATTTATTGACATCTGACATCTGGCTACTAACAACTGATACCTGACATATGACATCTATATCGGTGTACCATAAATGCTAAAGTGACAGTTTGGGGTTCTGTGCTCGCGAGGATGCGCCTTTGAACGCTACTTGAGACAAAGCTCCAGGAGGCTGCGCTTTTAGAAGCTACGCCTTTTGGGGTTCCGTGTTCTATGAGACCACACTTTTAGAGGATTTATGCTCCAGTAGGTTGTGCTTTCAGGGGCTGTGCTTTTGAGTCACTTGGGTCAAAACTCCCAAAATTTTGCTACTACGTGGAGCTCGAGAAGTGATGACTTTTGACTGGGACTTAGTCAAACATTAAATGTGGCAGATTCATTGTCATGAATACATGGTTCATCCTATTAATTCGGGGCCTTTGTCTGCCTGCCATTTGGTACATGGGTTTGACCACACATGGCCTATAAATAGGAGTATTATTGAGGAAGAACTCATTCGTTCATTTTTTTCCACCCTTCATGTCGAAAACTTCTCTGCACTCCGATGACTGTGGTCCTCCTTGATGAGTCTGACAACAGTTGTGTCAGTCATGGGATAGGATCGTAGACTTCTCTGTTCAAGGAAGTAGCCAACTTGATGATTTGTCAGAAGATTGAGAAGATCTTAACTAATTACAAGTGGAGCAGTCCCTGTTTATGCAGCGTCACAGCCGCATTCTACCTCGATATGCCATCGAGTGCCAAGATGTTGAATACATGATTTGTATTGATTGTCATTCCAAACTCTGTTCGACCAACACCTAGTTCACCTGTCAGAGGAGCTGCACAGGCTGTCAGCAGCTAATCCACATGGCTGAAGACAAGGTTAAGGTCGTGCACGCTACCAGCATATGGTCGAGGAGTAACCTGTGACTTTCTTGAAAAAATAATGTAGGCCCAGTTCTATAAATAGATAGATTTTTCTATATAATCACGAATATCAATAAAAATTTGTAATAGACTTCCATCGTATTGTAATCATGAATACCAATAAAAAGAATCTTTTTATGCTCTTTTTCAATATTGTGTAGTACTTCTTAAGCGCATGAGTCTTGTTGTTTGATCACCAATTCGGTATGTGCAGAAATTGTAATCCACTCCTTTGTAGGGTTGTGCTTCTTAGCTCTGTGCCTAGTTGCCTATAGTGCACTTGTAATTTTTTTATGCTTCTACACCCCGGCAATCATTCGAGGAACCAAACCTTGTGCACAAGTTGTCCAATAACTATGCAAGACTTGACTCAACTTTCTATTCTTAGTACCATTTCGCATCTTACATACTTTCCATGTTCTTCGTTGCAGCTCCCAAACAAGGGACTAGCTCGACGACAAACAATCCCGAGAATTTTCTATGTTATCATAATCTTCTGACTCAAACCCAGGAACGACTATTTGATAGCCCTTCTACTTAACTTGACCCAACCGTGTTTCGTGTAGTACCATCAACTAAGTCATACTCTATATGACAAGCCTTGATATTGTTGGAAACGTGGCAAGAAAACCGTAGGAATGTGCTTTGAAGACGTGGGAACATATAGACTATGACAGCAAATCGATAGTCTATGTGACAACATAAAACTCCTTAATTGACCCAAGTCATAGATCTAAAGATCGAGTACTAACTTTGAAAACCCAACATGAAGAGCAATCTAGGCATCAAGTTCAATATTTTCATGTTCTACACAATCTGACTCAAGAGCAAAAATTATTCCCTTTAGCTATGTAGGTTCGTCTATTTTATTAGCGTACATACTCAGTGCAATTGAAAACATTCATTTATTAAGTATGAAGACAAAGCTGAGACAAGTTCATCAAAGCCACCCACCCGAGCGAGGAGTTGCCTCAACCGAGCAGGACTTCGAGCAAGCCATTGCATAGCCAAGTCCAAATGCAGTTGCTTTTTGATTCATCTGGTTAAACTGAGCGGGACAGGGCACTACATGCAGGATCGTTCCTTATTTGATATGAAATGTGGTTCTGGATTGACGACAACAGAAAGCAACCGGTTGGACGCATCTCCTCGGTTGGATAAGAAGGTCCGGAACCATCATCCCCCCTTTTCGAACAATAGGTACATCATCGGGGGAGGAGGAAGAAGAAGAATTAAGATGAGTCACCGGTTTCTTCGAACGAGTTACAGTGTATTTGGTTCCACATTTTCTAACTTGAGAGGTTGCCTCTGGTTCCTTGATAGTTATTGGTTTCTCGATAACTCTCTCAACTTGACGTGCCTTTCGCTCCGATGTAGTATGACATTTTCTTTTACGACTGGCGTCAAGGTCCTTCTTCTTCGGGTCGCGACTATAAAATAAAGAGATATTTCAAGTTAATTTAACAAAGATTGATATTTAATTAACAAAGATTGAAATTTAATACAGTCTATAGAGCTGGAAGAAAAAAGGACTTGTAGGGCCTAAAAATCAAGTTGTGCCATGCATTTACTACTCAACAATTAAGTTGCGCCCCAAAAAATTAAGCTGCGCCACTGATATGAAGCTCAGAGATTAAATTGTGCCACTGATTAGGTTGCGCCATATACTATACTACGCCCAGTCATATTGCGCCAAAGTCTACGTGGCGTCTGACATTTAATGTCCATTATTACCTGACAGTACTGACAACTGACAGCACAGTAAACGGAGAAAATCTCTTCGAATCCCTCGAATTGTGCCACTCGAGGAGATTAGATTGACAGCTGTCCTGCACATCTTACGAGTTGCGCCTAGGCGCAATCTAAACAAATTTCTTAGTTGTGCCTAGGCGCAATCTGAACAGACTTCTTTTTAAAAGCTGCCACGTGCCTATGTATTCAGTTACGCCTAGACGCAACCCAATCAGGCGCAGTTTGACTTGTTGACCGAAGCTCGTGCAACCTGATGAAGTTGAGACAACTTACATTCTAAAACAGGATAATGTGGCGCACATGCCACTAATCTCTCAAGACGTGTCTACTATTCTGTATACGACCACGCGCATCTCAATCACACGATGCCACGCGTCTAAATACAATTAGTACACGATTGATTAACTGAATAAAAGTTGGCGCAACATAAGGTTGGCGCAACCCAATGTGGTGCAATCCAGTCTCGTGCATATCAGAATAACTGCTAAAATAGTTATTTCCAGAACTCTATAAATAGAGTTTTCAATCATTGTTAAAGCATCACAGAGATCAAGAACTCTTGCAAAATTGCTACTACATTCTCCAGAGGCTCTAGTCTTCAAGTTCACATAGTCCAAGGGATAAAGTGATCGTCTTCTGATCAGATTCCTACAGTTGTACTTCTCCAAAATTCAAATCGTACTCTTGTACTCTTTTCAAAAGTTTGTAATAGAACAACTTTTTATTTTTGTAAACAAAATAATGACTCTGCTTGGGACGACTTTCTCCTCCGATGAGAAGGTGACAACTCAATGTGACGCTGTATCGATCGGCAAGACGCAGAAGACTCTGGTTGTTCAAGTTAACCAGACAGCCTATGAATATATGATCAATAAGAAGAGCAATAAGTGCACGGTGGCTATCACCAAGAACAAAACTGTGTGGACTCCTAAGTCCTCTACGGTTGTTGTTGCCCTGGCGCAATCTGCTTCTGTTGCCAAGGCACAATCTGCCTTTGTGGCTCCAGCGTAGTCTGTTTCTACTACCTGTATACAGTCCACTCTCACTACTGCCCGCGTGCAACTTACTCCTCCTGCTGTCCGTGCGCAGTCCACTACTCTCTTTGCTGCCAAGGCACAATCTGTTCAAGCTGTTGCTAAGGGGCAGTCAACCCATGTTGCTGCCAAGGCACAACCAGTAGCCTATATTACTACGGTACAACCAGTAGCCCATAGCACTGTGGCGCAACCCAAGCAATCAGTTGTTCAGGCGCAGTCTGCTGCTCTGGCATAACCCAAGGAAACTAGTCTTTTGGCTATTACCTCTTCCAATTCTCCAGTTCTGAACTTGGAGAAACAATGTTCTAGTGCCAAAACTAGACAGAACAAAGGGAAGGGTACTTTAACATTTCCTCAACTGGCGTAACCTGTGCCTAAAGTGGTCCCACAACAAAACAGAGGGAAACTCTTCTTAACTAACTCTCTACAAAATAAAGGAAAGCACATTTTGGTCTTTTCTAAAACTTACCTAGTTTATGACTCAGAGGAAGATATATCAGATTCCACTCCTTCAAACAGAGGTCTTCAGATCTCTGCTATGGGAAGGAATACTAATCAAGTAGGTGTCTTGCCAACCCCTATGGGGACTAGTCAAGATCTTTCAACCTTACAAATTTCAAGATCCAAGCAAGGAAAGTTGATGGTATCTCTGTTTGTAAAAACAAAATTTGTTTATTCCAAACTTGTAAAAGAGTACAAAGTACAATAAATTCTGGAAAAGTACAACTTTAGGAATCTGATCAGAAGACGATCACTTTATCCCTTGGACTATGTGAACTTGAAGACTGTAGCCTCTAGAGAACGCAACAGCAATTTTGTAAGAGTTCTTGATCTCTGTGTGTGTGTGTCTGATAATGATTGGAAACTCTATTTATAGAGTTTTTGAAATAACTGTTTTAGCAGTTATTCTGATGGTGCGCGATGCTGGATTGTGCCACATTGAGTTGGGCTAACCTCCTGTTGTGCTGACTTTTCTTCAGTTGTCAATCGTGTACTAACTATATTTAGACGCGTGGCATCATATGATTGAGATGTGCGTGGTCGTGTACAGGATAGTAGACACATCTTGAGAGATTAGTGGCATGTGCGCCATGTCATCCTGCTTTAGAATGTAAGTTGTCTCAACTTTATCTGGTTGCGCGAGCTTCAGTCAACAAGTCAAACTGTGCTTGATTTGGGCTGCACCTACACACGTGGCAGCTTCTGAGCAAAAGTCATTCATGTTGCGCCCAGGCGCAACTAAGGATTTTGTTTAGATTGTGCCTGGACAAAACTCACGAAGCGTACAGGACAGCTGTCCACTATCTTCCCTTGAGCGGCACAATGCACGGGATTCGAAGAGATTTACCTCGTTTACTGTTGTGTCAGTTGTCAGTGTTGTCAGGTAATGATAACCATTAAGTGTTAGATGCCACGTAGGTTTTAGCGCAAAAAGACTAGGCGCAGTCTGATATCAGGCACAACCTGATCAGTGGTGCAGTCTGTTCTCTGAGCTTTATATCAGTGGCGCAACCTAATTTTTGGGGTGCAATTTGATCACTGATCAGTATATTCAGGGCACAACTTGATTTTTAGGCTCTACAAGACCCCTTCAAAGTTTTCAAAACTTAAAAACATTACAAAGTTTTGGAATACTTTGAATTTAGAAAAGTTTTGACTAAGTCAAGTTGCACTGGACAATGCTCGGTCATCACGATTAAATACCTTTCTCGAAAATACTCAATCCTCTCTTCGTCTTCTGGAGTTTCATTGATTATTTTCAGTTTTCCATGAGGAATACAAAAATTCAATTTGTTGATATATATGTAGTAGTTGATCATTGTGCTTTGTTCTTCACTTCTATTCTTCAATGGCCCCCAAGAAGAAATAGATGGAGACCAATGCTGACACCACAATCAAGTCTCCTGAAGCGGGACATGATGTTGCGCCTATAATTTTTTTGTTAGAGGCTGACCCAGCTTTGAGGGCAGTGAACTTTTTGAACTGTTTTGGTTTAACCCCGTCAGTCTTTAATCGCTCGAGTGGCGGATCATCCTCTAAGGAGCACGGCAATTCGGAAGGATTTCGTAACCTGATGCGTCGCTTGGGGATCCGCACCATGCAAGAATTGGACGCCGTCCTTCGTCAGACTGATGAAGACAAGGACAAAAAATAATTTTCTAGGCAGAACAACTTTTTATTTTTATGTCCTTGGCTGTAGGGGTCCACCCGTCTTTATGCAATGAAACCTAAAATTTCTGATTTTGTGTGGCTGTGATTTCGAATGGTGCTCATGGACATATTCTTTTAGCTAATTCTTCGGTTTACTGTTTCTTCTGAAGAACATATGGCAGTCGGTACACGGTTTTAGATGCCTATTTTTAGTTCTTTCCTAAAATAGGATCCTAAAACGACGCACCCACCTCATCTTTAATCTCTTTAAAAAGGACATCCAGAAATGAAAGAATCATTCATACTCTCTCAAAACAAATATCTTCCCATAAGGTTTCACTTGTGCCACTTCATCCTGATGTTATTTGCCTGCATGTTGTGTCTTTAAAAATTGGTAAGTCTCGACAAAGAATCAATGGTATGAATATTCTTCTTTCGCACTACTTTTGGAGACAAGTATCGATCTGCATGGTGTAGACACTTGTTGATATGCGCTAACTATTTCTGAGAATAGGCGCACACTTGGTCCAGTATTTAGCTCCGATCGGAGGTACGTATTGCTGATATACACTTGTTTGATCAGTACTTAGTGCTGATATACGCCTATTTGTAGGCAAAATGCTGATGTGCGCCTGTTCGTAGGCGCAATGCTGATGTGCGCCTGTTTGTAGACGCATATTGTTGATAGATTCTGCTAACTTCTCCTGTTTCATTGATATTTGCAGGGACTTGGTTAGCGAGCTTCTTCAGAACTGGCATTGGTGATTTGAATGTTGTAGAGAGCATTCTTCTGACACTCACATCAGACAGCTCGTGCGGTTCTGACATTCAAATCAGACAGCTCAGGACTCTTCATGTTAAGAAGGATCTTCCTCAGATGGTAGGAAGAGCCTTTATACATGAGAGTTGGATGGTGAAGACGCAGAACTAGGAATTGTATCACAAGGGTGATTTCGTTCCTAGTTCCCCTGGCGGGCTGTCTTCTCTCCACCAGTTGTATTGACAGCAGCTCATCTTTGGGCTGCTGTACTCTGGGGTTCTCCTCTCGTCTTTCTGAGAGAGAAGACTAGAGTTAATTCTATTGTCTGGTTCGTTGCTTCAGGTCGAGACGACAAGGAATTGCAACCAACAAATAAGAAGATCCAAAAATGTAATAGACCTTCATTATTGATGGAAAGATCCAAAGATGTAATAGACCTTCATTTAGAATGAAAATCTAAGATGTAATAGATTTTCATCAAGATGTATCTATGCTTTTAAAGAAGGAATAAAGAAATAATTGTCTCATTATTCTCTCCTTTTTTTTATAATTTGATTTTGCTATGCTGTCATAGATAACAGAATCCAGAGAGGATTACGAATGTGGCAAGTTATTTTGATGTAAATATTTGGAATTCAAGTTTGTAAGAGACATGACCTATCACTATGATGAATGAATGGGTGATCATTCACTTCAATTTTCGAGGAAGAAATATTGAATGAATGAATAGTCGTTTAAATTTTCGAAGAAGAAAGCGAATGAATCAAGCACTTCGATTTCGAAGAAAGAAAGATGAAGAGTCGGTTATGAATGAACCATTAGAAATGAACGAACAGTTGTGCCTCTTTCTAAAAGTCGCATCAGTTCTCAAGGCTGATTACTTAGTTGTTCTGCCTATAAATAGAACAAAACTTTTGTAAATATTGTCAATCTCTTTTCTTCATGTGCAAGAAAAAATGTCTTCCAAAGATTTGATTGCTCCGAAGACTGAAGAAGAAACCAAGACTTCCCTTGTTGAGCCTCCAGTGCCTTCTCAAAAAGAAAGGGGCGAAGGCTCAATTGTTCCTTCTGCACCAGGACAGGATTTGATCTCCAAGTTAGTGGAGCCTGGAAAAACTGCCGAAGAAGAGGTATTGAGGATGGCTGTTTGTGAGTTCCTGGTGCGTTCAGGCAACAAGATGTTTGAACGGTTGGCGAACTTTGTATTTAATCATGAAGGATCAGGGCCTCCTCCCTGTTCGTAATATTATGTAATTCCATTCTGCTTTTGAATAAAAAATAAACTTTTATTTACATCATGTCTCTGAAAATAAAGTACATTTTTTCTTTATACATAATATTTTTTTGAGAAATTTGCCATTGATGGGCATCATAGCAACTCTGACATCCATATCTGTTAATTGATAGGCTCCATTGGAGAAGACTTTATTTACCACGTACGGTCCTTTCCATTTTACCTTGAACTTGCCTTTACTCATGTGTGTCATAGTCATAGGACTTCTGACTGTAAGAACCAACTCGCCTTCTTGAAATGTTCGCACTCTGACTTTGCGATTGAAAGCTTTTAAAATCTGGGCCTGATAAAGTTCGATATGTTGTTGAGCTAATAACATTTTTCTCGTCGAGCGCCTCCAATTCCTGAAGCCGAAGATGATCATTATTGTTTGTAGTAAGCTCATTAGCAATGGCGATTCTCAATGATGGAATTTGAATTTCCAAAGGTAGCACAGCTTCACATCCATATGTCAGAGAAAAAGGTGTGCAACCTGTGGGGTTACGGACGGTAGTACGATATGTCCATAGACATTCTCCGAGTTTATCACTCCAATTACGTTTGTTAATAGAGACAAACTTTTTAAGGAGTTTAATAATGGTCTTGTTGAATGCTTCAGCCAACCCGTTAGCCGCAGGATTATAGGCTGTAGAGGCGACATTATTGATTCTGTTGTCATCACAGAACCTATTAAACTTCTGGTTGATAAATTGTGGCCTATTATCATGGATGATTCGGCAAGGGACACCAAATCTGTATATCACATGATGTTTGATAAAATTGATAACGCTACTAGTTTTTACTTCCGCCAAAGGTACAGCTTCGACCCACTTGGAAAAATAATCGGTTATAGCTAAGATAAACCGATGTCCTTTAGATGAAAGAGGATTGATGGGACCAATTATATCCATGCCCAAGCTTCAAAAGGCCATAAGGCTGCAGTTGGATGAAGAAATTCTGACGGTTGGTGAATAAAATCTACATGAATTTGACATGCACGGCATTTCCTTACATAATCAATAGCATCTGATACCATAGACGGGCAGTAGTAGCCCATACGTCGGATACGATCCTGTAGTTTAGGACCAGGTTGATGTGCTCCACAAACACCATCATGAGCCTCACGTAATATCTGTTTTGCATCATCACCAGCGAGACACCTCAAGAGTAATCCATCAAAAGTTCTTCGATATAGTATCTTAGTAGTATGATTATAATAGAATCGAAGTGATCGACGATGGATACTTGTAGCTTCTTTAGGATCTTCTGGCAAAATGTCATGCACTGCAAAATCAATGAAAGGTACTCTCTAATCCTCGCTAAGGACATTGACTTCAGTTAGGTTGTTGAATTTAATGTTATGGTTGTTTTCAACACAGAATAGTTCTCTATTAGAGATAACAACCATCTGTTGCCTTTTAATTGGAACTGCCAATACTGCAGCTAGGTTAGCTAAGGCATTAGCTTCCGTATTGCATGTCTGACGTACATGTTCGATGAAGAACCCTTTAAATGAAGAAGCTATCCTGGTTGCTGCTTCATAGTATGGTACCAAATCTTGATGACGGACTTCATATATGCCTCTAACCTGATTAACAATCAACTTAGAGTCGCCATATACTTCGAGATATTCAATATCCAGTTATTTAGCCAATTGGAGTCCAATAAGCAAGGCATTGTATTCTGCCACATTGTTAGAGCATGATTCGTCTAAAGAATAGGCCCTTTGAATAGTTAATCCCTCGGGTGAAACGAGAACAATTCCTAATCCCGCAATAAGAGTACCTCAAGGTCCAATTCTAGAAGCTCCATTAAAGAATAATCTCCAAGTAGGAAATTCTTCTGAGATCATATTTGATTCCAAAGTTTCGTCTGGAATCTCATCATAGAGTTTAGATATTTCAGGAACAGGATGAGCTGCTAAAAAGTCAGCAAGTGCTTGGCCTTTCACAGACTTTTGAGAAAAATAAACCATATCATATTGTGCTAATAATATGGCCCATGTGGCAAGCCTAGAATTAAGTGTACTTGGTTTCTTCATTAAGACTCGAAGAGGATTGACTCGGGATATGACATGAATAGTTTGGCCTATGATGTAATATCTTGTCTTCTGAACATCAAACATTAAGGCTAAACATTCCTTCTCCATTGGGTTATAACGATGTTCAGCTCCAATCATCGTTCGGCTAAGATAGTAGATGGCTTGTTCATGACCTTCTTTGTTCTTTTAAGCTAGCAAAGCTCCCAATGAATAATCCATTGCCCGGACAAACATTAAAAAAGGTATTCCTGATATCGGTGGTACAAGAACCGTTGGGCTCATTAAATACCGCTTTATGTCATCAAATGTTCGTTGACATTCTTCCATCCAAACGAAAGATACACCTTTTCTTCATTAATTGAGTAAATAGTCTGTAACGTCCAGATAAATTCGAAATGAACCGCCTGATGTATGCAAGCCGACCTTGGAATCCTCGTAGCTCTTTTAGGTTGCGTGGAGGACGCATCTCTTAAATGGCTTTGATCTTCTCGGGATCAACGTGTATGCCCTTAGAGGTAATGACGAAGCCGAGAAATTTACAACTAGAGACACCCAAGAATGACTTGGTGGGGTTTATTTTGAATTGATGCTGGCGCATTAGATTGAAGATAGTTCTTAAATCTTGAATGTGATCTTCTTTGAGACGACTCTTAACAGCAATATCGTCAACATAGCATTCGATGGTCTTTCGCAAATGATCTCAAAAGATAGTACTCATAGCCCGCTGGTAAGTTGCACCTGCGTTCTTAAGACCAAACGGCATGACTGTATAACAATACACTCCCGGAGGAGTACAAAATGAAGTATGTTTTCATCTTCTGGATTCATCCGGATTTGATTATATCCAGAAAACCCATCCATGAAAGAAATTCATTCGAATCTATATGTATTGTTGATCATAACATCAGTAATTGGGAGAGGAAATTTGTCTTTAGGGCAAGCATCATTGAGATCCCGAAAGTCTATACAAACTCGAACCTTTTCGGTCTTCTTCAGGACTAGGACAACATTGGCCACCCAGTCAGGATGTTGTTCTTTTCTGATAAATTGTAAGCTATAAGCTTTTTGACTTCATCATTAATTGCATCCATCATTTCAGGCTTGAATCGTCGTTGTTGTTGTTTGACCGGTTTGGCATTCGGCAAAATGTTAAGCTTGTGAGTTGCAATTTGAGGATCTAATCCCGACATATCTTCGTAACTCCAGGCGAAGACATCGATGTATTCACAAATAAGGTGAATTAATTCTTGTTTATCATCCTCTGGAAGATTTTTGCTAATAAAGATTGGTCATGATGCACCTTTCTCTCCAATATCGATTTGGACCAGTTGATCCTCAATAGGTGGTTCTCGTTGTTCAAAACGAAGTTTCCACTGATTGTCTATCCTTTATGCCCAAGGATCCATTTCAATAGCTTCTTCAATGTCGCTTTTGTCATCTTCTGAGAATTCGGCAGACACCATGTTAGAAGATACTATCACCTTATGAACATGACCGATGCTGGTATCAGAATCCCATGAGATAGAATCAGAAGAGTTTGAACGTTCTTCTTCATCAGATTCAGAAGGTTCTGTAGTTGGAAGTGGTGACGTATAACCTAGTCCTCATTTTATTTTATTGTGGTATTGTTGTGATTTTCCTTTTGGAACAGCAATACGAAGAGGGGTTCGCCTTCCTTTACCATCGTTGAGATCTGTTCTGAAATCATAGCCCATTCTATGGATGATGGCTTTGGATTGTGGACTATAGCGTCGTAATTGTAGCTTTTCTGTATCATCTCTATTATCATTATAGAGCATAATTTTTGGTTCTTCTTTTTTGTTGAAGAATATAGGCTTTTTATCTTTCTTTCGAGACGGTACTAAGAAGTACGACTCTTGTATTGAATCCAGTGATACCACGTTTCGTCGAGATGATACGACTTCTATTGTAAGTGGTTTAAAGCTATCTAGCATATCTAGATAACACTGAGTATAGTAAAAGACATCAGTATACTGCAAAGAAGATGCTTTATTGATTTTTACACCATCATTTACAACAGGGACTTTAGCCTTAGCAGGCTTAGTCAGATTGATGACAAGAGGGGGAGAAGAAGAATGAGAAGGAGGAGGGAGCTTTTGCGACGAAGATCGATTACAAGTAGCTCAGAAGAGGTAAGCTCCCTTTGTTCTTGACTATCACCTTTAGGTCGCTTCTCATGGGATGGAAGATAGATAGTCAAAGGTTTGGAAGACTGAGGACAGAAGGTACCTCCTTTGACAGAAATCACCAGAGTATCATTAGGTATACTCTTTTGTTCTTCATCTGTGTCCATTGCTAGTACCCTCTTCATGAATTCTTCTTTGTACATACGAGAATCGTTGCAGTATGCTTCAACTCCTTTGAAAGGATTCAGATCTGCAACCTCTTTTTGGACTTCTCCATTACCATCCATATATTTGAAATATTGGTGGAGCATAGAGGGTACAATATTGTGTTCATAGAGGAATGGCCTTCCCAATAAAGCATTGTATGAGCCATGATTGTCAATAACATAGAAATTTACCTTTGTACGAAGATTGCCAATTTAAAGTTTTAGGCGTATTTTCCCCAAAGGTTCACTTCTTTCTTGATTGAATCCCAGGATGGTAGTGATAGTTGTAGAAAGATTGTGTACTGGGATTTTTAAAGCATCCAGTAATGACTTCGGCATGTTGCTAAGTGCAGACCCGTGATCAATCAGAATGCGATCGACTTTCATGGTGTCTACATATCTCGTAAAATAGAGAGGACGACCATGAAGATTGTCTTCTAACAACATGTCATCTTGTGTAAAAAGTGATATCAGACATTAATTCAAATACACTATGACAATGTGCACAACTGACTGGCTCCTTTTTGGGCTTCTTGAGAAGAGTCAAACAAGCGTCAGCCTGCATCAAGGCTTTACTTAATGTCTCACGAGTTTCTTTTGAGAGACGTAAGAGCTCAAAGATTGACAATCTTGCTGGAGTATTGGCCAATTGAGCCAATATGTCAAAATTATAAGGCTTTTCAAGTCCAAGAGATGATGACTTCTTCAATGCTTTATCAAAGCGAACAGGTTGCTTTTCCTTGTCTGCTGATGTTGGTTTAGGAGGAGATGGCTCGACCACTGGCAAAGATGTAGATGGTGTATCTTCAGCAGGAGAAGATGATGGAGGAAGAGAATCCGGGGATGGAGCAGGGTTCTCTTGATTTTCGGAATACTCCCGAAGATAGGGTTTCCCAGATCTAGTGCCCATTAGAATTTCTTCTTCTGTTATTGTTTCAAATGATACCATCTTGCAGTTCTTGGATTTAGACTTGGAATGCTTCTTTTGCTTAGAAGAGGAAGGCATTTCAAATTCTGCCACCAGATCTGGATGAATCCACATAAACTCTCCTCTGTCAGTTGACAGCAGAACAAGACCTTTATTTTGAGGAGGTAGGATATTTACAATTTCCAGAGTAGTCCTTGGAATGGGGACAGCACCATCTTATACGAGTTGTGGTGGAAAATCACCGAATTGGAGAGAAACCACATTAGCAGTCACTATTTTCTCGTCCTGCTGTAGAGTAATTGCTCCAGAGTTGACCAACTCCTGGATTTTGCCCTTGAGCACATAACACGCTCTGGTTGGATGCCCTATGAATCTGTGATAAACACAGTATTTAGGATGATCAGTTTTACCAACTTCTTTTTGTCGCTTTGCCTCTAGAAGCAGAAGCTTATTGCTTTGATCAAGCAATAGAAGATGCTTAAAGTATCATCTTCATCGAAAGAATACTCTTCTTTTGGACGAGTTGACTTTTGCAGTGGTGCTGATGGGGTGGATGTCGTCTGAGTAACATTGACAGCTAAAGACTCTTTGCCTTTGAGATTAATGGCCAGTATTTCTTTATTCTTGCGGTTATTCTGGCGATTACTACCCCCGGGTGTAGAATGTTCATCTTGGTTAGGATGAGTCATTTGGACTCCTAACTGCTTGAACTTTTTGGCACTAACTTCTGTCGTCTTTGCATTAACAATGAAAGAAGGCCAATTCTTGGAACGGTTCTACGAGGGAGTCAATGACATGACAATATATGCCCTCATTAAGATCAAACAAAAATACAATGAATCCACAGAGAGTTTTATTGAAAGATTCTACCGAGAGGCACTTAAAATGCCTTTAGGAACTCCATCTGATGTAACAATAGACACCTATAAATCAAACTTGTTGCCTATTATCAGTATGTGGATGGGATCTACACAATTCCAGGATTAGCCTTCTTTTATTGTGAATGCCAAGGCGGCAAAAGTCAGTACCGAAAAGTTTAAACAGTTAGGAGTTTAAATGACTCATCCTAACCAAGATGAACATTCTACACCCGGGGGTAATAATCGCCAGAATAACCGCAAGGGTAAAGAAACATTGGCCATTAATCTCAAGGGCAAGGAGTCATTGGTTGTTAATGTTTCTCAGACAGCACCTACTCCATCAGCACCACCACAAAAAATATCTCGTCTAAAAGAAGAGTATTCTTTCGATGAAGATGATACTTTGAGCATCTTCGATTGCTTAATTAAAAGTAATAAGCTTCAATTGTCGGAGGCAAAATGGCCAGAAGAAATAGGTAAAATTGATCACCCTAAATATTGTGTTTATCACAGATTTATAGGCCATCCAACCAGAGCATGCTACGTGCTCCAAGGCAAATCCAGGAGATGGTCAATTCTGGAGCAATTACTCTTCAGCAGGATGAGAAGACTGTGACAGCTAATGTTGTCTCTGTACAGTTTGGTGACTTTCTACCACAACTTGTACAAGATGGTGTTGTCCCCATTCCAAGGACTACTCTCGAAATCGTGAATCTCCCACCTCCTCAAAATGAAGGTCTTGTTCCACTATCAACTAACAGAGGAGAGATTATGTGGATTCATCCAGATCTGGTAGCAGATTTTGAAACGCCTTCCTCTTCTAAGCAAAAGAAGCACTCCAAAACCAAATCCAAGAACTGCAACATGGTATCTTTTGAACCAGTAACAGAAGAAGAAATTCTAATTGGCATTAGATCTGGGAAACCCTACCTTCGGGAATACCCCGAAACTCAAGAGAATTCTGCCCCATCTCCTGATGTTCCTCCTACATCATCTTTTCCTGCTGAGAATATACCATCTACATCTCTACCGGTGGTTGAACCAACTCCTCCTAAACTGACATCAGCAGACAAGAGAAAACAACCTGTTCGTTTTGACAAAGCATTAAAGAAGTCCTCATCTTGTGGACTCGAAAAGCCATAAAATTTTGATATATTGGCTCAATTAGCCAATACTCCAGCATGATTATCAATCTTTGAACTCTTACGTCTCTCAAGAGAAACGAGAGACGTTAAGTGAAGCTTTGATGCAGGCTGATGCTTGTCTTACTCTTCTCAAAAAGCCTGAAAAGGAACCAGTCAGCTGTGCACATTGTCATAGTGTATTTGAACTAATGTCCAATATTACTTTTACACAAGATGACATGTTGTTAGAAGACAATCGTCATGATCGTCCTTTTTATTTTATGGGGTATGTGGACACCATGAAAGTCGATCGTATTCTGATTTATCCAGGGTCTGCTCTTAGTATCATGCCGAAGTCTTTGCTAGATGCTTTGAAGATCCCAGTACATAACTTGTCTACAACCATCACTACCATCTTGGGGTTCAATCAAGAAAGAAGTAAACATTTTGGGAAGATACGCCTGAAACTTCAAATTGGCAATCTTCGTACAAAGACGACTTTCTATGTAATTGATAATGATGGTGTAGAACCCTAGAGGGGGGTGAATAGGAAAATAAAATTAACTAGAGCAACAGAAGCAATATATAACAAATAAAAGTAAAGAGTAGGAAGATCAAACACAAGATGTATCCTGGTATCCTCGCTTGAGGCAATCCAGTCCTGGAACTCTCTCCGGCTTAAAATCCACTATTTAATCAAATAGTACACACGAGTTTGGATCCGAAGAACTCGCCAACTTCAACACGAGTTTGGATCCGAAGACTCGCTAACTTCAATACACGAGTTTTCTTACGAAGGCTCGCCAACTTCAAACAAATGAGAAGAGAACTTGTTGATCTTCTAACACGTGAAGATCGAAGATTACAACTCGCAAATACTCTAGCACTTTGGGAGAGGATGACAATTTGAAAGCTTGGTAGAGTATTAATGGTGAAGCTCTTTTGTAGTTGAGAAAATTTAAAGCTTGTAAGAGATAGCCTTTAAGATGAGAGACTAAAGCTCCTTTTATACAAATCCAAAGTCATAAAGGCAATTCAGCCGTCAACCGGATTATCCGCCGGATTTAAGCGAAAATCCGTCGGATTATCCGGTCAACAGTAACGGTCATAAAAAGAGCCGTTAGATGCATTAAATGCACTTGCCAGATGCCGTTGGATTTGAATTCAAAAGTTGCAAATAAGTCAAGCGAATTATCCGTCGGATTTCAGCGAAAATCCGACGGATGATCCGAACTATAGCTTACAGACTTGCTGTGAGAGGCTCGGATTATCCGTCGGACTTCTGCGAATGTCCGTCGGATTATCCGAACATTTGGCTCACTAACTTGCTGTGAGCGATCGGATTATCCGGCGCATTTATGCGAAAGTCCGTCGGATTAACTGAACATTGGCTCACTGACTTGCTGTGAGCGATCGGATTATCCGGCGGATTTTTGCGGATGTTCGTCGGATGATCCGATCATTGGCTCACTAACTTGCTGTGAGTGATCAGATTATCCGGCGATTTGTCCAAAAATTCGACGGATTTTTTGCCTCCTTTGAATGACTATTCCACCATTTCTTTCTTTAATATTGTCATCATAACAAAGTACGTGCAAAGATTTCCTAGACATTTACAGACTCAGGAAAAGAACAAGGATAAGAACCGTCTTCTTTGTAGTCTCCATGCTGGATCTTTTTGTATGGACTGCTTCATAGTCTTTGGCATTTCTTTTTGTTGTTGTATAACATCATCTTGATATAGGAGAATTGCAGAGATCCAAGGTCTTTGATAAGCGTTATGGAATGAAGATTCATTTCTTCTATTCTTGTCTGTGAATAGAACAAACTAAAGACGTACAAGGGTTATTGTGAACAATGATCAAAATCGATGTGCCAACAAACTCCCCCATTTTGATAATTGACAAACAATAAAAAAGAAAGTAGCTCCCCCGTAATTAAGGATCTCCCCCTCAACACGATTTCTCCCCCTTTGTCAGTTAATCAAAGATGGTGAGAAAAAGATAGAAAATATACTAAACAGAAAAGCATAATATTACTTCCATTTAATAAAAGCAGGGTACAATATCGAGGCTATGAAAGCCCAACAAACACACAACTAAAAGCAGATTATTTTTAAAAGTCCCGTAGGACAGCACAGAACACATACGAAAAGTCTCCGAAGGACCACACAAAACAAGACTAAATAAGGCATCATCAACTGTCAGGCGTATGAGATGGGCCGGCCTCCTGATCGTCATCATCCCTGGAAGCAGTGGTGAAGGCGCCATAAAGGTCGACGTCATCTGGGTACATGAAGCCATAGACGTTAGGATCAGTGAAGCGAGGGCCCGAAAAATTAGGATGAGGAGTGTTAGGGTTGAGAAAGGGAGTGTGCTCCTCAAACTACGCTGAATATAGTAGGCCTGGTCCATGAAGCCGTGGTGGATAAGAGTGCCGAGTCCCCGAGTGTTGGCCTGAATACGCTCATGGGTAGAGAGAGAGATCGGCAAACTTGCGATCAATGTAGCGACGAACGTCATAAGTGAGAAGAGTCACCGGAGGAGCAGGTCCACCGGCAACAGCAGCAGGAGCAGTAGAGGCAACAGCAGGAGCCGTACGAGCACGTCCCTTCGATTTGGCAAGAGGGGAGGGACAAGGATCACCAATCGGGCAGTGAGTGAGGTCAACACCATTAGCTTCAAGGATCATGGTGATGTACATGCCAAAGAGTAGGAAACGATGAGGAGATTCCCTGATGAGCATCATGGTGTAGATGATGGATTTGGCCAGTGAGAAGGGTTGTCGGGCGACCAGATAGTACATGCAGATGAGTTCTTCAGCAGCCATGCTATCTATATTCCCAGACTTCGGGTCAGAGTGTGGCAGAGGATGCGATGCATGTCATGGAAAAAAATGACTAAGATCCTTGTCCTCCGGGCGCTGAACAAGAGCCCCCATAGATGTTGAAAAGAAACTCCTCATAAGACATATCAGGAGAGAAGGAGATATGGTCGATGGTGCCTGGAAGGAAACGATGTACCTTGCGTTCATCAAGACCAAGGATGGTAGCCAAGGATGCAGCAGTGACGGTGATCTTCACGCCACCAACCTTAGTCTCGAACTCAGGACCTTCCTTGGCGGGAACAAGATTGCAGTAAAACATGCGGATGGCATATGGATAATAGCCAACCTGACGCTCGAGGAGGGCATCGATGCAGGAGAAGCGGAAGTAATCTCGATGGTCTTTGAAGTTGATCCACGAGATGGGTTTCCCGGAGCAGACTGGAGCTTTGTGGTAGAAAGAGAACCATTCCCGGGAATGGGAAGCCAACTTGAAGATGAGTGGATTATAGCCTTGCGTGGGAGGAGGAACAAACACAGCAAGGGGAGGAGGCTGAGCGGAGGAGGAGCTTCCGTCATGGCGTTGACGCTTGGTGTGAGAAGCCATGGAGGAAGAGAGAGTGAGAGGGATTTGGGGAAGAATGGAAGGATGGAAGGAGAGGGAAAGAAGTTTATAGTGGGTGGAAAGGTGTTAATGAGGGGTTATAATGGTTGGAAACGGATGTAAAGGAAGGGAAACGGATAGAGAGGAAAGGGAACGGGTTGGAAGGCAGCCGACGCTTCGGTTTCTGCGCCTGTACCACGAATACGGAAAATCCGACGGATTTATACGGAAATCCGGCGGAACATTCGAAAGAAGATAAGATTGAAAAAAATGAGGGTAGGTGGTGGGTCACATCTAATTAATGTGATAGCCGTTCGCGGCCGGGTTTGGCGGAGGGCAGTAAATACGGATAATTCGTCGAATTTTAGCGGTAATCCGATAGATTTTTCGAACTTGATAGACAGAGTGCTGCTGGAATTGAAAGGAAAATTCGGCGGATGATTGCAAAAATCCGTCGAAAAATCCGTGAAAGGAAGAAAGATGTCAAATAGAGATATCGAGGAGGCCAATTTCTCGACAAATAAAAGTGAATCGATCTTCAGAGAGAGGTTTGGTAAAAATATCAGCAAGTTGATGGGTGGTGTCAATAAATTCAAGACAAATATCACCCTTCAGTTGATGATCCCGTAGAAAGTGATGTCTTATTTCAATGTGTTTTGTGCGAGAGTGACAAATCGGATTTTTCGTGAGATTAATGGAGCTAGTATTATCACATTTAATAGGGATGCATGAAGAAGAAATACCATAATCTACTAGTGTCTGTGTCATCCAAAGGATTTGTGCACAACAACACCCTGCCGCTGTGTATTCAGCTTCGGTGGTAGAAAGAGCGACGGAGTTTTGTTTCTTGCTAAACCATGATATCAAAGATTTACCCAAGAAGTTACATATGCCGCTAGTGCTTTTTCAGTCAAGTTTGCATCCGGCAAAATCTGCATCCGAGAAACCGCGAAGCTCAAAGGATGAGGATTTTGGATACCATAGCCCCAAGTTAATGGTGCCCTTGAGATACCGAAAAATACGTTTTACGGCACATAAGTGAGATTCTTTGGGATTTGCTTGATATCGAGCACAAAGACTTACACTAAACATAATGTCGGGACGGCTAGCAGTAAGATAAAGTAAACTACCGATCATACCTCGATACTTACGAATGTCGACGGATGTACCATCTTCATCATTGTCAAGCTTTGTCGTTGTTGCCATAGGAGTCCTCATTGATTTGGATGAGTCAAGTTCAAAACGCTTGAGGAGATCCTTTGTGTATTTTGCTTGATTGATGAAGGTCCCTTTGGGTCCTTGTAAAATCCCTAAATTTCTACTATTTTTTTATTTTATTTATTAAATTTAGTACTGATTTAAAATTTTGTATTGTACGTCGCGTAGTCGTATTTTACGTCGCGCACGAAATTTTATTTTATTTTCGAAATTGCTCGACGAGTGCAATTATGTGCGAGCATACATATTTTTGAAAATTTATTTTTCTATTTTTAAAGTTTCAAAATAATATACATATAATTATTTCGTTATCGTTCCAAAAAATTTCAAGTTTGTTATTTTATTTATAAAGTCTTTCATTTCCCATAATTATTAATAATAAATAATATTTTTATTGTATGCTAGAAAAGCATAATTATGAGAACATCATTTTGTACCTACATATATATTTCATAATTATATTAGTCTATTTTAAATAAAAATGTAATTTTCGAGAGTTATTAATATTAATTTTATTATTCAAAAGATATTTAAAAATATTTATTATTTTCGAATTATTATTATTGGTATTTTAAAAAATATATTTGGAAGATATTGTGGCAATTTAAATTTTGATTTGATTTATGGATCTATTTAAATAATTAAATTAATATTTATATTTAAAATTGATTTGATTTTTAAAACCAAGAATTTAATTATATTTAAACTGGATTTTTATTTGGATTTGGATTTATAAATTAATTTAAATTAATAGATGATTTATCTACTTGGGTTTCAAATATTCTTAGTCCATATCTAAGTGGGAATTCCCACATCCTATAAATAGGCAGGTACTCCTCCACATTATTCATCCACAAATAAATTTCCCACGTGAGTGCATCGTAACCATGTCCCCGTCCCAGTCCAATATTATTCCATGTTTTTACATATACAATTCAATCTCCGTCGTGTCGGACAACCCCGACACGACACAACCCAAACCAAATCCCTAACCTTAAACCTAACTTTAACCCTAACCTTAGCCTTCTGTTGACAGCCCCATCCCCGGCCACCTGTCCCCGACCTAGACAACCCCCTCGACCAAAGCTGATCCCCGTCACCAACCACAATTCCTGCCACCGCCACACACCACGGCAACCCGTCGCCGTAACCAACGTCTCACCTCCCACTCCAGCGATCCAGCAAACACACAACCACCATCACCACCAACCCTGACATCACCGGCGGCCACATCCGCCACCACCATCCCCAGAAAAAGTAAGTAAAAAAATAAATTATAGGGAAACCCAAAAATCCCCTAAATTCACCGCCGTGCCTCCGTGCCGGAGAGCCATCGTAGTTCCTGTGTCCGCTGCAGGCCGACCTCCACTTCTGGAACCCCGACCAGCGTGCCAGCGTTGGCGCCACGAGCAGCGTTCTCCAAATCTTTCTGCGCCTAACCGTCCTCGACTGCGTGGTCGTCTCCTCCGATCATCCCCTCGCCGCCGGCGTGACGTCGCGCCAGCGAGTCCATGCCCGGTGAGGCTCCCCACCGTCTTTTTCCCCTGTTCACCTCCTCCACCGCCTGGAGCGAGCGGCTCCTCTCTGTCGGTTCCTTCCCTTCTTCCCCTTCCTACCCCGTGAAACCCTCGACCCCCGGACCAACCAATCCCCTCCCGATCCAGCCTTCGAGCCTGTCCTCCTCTTTCAACCTCTCTGTCGGAGCGACCGCCCACCGGCGTCTACTCCTCCCTCTCCTCCCGCTCACAGCCTCGTCCCAGCGACAGCCCCGAACGACGGTGCCGCGTCTCCCCCGCTTTCCTCCGACAGATCCGCACCCGCCGGACCGTCGCTCCTCCGCCCGATCCCGCATGCGCCGTCTGCTCCAGCACGCCACCGCCGAACAGCGCCGTCCGCGTCAAACCTTCCGCTTCCCTCTCCTCCTCTCTTCCGCCGCCTCTCCGCTTGCCTTTTCTCTCTCTCTCGCTCACTCTCTCCCTCCCTCTCTCTCTCTCTCTACTCTCTCTCTCTCTCTGATCTAAATACTGTTCTTTTTTTTCTTTTTTTTTTTAATTTTTAAAAGCAACTCCATTACTTACTCTGTGGAGTACAGAGGAGTGTTCTCCTCGAAAGAGGAGAACCAGCTCTCTCCTTATTTGATTTTATTTTTATTTAATTATTTCTTTTCGTTTATTTTTGTTGAATTTCTTATTAAGTCTATTATTATTATTATTATTATTATTATTATTATTTATTATTATTATTATTATTATTATTTTATTTTGTCTTCTCCTTTTAGTATATATTAAAATTTTCATTATTATTAACACTAACATTTTATTATTATTGTTACAGATTGACTAAGATTAAGGACTAATATTATTTATTAGTATTTTTTTATTTGGTATAGATATTATTACAAATAGTATTAATATTATTGATATTTCTATTTGTATTAATCATCATAATACTAATAATCATTTTTAGCAGGGTTATCTTTAGTTATAAATCTTTTCAAAGTTTTTCTTGAATAAACATGTATACACAGTTATATATAATATTATATTTGGCTTGGCCTTATTTTCAAATATGGTTTTAAAACCCTACATAATTTTCCATATTATTATTATTTATCTAAATTATTTTTAAGGGTATATTATTTTTATTTTATTTTTGAGAATTTTTAGTTAAAATAATTTTTCTTAGAATTGTGTAGTTATATTTAGATTAACCAAAACCTATTTTTAAATAGTATAAGTACTTTCTCCAAATTCCTTCGAGTATCACCATGTCCAATCCCATTATTCTGCTACCTTACCAATTTCGTACTACCTTATGTCCATCCTAACTAACTTGACCCTTCTGGACCTAATGGAACTGTCCGTGCCACCATCAGAGGACACCTTGTGTAGTTGTTACACCAAAGTCGCAGTTCGTGTCGTGCCACCTTGATCCTCGCAGCACACCAGGCATCCTACCAGGCAAGACACCTTACCTTCACTGTTTAATTTCTTGCTCAATATCATGCATGTTTTTACTTATTTTTAGAAAATAAATTGTACTTGCAAATTATTATATTTTAGTTGCATATAGCTTAGAGTTAAGGGAACACCTTTGTTTGTGTCGCATTCATTGGCCCGACACTTGTGTATCACGAGTCACGAGTCTCATATAGATCTCGGACGTACGTATCGACTGGCCATCGGTGCGCACATGCCGTGCGTTAGGCAATAACTGCTAAATAGTTATAGTTGTCTAAAAGACTTAGCGGTTATTAGAGATATCGTGGTGTGGATTCAGCACGAGTAGTGCATGGGGAGGGTGGAGACAGTTATTAGGCGCAGGGGCTTTCACACCTTTATTTTTCTCTAGATGCCATTTGTGACTCAGTCGAGAGACTAGTGGACGTGTATTTATTTACTTTTCTCTAGATGCCACTAGTGCCTCGGTTGAAACACAAATGTACCGTACATTTACTTTTCTTAGCTTCTCTCTGCCGTTAGTGACTCACCCAAGAAGCTAGTGGTCGTGCATTTATTTTTCTCTAGACGCCCCTTAGTTCTCATTTGAGTGCTAATGGGCCGTGCATTTACTTTTCTCTAGACGCCACTAGTGACTTGGTTGAAAAGCTAACGTGCCGTGTTTCTAGCTTCGGGAGCCCTTGTGTGGAACGTTGACTTCAAATTGCATTTTCATATACAATGGTTAAGAACCTTTACTTGTGTAGTCACATTTACTTTTCTGTTGAGCTTTATTATTCAGTTAATGGCATAATATTATGTGTCTTGTTACGTCCCTCTGAGGACCTAGTTGTCTCTCCAGGTGTGCTATTGTCTTTTCGCAAGTGCTCTAGCTTTAGTCGTGACCATCTCCATTTCTTCGAGGATGATTGCGTTTGGATCGTCTTTGCTTCGCTCGCCAAACTCATTTCATTTTCCATGTATTTTTCCTTTGCTTATTGGTAGTGGATTTGTCTCCGCCCAACATATGTATAAAGATTTTTCATAGTTGGTATTATGATATCTTTATTTTCCTTTATTTTGTGGATGAGATTAGTCGTTATGGTTTTTACTACATTTACAGCTTATGTATCCATACGAGTCCTATGTACTTCGTATGAATACAGCTGGCATGTCTACGTTCTTAGTCCTACATATTTTGGGACTGGGGCGTTACATATTTTTGTGGTGGTCCATGCAGGTCAAGATAAATTGTTTGGTTACTTTACCGTACCAAGCAAGCCTACGAATAGGATTAGAAGTCTAGGCTCTCATCCACATGCTTGACCTTTTTCTTCTCCGATTCATATTTGACCTTTTCATCGATTACATCTTGCTTGATTCTTTCTATCATTATTCTTATCAACCCTTCATGCTTATTAGAGAGTAACCCTACTAGTTAGATGTCCCAAAACACCATTAGTTTAATTATTTTAAGTTGGGTAGAATGCCTTATGACCTAGCAACCCCTTGCCCTAGTGACCTATATTAGCAGGTTTACTTAGAATCTAGAAAATCCCTAACCCGTCTAGCCAACCAAGGACTTGGACAAGAAGACTATAGGACGACTGTATGACTTAGAATCATTCTACCTTCTTTAAATCTTAATCACTCGTACCTATGTATTTACCGTTTTGACCAATGATACTAATGTAGCCTAGTTTTTGCAAGCTTATTCTTTTATCGAGCTTGTTCATTACATATGCTATTGAGCGCTCACTAGCATATTGTCTAATCAGAACCGGTGCATAATGGTCTGATCAACCAAGTGCACTTTGGCTCACTTTTATCTATTGTTCTACATGGATGGAGACATAGTTAAACTTGTCCTTTAGAGTCTCATACACGACTGCCTTAAAAATTCTTTTTTGAAATTATTCGGTCGCCTTTGAATCACATATTCATATTCGATAACGCCTTCTTCGAACTCTAGATTGCTTTCGCCTTCATATATTTTAGAAGGACGAATGCGATACACCAGAACTTCCTCTAACCATCCTATCACCTATGACCATTATCACTCGATGTTGCCATATCTTTGTCTTGAACTACTCGACCTTCCCTCGACCCTAAATCTACAATCTTGACTTTCTAATAACTTAAAATTAAGAGTGATTACAATCGTCTCTTAATCTTATCTTCAACCTAGACTACGACCATATAAAACTTCGAATCATTCTATCTACCATTGTGCCTTCTAACCCCCTACTAAATCCTTAATTTCGAGGACGAAATTCTTTTAAGTTGGATGGGATGTAAAATCCCTAAATTTCTACTATTTTTTTTATTTTATTTATTAAATTTAGTACTGATTTAAAATTTTGTATTGTACTCGCGTAGTCGTATTTCACGTCGCGCACGAAATTTTATTTTTTTTTGAAATTGCTCGACGAGTGCGATTATGTGCGAGCGTACATATTTTTAAAAATTATTTTTCTATTTTTAAAGTTTTAAAATAATTACATAATAATTATTTTGTTATCGTTCCAAAATTTTTCAAGTTTGTTATTTTATTTATAAAGTCTTTCATTTCTCATAATTATTAATAATAATAATATTTTTATTGTATGCTAGAAAAGCATAATTATGAGAACATCATTTTGTACCTACATATATATTTCATAATTATTTATTAGTCTATTTTAAATAAAAATATTTTTTGAGAGTTATTAATATTAATATTTTATTCAAAAAGATATTTAAAAATATTTATTATTTTTGAAATTATTATTATTGGTATTTTGAAAAATATATTTGGAAGATATTGTGGCAATTTAAATTTTGATTTAATTTATGGATCTATTTAAATAATTAAATTAATATTTATATTTGAAATTGTTGATTTTTAAAACCAAGAATTTAATTATATTTAAATTAGATTTTTATTTGGATTTGGATTTATTAAATTGATTTAAATTAATAGATGATTTATCTACTTGGGTTTCAAATATTCCTAGTCCATATCTAAGTGGAAATTTCCACATCCTATAAATAGACAGGTACTCCTCCATATTATTCATCCACAAATAAATTTTCCACGTGAGTGCATCGTGTCCATGTCCCCGTCCCAGTCCAATATTATTATTCCATGTTTTTACATATACAATTCCATCTCCGTCGTGTCGGACAACCCCGACACGACACAACCCAAACCAAATCCCTAACCTTAAACCTAACTTTAACCCTAACCTTAGCCTTCTGTTGACAGCCCCATCCCCGGCCACCTGTCCCCGACCTAGACAACCCCCTCGACCAAAGCCGATCCCCGTCACCAACCACAATCCCTACCACCGCCACACACCACGGCAACCCGTCGCCATAACCAACATCTCGCCTCCCCACTCCAGCGATCCAGCAAACACACTACCACCATCACCACCAACCCCGACATCACCGGCGGCCACATCCGCCACCACCATCCCCAGAAAAAGTAAGTAAAAAAAAATAATATAGGGAAACCCAAAAATCCCCCAAACTCACCGCCGCGCCTCCGTGCCGGAGCACCACCGTAGTTCCTGTGTCCGTCGCAGGCCGACCTCCACTTCTGGAACCCCGACCAGCGTACCAACGTTGGCTCCACGAGCAGCGTCGCCAAATCTCCTGGCGCCTGACCGTCCTCGACTACGTGGTCGTCTCCTCCGATCATCCCCTCGCCGCCGGCGTGATGCCGCGCCAGCGAGTCCATGCCCGGTGAGGCTCCCCACCGTCTTTTTCCCCTTCTCACCTCCTCCACCGCCTGGAGCGAGCGGCTCCTCTCTGTCGGTTCCTTCCCTTCTTCCCCTTCCTACCTCGTGAAACCCTCGACCCCCGGACCACCAGTCCCCTCCCGATCCAGCCTCCGAGCCTGTCCTCCTCTTTCAACCTCTCCGTCAGAGCGACCGCCCGCCGGCGTCTACTCCTCCCTCTCCTTCCGCTCACAGCCCCGTCCCGACGACAGTCCCGAACGACGGCGGCATCTTCCCCGCTTTCCTCCGACAGATCCGCACCCGTCGGACCGTCGCTCCTCCGCCCGATCCCGCGTGCGCCGCCTGCTCCAGCGTGCCACCGCCGGAACAGCGCCCTCCGCATTAAACCTTCCGTTTCCCTCTCCTCCTCTCTTCCGCCGCCTCTCGTTGCCTTTCTCTCTCTCTCGCCACTCTCCTCCCTATCTTACTCTCTCTCTCTATCTAAATATTGTTTTTTTTTTCTTTTTTTTTTACTTTTTAAAAGCAACTCCATTACTTACTCTGTGGAGTACAGAGGAGTGTTCTCCTCGAAGAGGAGAACCAGCTCTCTCCTTATTTGATTTTATTTTTATTTAATTATTTTCTTTTCATTTGTTTTGTTGAATTTGTTATTAAGACTATTATTATTATTATTATTATTATTATTATTATATATTATTATTATTATTATTATATATTATTATTATTGTCTTCTCCTTTTAGTATATATTAAAATTTTTATTATTATTAACACTAACATTTTATTATTATTGTTACAGATTGACTAAGATTAAGGACTAATATTGTTTATTAGTATTTTTTTTTGGTATAGATATTATTACAAATAGTATCAATATTATTGATATTCTATTTGTATTAATCATCATATACTAATAATCATTTTTAGCAGGGTTATCTTTAGTTATAAATCTTTTCAAAGTTTTTCTTGAATAAACATGTATACACAGTTATATATAAATATTATATTTGGCTTGGCCTTATTTCAAATATGGTTTTAAAACCCTACATAAGTTTCCATATTATTATTATTTATCTAAATTATTTTTAAGGGTATATTATTTTTTTTTTTTTTGAGAATTTTTAGTTAAAATAATTTTTCTTAGAATTGTGTAGTTATATTTAGATTAACCAAAACCTATTTTCAAATAGTATAAGTACTTTCTTCCAAATTCCTTCGAGTATCACCATGTCCAATCCCATTATTCCGCTACCTTCAATTTCGTACTACCTTATGTCCATCCTAACTAACTTGACCCTTCTGGACCCAATGGAACTGTCCGTGCCACCGTCAGAGGACACCTTGTGTAGTTATTACACCAAAGTCGCAGTTCGTGCCACCTTGATCATCGCAGCACACCAGGCATCCTACCAGGCAAGACACCTTGCCTTCACTGTTTTCTTGCTCAATATCATGCATGTTTTTACTTATTTTAGAAATATAAATTTTTCTTGCAAATTATTATATTTTAGTTGTATATGGCTTAGAGTTAAGGGACCACCTTTGTTTGTATCGCATTCATTGCCCGCCACTTGTGTATCACGAGTCACGAGTCTCATATAGATCTCGGACGTACGTATCGACTGGCCATCGGTGCGCACATGTCGTGCGTTAGGCAATAACTGCTAAATAGTTATAGTTGTCTAGAAGACTTAGCGGTTATTAGAGATATCGTGGTGTGGATTCAGCACGAGTAGTGCATGGGGAGGGTGGAGACAGTTATTAGGCGCAGGGCTTTCACACCTTTACTTTTCTCTAGATGCCATTTGTGACTCAGTCGAGAGACTAGTGGACGTGTATTTATTTACTTTTCTCTAGATGCCACTAGTGCCTCGGTTGAAACACAAATGTGCCGTGCATTTACTTTCCTCTAGCGGCCGTTAGTGACTCACCCAAGAAGCTAGGCCATGCATTTTTTTCTCTAGACGCCCCTTAGTTCTCGTTCGAGTGCTATGGGCCGTGCATTTACTTTTCTCTAGACGCCACTAGTGACATGGTTGAAACGCTAACGCCGTGTTTCTAGCTTCGGGAGCTCTTATGTGGAACGTTGTCTTCAAATTGCATTTTCACATAGAATGGTAAAGAACCTTTACTTGTGTAGTCACATTTACTTTTATGTTGAGCTTTATTATTCAGTTAATGGCATAATATTAGTGTCTTATTACGTCCCTCTGAGGACCTGGTTGTCTCGCCGGTGGTGCTATGTCTTTTCGCAGGTGCTCTAGCTTTAGTCGTGACCATCTCTATTTCTTCGAGGATGATTGCGTTTGGATCGTCTTCGCTTCGCTCGCCAAACTCATTTCATTTTCTATGTATTTTTCCTTTGCTTGTTGGTAGTGGATTTGTCTCCGCCCAACATATTTTATAAAGTTTTTTCATAGTTGGTATTATGATATCTTTATTTTCCTTATTTTGTGGATAAGATTAGTCGTTATGGTTTTTTACTGCATTTACACTTATGATATCCATACGAGTCCTATGTACTTCGTATGAATATAGCTAGCATGTCTACGTTCTTAGTCCTATGTATTTGGGACTGGGACGTTACAGTCCTTGTTTGATTTGTAAGCCCAAAAGAAAGAAAGTTCACCCATCATGCTCATTTCAAATTCTTCCTGCATAACTTTAGCAAATTCTACGCAAAGTGTATTGTTAGTGAACCAAAGATAATGTCATCGACATAAATTTGAACCAATAAAAGTGTCCCAACATGGGATTTGATAAAAAGTGTGGTGTCGACTTTCCTCTTTGAAAAATGTAAGAAATAAGAAAGGATGAGCTAAGGCGCTCATACCAAGCACGGGGAGCTGTTTGAGGCCATAAAGGGCTTTGTGAAGTTTGAACACGTGATTAGGAAATTGAAAATCTTCAAAGCCGGGAGGTTGTTTAACATAAACTTCCTCTTTAATAATACCATTCGAAAAGCACTCTTAACATCCATTTGAAAGAGCTTAAAGTCATTAAAACAAGCAAAAGCACAAAGCATACGAATGGATTCAAGACGTGCAACGGAGCATAGGTTTCGTCGTAATCAATGCCTTCCTCTTGGTTATAGCCTTAAGCAACCAATCGGGCCTTGTTACGAGTCACTAACCCATCTTCATTAAGTTTGTTATGAAACACCCATTTTGTTCCAATAATGGGTGATTGCTAGGTTTTGGGACAAGTTCCCAAACCTTGCTTCGCTCAAATTGATTTAGCTCCTCTTGCATAGCTATCATCCAAAATTCAGCAAGAAAAGCATCATTAATATTTTTAGGCTCTATTTGAGAGATAAAAGCCACGTTTGTACAAAGATCACGAGTGGCAGATCTAGTGCTAACACTGAGGAAGGATCCCCAATGATAAGCTCCTTAGGATGATTGATGACAAATCTCCATTCTTTTGGGAGATCCTTTGAGGAGGCTCGAGAGGAGGAGACTCTTTTGATGGAGTACAACTTCATTGTTAGATGAAGAAGGACGATCTTCAATAGAGGAGTTCTCCAACCCAAACGAGATGTCATCAATATCCTCGGAAGAGGAAAATGTAGAAGAGTTGAGTTCATAAAAGAGACATTGATTGACTCTTCGACAAGACTTCTTTATTAAAAAACACGAAAACCTTTACTATGAGTAGAGTATCCAAGGAATATTCCTTCATAGGCTTTTCTTCAAACTTGCCTAGGTTATCCTTGGTATTCAAAATAAAACAATTGCAACCAAAAACTTTAAAATATTCAATAGAGAGGAATTTTGTCAAACCAAAGCTCATAAGTAGTCTTCTTAGAAATAGGTCTAATCAAGACCCTATTATAACATGACATGCCGTATTAACGGCTTCCGCCCAAAAATATTGGGGGAGCTTTATTGGTTTAACATAACTCGGGCCATATCGCCAAGAGTTCTATTTTTCTCTCCACAACACCATTTTGTTGAGGAGTTGTGGACAAGAAAAATTATGTCCAAAACAATTCTTTTCACAAAATCTTTTGAAATCGGCATTGTCAAATTCTCCTCCATGATCACTTCTAATTTTGTTAATAGAAAAAACCTTTCTCATTTTGAACACGTTTACAAAATGCAACAAATTCACGAAAAGTATCACTTTTGCAGGCAAAAAAAATAACCCAAGTGAATCTCGAAAATCATCAACTAAAACAAAAGCATAAAGCTTGCCTCCAAGGCTAGCAACTCTACTAGGACCAAAAAGATCCATATGGATAAGTTGAAGAGGTCTAGAAGTACTCACAGAGTTGATTGACTTGAAGGATGACTTTGTTAACTTACTCTTCTCGCATTCTTCACACACCATATCCTTTTTGAACGGGATACTTGGAAGTCCTCTTACGAGCTTCTTTGTGGCAAGACGAGAGATGGTATCCATGTTGGCGTGTCCAAGCCTCATGTGCCAAAGCCAACTCTCATCGTTTTTAGCAACTAAGCACCTGTCATTGTTAGTGTCTTCAACAAGATATAAAACATAGATATTGTTTTCTCTAATCCCTTCATAAACAATAGATCCATTGGAGCTATCGGTAATGAAGCATTTGAGCTTAACAAACTTGATATCATAACCATTATCGGTAAGAGGACTAATAATAAGAAGATTGTGTTTAAGATTAGTAACAAGACACACATTCTTAATACAAGGATAAGAAGGGGAACCTATATTACCATTCCCTATGATGTGACCTTTAAGATTGTTACCAAAAGAGACATGTCCTTCCTTCTTCATCGATAGCATTGTAATAATGAAGCATCCCCGGCCATATGCCGTGAACAACCGCTATCGAGAATCCACTTGCTTTAAGCATGAGAAGGACTCTTCACCTACAACATAATTTGAAGATGAACATTTTGGTACCCATGATCTTATGGGTCCTTGAGTGTTAGTCTTAGGAACCAACATAAAAACTTTCTTGTCAACAAGTTTCCTTGTATGACAATAATTGATCGTATGTCCATGCAAGCCACAGTAATTGTAAATCATAGAGGATTTAGAAGAAGGTATGTGAGAATCATGTATATGTGAATCTCTAGTGCGAGGAGCTCTAGCATTAGTATTATGATGATGATAATAAAAAGCATGATACGAAGTGTTTTTCTTAACAAAAGGTACTTTTCTTGTGTTAGAAAAGGATTTGTGAGTAGTGTTCATGTAAGAAGTATGCCTAGCATTATGATGAGTGTGGAGGTGTCTCGGAGCATGCATGTGAGTAGTGTTCTTATTGCCTAATTTCTTACTCTGTAGAAGAAGATCATTATACTTAATAGAAGTGTCATATTCTCTCATATTAGCATCTTGAACTTTGTGCATAGCAAATTCATAAGAGCTTCTCATGGATTGAATTTCATCATCCTTTTTCTTGATGGTGTCAAGAGATTCTTGAAACTTGAGTCGCAAAGACTCTATTTCATCCGTGTCAGAAGCAGGAGATTTTTTCTTTACATCAATAATGATGCTTGAGAGTCTTTCTACTTCTAGTTGAAGAGCATCAATCTCTTTTAGAGATTTCTTATATTTATTCCTAACACCTTTGTGCTTTTCATGTAATTCAAGGATAGCTTTCTCCAAATCATCATAAGTAAGAGTATTTAGGAAGAGATCATCAAGTACCTCATCGGTTGCCATGAGACAAACGTTGGCATTGTGTTTGCACTCTTTGTCGTTGTCGGAGTTGCTTGTGTCACTCTCACACCAAATGCATGTGTTGGCGAATTTCCTGGAGGACGAGCTTCCCTTGCTAGGCTTCTCGTACTTGCTAGAGTCTTTTCTTATCATCGGACAGTCCCTCTTGATGTGTCCGGGTCTTCTGCATTGATAGCACGCTGGATCTTCTTCATTGTCCCGTCTGAAGCGGTTGGCTTTGTTGAATTTAAGGAACTTTCGGAAGTGCTTAGCTGTGAGTGCTATTTCTTCATCGTCGTCCGACTCATTGTCGTCGGAGCTATCCTTGGAGTAGGACTTTGTGGCTTTGAGAGCAAGAGATTTCTCCTTCTCTTTGGTCTTCTTCTTCTCCTTCTCTTGTATGGAGGATTCCTCTTGATCCTTCATATCGAGCTCGTGAGTCATTAGCTTACCTATGAGGGTCTCAAGGTTCATGACTGTCAGATCGTTTCCCTCAATGATGGCGGTAGCTTTAGGACTCCAAACTTTCGACAATCCTCTAAGAATTTTTCTGATCTTTTCATGAGCAGGATATTCCTTACCAAGAGAAGAGAGAGGATTAATAATGTCACCAAAATGAGTAAACATGCAAGTAATAGATTCATCATGCTTCATTTTAAAGGACTCATATTCTTGCGTGAGTCTACTAATCTTGGATTCCTTTACTTGTGAAGTTCCCTCGTGTGTGACTTCAAGTAACTTCCAAATCTCATTGGAAGTCTTGCAAGTAGAGATTCGGTTAAATTTACTACTGTCGAGAGCACAATAAAGAGCATTCATTGCCTTGGCATCTCGACTCGCAAGCTTCTTGGTGTTTTCAGTAAGTGTGTCCCTAAGGGTGTCAAAAGCAATATCCTCAATAACTCTGGAAGGAGTAGGAAGACCATTTATCATACAATCCCATAAATCAAAATCTATGGACTTCAGATAAATGCTCATCCTAATCTTCCAGTAGTTATAGTTGGTTCCATAAAATAGGGGAGGCCTATTTGTGGAGTGTCCTTCATTGTGGAAGGTGTTGATACTAGGGTTAGAGGCCATAGATAACTCAAAGGGTGTAAATCCAAATCAAGAGAACAAAGCTCTGATACCAATTGTAGAACCCTAGAGGGGGGTGAATAGGGAAATAAAATTAACTAGAGCAACAGAAGCAATATATGACAAATAAAAGTAAAGAGTAGGAAGATCAAACACAAGATGTATCCTGGTATCCTCGCTTGAAGCAATCCAGTCCCGAAACTCTCTCCGGCTTAAATCTACTATTTAATCAAATAGTACACACGAGTTTGGATCCAAAGAACTCGCCAACTTCAACACGAGTTTGGATCCGAAGACTCGCCAACTTTAACACACGAGTTTTCTTACGAAGGCTCGCCAACTTCAAACAAATGAGAAGAGAACTTGTTGATCTTCTAACACGTGAAGATCGAAGATTACAACTCGCAAATACTCTAGCACTTTGGGAGAGGATGACAATTTGAAAGCTTGGTGGAGTATTAATGGTGAAGCTCTTTTGTAGTTGAGAAAATTTAAAGCTTGTAAGAGATAGCCTTTAAGAGGAGAGACAAAAGCTCCTTTTATACAAATCCAAAGTCATAAAGGCAATTCAGCCGTCAACCGGATTATCCGTCGAATTTAAGCGAAAATCCGTCGGATTATCCGGTCAACAGTAACGGTCATAAAAAGAGCCGTTAGATGCATTAAATGCACTTGCCAGATGCCGTTGGATTTGAATTCAAAAGTTGCAAATAAGTCAAGCGGATTATCCGTCAGATTTCAGCGAAAATCCGACGGATGATCCGAACTATAGCTTACAGACTTGTTGTGAGAGGCTCGGATTATCCGTCGGACTTCCGCGGATGTCCGTCGGATTATCCGAACATTTGGCTCACTAACTTGCTGTGAGCGATCGGATTATCCGGCAGATTTGTGCGGAAGTCCGTCGGATTATCCGAACATTGGCTAACTGACTTGCTGTGAGCGATCGGATTATCCGACGGATTTCCGCGGATGTCCGTTGGATGATCCGATCATTGGCTCACTAACTTGCTGTGAGTGATCGAATTATCCGACGGATTTGTCCGGAAATCTGACAGATTTTTCACCTCCTTTGAATGACTATTCCACCATTTCTTTCTTTAACATTGTCATCCTAACAAAGTATGTACAAAGATTTCCTAGACATTTACAGACTCAGGAAAAGAACAAGGATAAGAACCGTCTTCTTTGTAGTCTCCATGCTGGATCTTTTTGCATGGACTACTTCATAGTCTTTGGCATTTCTCTTTGTTGTTGTATAACATCATCTTGATATAGGAGAATTGCAGAGATCCAAGGTCTTTGATAAGCGTTATGGAATGGAGATTCCTTTCTTCTATTCTTGCCTGTGAAAAGAACAAACTAAAGACGTACAAGGGTTATTGTGAACAATGATCAAAATCGATGTGCCAACAGATGGGTCATACAATGCTTTGTTAGGAAGACCATTCCTCCATGAACACAATATTGTACCTTCTACTCTCCACTAATGTTTCAAATATGTGGATGGTAATGGAGAAGTCCAAAAAGAAGTTGCAGATCTGAATCCTTTCAAAGGAGTTGAAGCATATTGCAACGATTCTCGCATGTATAAGGAAGAATTCATGAAGGTGGTACTGGCAATGGACACAGATGAAGAACAGAAGTGTATACCAAATGATACTCTGGTGATTCCTATCAAAAGACGTACTTTTTGTCCTCAGTCGTCCAAACCACTGACTATCTATCTTCCTTCCCATGAGAAGCAGCTTCCTGGTGATAGTCAGGAACAAAGGAAGCTCACCTCTTCTGAGCCGCTTGTAATCGACCTTCCTCGTATGAAGCCCCCTCCTCCTTCTCGTTCTTCTTCTCCCTCTTTTGTTATCAATGTGACTAATCCTGCTAAGGCTAAAGTTCATGTTGTAAATGATGGTGTAAAAATCAATAAAGCATCTCCTTTGCAGTATACTGATGTCTCTTACTATACTCAATATTATTTGGATATGCTAGATAGCTTTAAACCACTTATAATAGAAGTCGTATCATCTCTACGAAATGTTGTATCATTAGATTCAATACAAGAGTCGTACTTCTTAGTACCGTCTCAAAAGAAAGATGAAAGGCCTATATTCTTCAATAAAAGAGAGGAACAAAAAATCATGCTCTATAATGATAATAGAGATGATACAGGAAGGCTACAATTACGTCGCTATAGTCCACAATCCAAAGCAATCATCCGTAAAATGGGCTATAATTTCAGAACAGGCCTCAACAATGGTAAATGAAGACGAACTCCTATTCGTATTTCTGTTCCAAAAGGAAAATCACAACAATACCACAGTAAAACGAAGCGGGGATTAGGTTATGCTTTACCACTTCCAACTCCAGAACCTTCCGTATCTGATGAAGAAGAACAACCTAACTCTTCTGATTCCATCTCATGGGATTCTGATACTAGCATTGGTCATGTTCATCGGATAACAGTATCTTCTAACATGGTATTTGTCGAATTCTCGAAAGATGACGAAGATGACATTGAAGAAGCTCCTGAAGTGGACCCTTTGGCACAAAGGATAGACAATCAGTGGAAACTTCATTTTGAACAACAAGAACCACCTACTGAGGATCAACTAGTCCAAGTTGATATTGGAGAGAAGGGCGTATCACGGCTAATCTTCATTAGCAAAAGTCTCTCAGAGGATGATAAACAAAAATTAATTCACCTTGTTCGTGAATATATTGATGTCTTCGCCTGGAGTTATGAAGATATGCCAGGATTAGATCCTCAAGTTGTAACTCACAAACTTAATATCTTACCGAATGCCAAGTCGGTCAAACAACAACAACGACGATTCAAGCCTGAAATGATGGATATAATTGATGATGAAGTCAAAAAGCTTATAGCTTACGGTTTTATCAGAGAAGAACAATATCCTGACTGGGTAGCCAACGTTGTACCAGTTTTGAAGAAGACCGGAAAGGTTCGAGTTTGCATTGACTTTCGGGATCTCAATGATGCTTGCCCTAAAGACGAATTATCTCTTCCAATTACTGATGTCATGATCGACAATACATGTGGATTCGAATGAATTTCTTTCATGGATGAGTTTTTTGGATATAATCAAATCCGGATGAACCCTGAAGATGAAAGATATACTTCGTTTCGTACTCCTCGTGGAGTATACTGTTATACAGTCATGCCATTTGGTCTTAAGAATGCCGGTACAACTTACCAACGAGCTATGAGTACTATCTTTCGAGATCATTTGTGAAATACTGTCGAATGCTATGTTGACGATATTGCTGTCAAAAGTCGTCTAAAGGAAGATCACATTCAAGATTTAAAAACTATTTTCAATCTAATGCGCCAGCATCAACTCAAAATGAACCCCACCAAATCTTTCTTAGGTGTCTCTAGTGGCAAATTTCTCGGCTTCGTCATTACCTCTAAGGGTATACACGTTGATCCCGAGATGATCAAAGCCATTCAAGAGATGCATCCTCCATGCAACCTAAAAGAGCTACGAGGATTCCAAGGTCGACTTGCGTACATCAGGCGGTTCATTTCGAATTTATCTGGACGTTGCAGACCATTTACTCAATTAATGAAGAAAGGTGTATCTTTTATTTGGACAGAAGAGTATCAATGAGCATTTGATGACATAAAGCGGTATTTAATGAATCCACCGTTCTTGTACCACCGATCTCAGGAATACCTTTCTTAATGTATGTGCGGGCAATGGATCATTCATTGGAAGATTTGCTAGCTCAGAAGAACAAGGAAGGTCATGAGCAAGCCATCTACTACCTTAGTCGAACTATGATTGGAGCTGAACATCGTTATAGTCCGGTGGAGAAGGAATATTTAGCCTTAATATTTGCTGTTCAGAAGATAAGACATTACATCATAGGCCAAACTATTCATGTCATATCCCGAGTCAATCCTCTTCGAGTCTTAATGAAGAAGCCAAGTACACTTAATTCTAGGCTTGCTACATGGGACATATTATTAGCGCAATATGATATGGTTTATGTTCCTCAAAAGTCTTGAAAGGTCAAGCACTTGCTGACTTCTTAGCAGCTCATCCTGTCCCTGAAACATCTAAACTGTAACACCAGTTTTCTAAAATAAGGACAATTTTAAAATTTTGTGTTTTAATTTATTTAATTATGATATTTAAATAATAATATAATTTTTGGTGATTTTTAATCATTTTAAAACTATTTAAATATCATGACTTATGAATGATGTGCAGCTAGTGAAACCGTAGAGACTGTCTGCCCTAGAGCCTAACCATATGATTTTGAATATCTAATTATCATTTTTAGTCTAGGGATAATTTGGTCATTTTGATTTTTTAGAATTTTTGATTTATTTATTGGATTGACGGTTGTTAATTTTGACTTTTGATAGTTGTGACTAAAGAGACTAACCTAAATGCTGACTCTAGTTAAGGTGACTTGAATAGCATGGTGAGACCCTAATCTAACTTAAGTCGACTTGGTTTTGACTTGAGTGATTTAGCTCTTGAGAAAATTAGGAAGGATTTTAATGTTGGACTTAAGGCTAAGGTAGGGAGCCCATTGCTCATGTGACTTGGCCTATGGCCCATGACTAGTAACCCTAACCCTAATTTTCATTCAATATAACCAGCCACTTAGGGCTCCCATCCCTATAAATAATCTCCTCATTGTTGTCCTTGCTTCTTTATTGAGATTTCAACAAATTGAAGAAAGAGGTAATGACATTCTTCCCCAATCCCTAGATTCTTCATTTTTAATCCTTTTTTACACTAGTCTTTTGCATTTGATCCTAACCTAGCCCTATTTTGTGTTCATGGAGAGAAATCTCAGGTTTGAACCAAATTGGAGAATTTGGCTATCAAGGAGAACACCCCCCATTTGAGGCTTTTTCTTGCAAATTGCACCTATAGGTAAAATTCCTTAAATTGATTTAATATTCCATTTTCTTTGCATTTAGGGCTAGATCTAGGTGTTCCCTAGCTGTCCCTAGAGTTTGGGTGGATTTCGTGTCCGTTTGGTGTCCGTATCGGACACGTATCATGATATGTGTGTAGGTGTTTGTTAAAATGTCACAAAGGATTTTATTTTCGATTTTGGAAAAACTAATTACATGAATTTGTAGATCTAAATATGTATGTTAATCTTTGTGAAGACTGATGTGTTTTTCATGTCGATTTTGTGTCGAAATGGGGTACGGACACGCTGCACGACACGCGTGTGCGCTGTCCTGCTACCTGTGTCCTATTTCTCACTGGACACAGCGTTTCGACACACGAAACATGGCATGGAGGTTGGGGCAGTGACTGACAAGACACTCCCCAAGTTTTACGACACCTCGTTTCGTGTCGGACACGAAAACGAGGCCGCACTGGCCATATACAGGGTTGTATGCGCGCAGAAACGCGTCTGATATGCGTGTCGTATCACGCGTATGCGTGTCCACCGTGTCTCGGGTTGTGTCGCGTGTATAGACCTATTTGTGGGCTACACATAGACACGAGCACGAGACGTGTTGTGCCTCGTGTTGCGTCCACGAGAGCATGGACTCGCTGCACGAGACAGTGCAGTCTGTGCGTATGTTGTGTGTTTTCAAGCACTTGGACACTTCGTGTCCAGTTTCCTGGACACGAATGGACCCCTAGACACGTATACTTGTAGAGAACAATTGCGTACACCTGTTTTGAACTTTTAAAGGGGTTTATGTGAATATTGGATTCGAAATTGGATTTTCGATATTGAAATGGGTTTTCGAAATATGTGGACTGATACTCAAGTCCTGTTTGAGTTTCAAATCTTGATTCCCTGTTTTTAAACCGGTTTGATGATTAAATTTTCATGTTAAGATTTATAAATATATATGTATAAGTTGCTGTCAAGATGGGTTACTGATTTGGTGTAGGAGAATGGGAATTGAATGTGTGTTGGGAACACTTGGTTAACTGTTAGTTACATAACTATCATTGATTCCTCTTGAGAACTGAATTTACTTCTAATTCAAATTCCAGTTTTTAAACTGGGATTAATTCTAGTTTTAGACTAAATATTGATGCTTATTGCCATGATTGATTCCTGAGCATTTAGGTAGTTCACTGTTTGATTCAATTGGTTGATTAGAAACTGTCAATTTGATTTCCCTTATTAAACTGTCACTTAATTTCCAGTTTTCAAACTAATTTTGAAATGTTAATTACATGTTTAATTCAACCACCTATGCTAGTTCACTGTTAGATTAAATTCATGTTAGTTAGGTTTCATTGTTGAATGGATTTCGAAATTACGTTTTGGTTATAGCAGTTATTTGGTTTCCATTTTTCCTGAAACTTAAAACCTGAGAATAGGTTTCAATTGGTTGATGGTTATGCTGTCATTGGGTTCTTCTTTTCTTGAAAAACCATAGCTGAGAATGCTTATATACTACTTATCTTCCTGTCATTAATTCTGGGGAATTAGATATCATGATAGGGATGATTTCGAATGGACAGTTGTTTGAGATTTCATGAATTGGTACACTGTCTGAAACCTGAGTTTCCTGAGACTTTTTTATTTGTAATGCACTGTTGATTCCTGAGAAGCCACCTTGCCATTTTACTAATCCTGAAACTGAACACTGAGGTTATGATTCACTCATGTACACAGACACCATTCCACTCTTCTTGGCAAAACCTGAGACTCTAGGCTACACTGTTTTCCCTTTCATCCTGTCACCATATATCAATGTCACCTGAACAACTGAGACACTGGTTTGTATCAATTAAATGGAATGCTTCATACACACTGGAACTTGAGTTTGTGATACACTGGAATTAGCTTTCTAAGACACTGTCACCATGTTTTACTGTCATTATATAACCTGGGTTGCAATGTGTAGGACCGATTGTAGGAACGAGTTGTAAAGCGTAATACTCTAGGGGGGGTGAATAGAGTAGGCAGCAGAAATTAACTATTTAAGATGTTAGTAATAAGATCACAGATAATATATATATCACAGACATGTAAATGAAAAGTAGAGAGTAGAGAGCAAACGCAAACACAAGGATGTATACTGGTTTCCCTCTGTTGAGGACTAGTCCAGTCGGTAGAACTCTTGCTACCAGTTGAATCCACTATGGAAAATTACCACAAGTTTTCATCCGAAGATCTTGCAACTTCTACAACGCGAGCTTTGATCCGAAGTACTCGACCAACTTCAATTGTGAAGTGTGTACCTTCAATCAAGCCTCCGATTACAACCACTCTGAAACTTCTAGACCATACCGCACTGGCAAATCGACTAGAGGATTGTAACTGGCTTGGGATTTGAAAATAAAAGCTCAGAATACTTTGGAAGAAGTAGTAGGCTGATAGAGAAGAGATATGAAAGTGAATTAGTGAGTTGAAATGATCGAAATCCTTCTCTATTTATAGTTTTTCCAAAGGCAGAATTCTGACAGAATTCGGGCAGAATTCGGACAGAACTCTATGAGAAAATCTCGGTGGGATCCGTAACTGCAGGAAGACCAAGTTCAAAAAGCAACGTTCACTAACTGAACTCTGGCCGAACTCTGGCCGAATTCTGGCCGAACTCTGGCCGAATTCTGTCCGAGTTCTGTTGGAGTTCTGTCAGGGTTTTTGCAAATTAGTTTTGGGCTTTTTGAAAAGTCAGGCAGTTAGGAAGTAGTTTGGGCTTTTGTAAGTGGGCTTGTTTTCAAAATGAAAGGGTATTTTGAAAACGTTTCTTGGGTAGCCTATTTGCCAGTACGATGCAGTGTACATCGTATTCCTAGACTCAATAAATATGAAAAATACATTGATCAAATAGGAAAACCAAGAGCCCTTTGATGACGCCTTTCTTCAAATATTTGAACAGACTTGAAGATGCCTTTTTCATTTGACGGCAATCGTCCAAAGATAAACAGATCTGGAAATCTGAATACCTTTCGGGGGCTTCGCCCCCGAACCCCTGACGGGGGGCGCTGCCCCCTCGACCCCTGTCCGCTGACCGGGCAGCGGAACCCCCGATGCGAGGCCCCGGATAGGTCGTTAGGCGGTTCAGAGAAATCTTCTTGTATAACGCCGTCTTTGGCCCATCAACAATTTTCTATTGCATATGTCCTGGTTTGACAAAGCTTGATCATGCTTACTGCATGTCTACAAAATACATGTTAGACAAACAAAACCAATATGATACAAGCATAGCAATATGTTATAGAACATTAGGACAATGCTAATATTATGACAATGCTAAGTTTAAGTAGCAACATGATAGTGATTACATGAATATTAGTGACGTCATTATGTTAAACTTAATTGATTAGCCATATTCAAAAACATGATTTAATCATTGGGCTAACACAATGAACCAGAGCATGGTTTACACACACAAGCACACTGCCTTTCCCTCAATATACACACTGGGTTACCTATTAAGTGAATTGAATGCTTTATATAAACTGTCATTGGAATTTCTGAGACTGAGCCACAACACCACGGTCTTTCCTCTATGTCACACACACATGCCTAAGCACTCATGCACACAAATACACACTCTATGTGACACTGGCACACACACACAACATGGGAATTACCATGTGCACACTGTACACTGTTCTGACTTCCTGAGAACTGTCACGCCCCAGAACTAGAATACTGGGGAGCGGGGCAGACATAGCCAGCTACGCATATGAAATGGAATCCATCTCGCTATACGGTCACGACTGTCTAGATACATGAGGGTTTACTACAAGCCAACAGTCTTCTATGGTCATGAACAAGCTTAGTGTCTCAATCACAAGCAAGTAAGCAAGGTCACAAGATGTATGATCATTAAATATACAATGATAAGGCGTCCCAAATATTACATATTCAGCTGATCATGAAGCTAGTCGTTACAAAATGTCAGGACTAGCAAGAGTTTAGTCATACATGATCAACCCTAGGATCTGTCAATCATGTTACAGCCCGTAGGCAGACAGTAAGTAAAAGTGCAATCGAGCTAACACGTGCTCGCCGGCTAAACGCCTTAAAAGAATAAGTTTACAAATAAGTGGGAGGACAAAAAGAAACCCACTCGTTGCCAGGGTTACGCCTGGTGGTCACCATCTGGCTGGAAGACAGGTGGATCCTCTGGTGTTGCTCCGATATCTGGCCACACAAAACCAGCTGGGTCAAACCCCAGAAAGAGCAAGTACCACAAAGAAGGCTTCGCTTAGGAACTAAAACCAGCATACCGTAATAGAATATTAAAGATGATAAATAAAGAACTGATAATAATAGAGATAACAACAGTAAACTGAGTACGAGGAAACTATTCAAGTAGCCAGGTCACAACCCTTAAACCAAACAAGGACCGGGGTTGCAGCCCTTCACCTGAATAGAAATCCGTCTTAAATACTATTGGTACAGTGAAAACAATAAACGAAGAGAGGACACAGAACTGCTCCGGGAGCCAGGTTACAATCCTTAAACCAAACAAGGACCGGGGTTGTAACCCTTCGCCTGAACAGAACTGGACCCCTGATCTTTATTGCTAAGGCCAGTATAAATAATCATGTTATTAAGGTAAGGTAAAACATGACGAACATGGCGTGGGGTTACAAATAAGACAATAAATGAAGAGAGGACACAGAACTGCTCCGGGAGCAAGGTTACAACCCTTAAACCAAACAAGGACCGGGGTTGTAACCCTTCGCCTGAACAGAACTGGACCCCCGATCGTTGTTGTTAAGGCAAGCATCAATAATCATGTCATGTCACGATCTTGCACAGGATCAGAATAAGACTAAGCTAGAATAAACTACATCCAATCAATCACGGCCAATCAAGAGTACGGCTTGATACTTTTAACTAACTAGGGTTATCACAGGCCTAGTTACTAGCAAGATGCAATGAGATTATCCCAACAGCCACAAGCCCTGCAGACCATCCAAGTTATCCAGGTCGAATGTCCGTTTATGAAGGGTGCACCACATGACTGTGTGCTGGAATGTGCCCTACTCGTCGGTAGGCTACAAGTCCACTTAATGCGCCCAGATAACGGGATTGTCTGTAGCCGGGAATCTCTTCATGTCTACTGAATTATTCTAGTTTATTATCCTTAGTTAATTATAGTAGGTATCCCTGACCATGGTACTCAGGGATCCCATCCTAGACATGATGCAAGACAATACTGGTTTATTGTGCAAACGTAATCATCCACGGTGTCCAGGTTAATCATCCTTGTCAGGTCATGTCATATTAGCTGTCACAACAGCAATTTGAGATAATCATGTCAGGCATGCTTGTCCTGCCATGCCATGTTCAATTATCATTAACAAATATATAAAAAAAATCGTGATTATCAAGTTCATGACAAAAGGCGTAAGGATATAAAATGAGCGTAAAATATCTAAAAAGGGATAAAGAGTACGCCAAAGGAACTCAAGTTATAATAGTACACAGAGCTATAGGAGAGCCATGCGGCTCAGGCATATGCGGCCAGGAATGATCTCATGCGGCTGGGAAGGGGATCGGGTTCATGCGGCTGGGAGCAGCGGGGTCAGGTTCATGCGGCTCAGCAGGAAGGGGCTTTGCGGCTGACGAATCATGTGGCCAGACTCAAGTGGGTTGCATGCGGCTCAGTTAGGAACCCATGCGGCTAGGAATGCAAGGGTCCCATACGGCTGAGGGGTCTCGGGTCCATGCGGCTGAGGGGTCTCGGGTCCATACGGCTCAAAGAGTCGAGCCTCATGCGGCTCAGGGTGAGAAGCGATCTTATGCGGCTGAAAATAGTTGGTACATATGCGGCTGATGGAAGGAAATTCTATGCGGCCAGGAAATGAAAGGTGTGCATGCGGCTGAAGGACAAGGGTCTTATGCGGCTGATGGACAAGGGTCTTATGCGGCTGATGGATAAGGGTCTTATACGACTGAGGGTAGCTTGCCACATGAATGCTCGTGTGGTCAAGTACTGCCCTGCGGCCAGAGAGCTGTTCTTCTTCTCCAATTTCTGAGAAGAAGAACATCATGAGAGTAAAGTTTTCAAACTCCATAACTCCATCATCCGGAGCCCGAATCTAAACTTCCATAGGTCAAAATGGGGCAGAACGAAATTCCCTACAACATAGAACCATCAAAACTTAAAAATAATAAGATTAAGTAGATCAAAACTCATAAAACCCAAAAATAACATAGTTGTAGATCTACAAGAATCTAGCCATGGAAAGTGAAAATGCCAAGTACTAAAGCAAGATAAAATGCTATAAAGAAGAGGATGAAGCAGTAAAATCGGAGTTCCTCCATGAAGCAACTTGCACTTGCCTAAGGCTCTCACTCTCTCTCTCGCTGGTAGGTGAAGGAATTAATAGAAGAAGAAGATGATAAATGAAGAGAGAGAAAGAAGAATGGTAATAAATACAAATGGTGGTGGTAGGTAGGTGGGTTTACCTTGGTTCATGATGAACCAATAGCTAATCCCAAACAGAACCAAGCCAACCCGAACCAAGAATAAACCAAGCCACGGAGAAAAGCTAAGCAAGGAAATCATGCAATACAGAAATAAATACGTATACGTATTCCAAATACGTAGTACGAGCAACAGGCATTACAAGAACAGGAAAGACACCCAGAAATCTGGGACACTTAACACATTGTACAGATTTTGGGTACACTCATTGATTTCTATGTTGTATGCCACTGTTTTTCCAGTTTTAAACTGTTATGAAAATCTAGTTGTCATGACTGAATTCTCATGTATTAATTCACTGATTATTGATTCATGGGTAACTGAATTCAATATGGGTTAGAGAGTTAACTGTCAATCAAATTGACAGAAATCCTAAAATCTGGAATTGATTTCCATTCCTTATTATTGAGTGTTGATTCTCAAGCTTGTGTTGGTAATATTAGCTCACTGTTTTCTATTTCCTTTGTGCACACACATTCCTAAATACCCTCATTCACAGGAAAACCACACTGTTTGCAGTACCCTTATTTCTAGGTTTACACAGGAGTCATGCCACTGTTTTCTATTGACACATGATACCCTTCACTATTTTCCTTTTTCCTATATCAATGTAACACTCTCTTGTCACTCATACACACACCATGCTCACATGTTACACACACAAATGTGCACTCACTGTTTTCCTCTTGACACTCTCACTAACACTCACACATACACATGCTCTCATGTCTCTCAACCACACACACACCCCTCAATTCCAAAAAACTAGTACATTGCTAACATGTCAACACTGTTGAATGAACTTTAATATGTAATGTTAACCCTTAATCTTGTTATTGAATGCTAGTTAAATTCAGATTTTATATATGTGAACCACCATTCCATGTAACCCTCTCTAAATGATTTCCATGATGTATACAGATAATTGTAGGATATAGATGCATGTTAGTTATAACTTGGCTAGTCTATCCCCTTCCATGTACACCTCTTTGTTCACACACACATAGCTTACATGCTAGCTTCCTTTCTCTTATATATAATATTGAATATATGCATGAATATGATGGCTTGATGTGTTGGCTTGTATAGCCTTGAGATTGATGTGTGCTTGCTAGACTAGGCTTGGTTAGGCTTAGTGAGACTTGCTGGGGTTAGGAGTGACCTAGTTGACCTAGTTGAATAGTGTAGTTGACTGGAGTTGACCAAGTGTTGACTTTAGTCTAGTTTGACCTAGACAGTATGCAGATGCATGGTAGATTACATTTATCATTTTTTGTGTACATCTTGACTTGTGTTGCTCTAACTAGGAGTCAAGTACCTCATCTCGGACAGTACATTTACTTCAGACATTCAGATACCAGGCGAGTACATTCTCTGATCATTTCATAACTTGCTTAGAATTATATTCCTGCTCTAGTTTACCTTATTTGATGCTGTCACGATATTATCACGGATTGGTACTATATGGATCCCTACATTGAGATGTTATTCCCCTCGGGAGCATCGGATACATCATGTCATATGTTTCATGTACATCATGTATTCCTCGCTCTCATGTTATTCATGTTTCTCATGTGCTTCATGCTCGTTCATGCATGCTCGTGTACTCTCATGTGCTTTCATGTTCGGTCATGTTTCTCATGTATCTCATGTATAACCTATACTTTATGTGCACTCATTTATGAGCCTTCATGTGAATTTCATGTGCACCTATTTATGGGCCCCATGTGAACTTCATGTGCACTCATTTATGAGCTCTCATGTATACTTCATGTGCACCCATTTATGGGCTTCATGTGAAAACCATGTACGTAACATAACTTGTCTAGATCCTTGTGTATTGATTGGAGTATGGGAGAGTATAAATAGTCATGTGAACAATTCCAAAGTAGTATAGCCATGTACGCCTCTTTAGTATAGCCATGTACAAATCAAGCCGTTCACATGTCGACTTTGTCTCTAAATCACTAGTTACTGGTAGCTCTTTACTTATAGTAGATATTTCTATTACAGTTCTCTCTCTGTTTACATCATGTACTTCTTTCAGTTTCATGTATCGTACTCTCTTGTATGTTTATATTCTCTAACCTACTATGATCTGCGTGAGATATATTGTACTCGCTTCCGTCCTGACTGGACCTGTTGAAAATTTTACAGAGGATGATGAGGAACCCTGTACCCCTTACTTTGGAGCTTGCCTAGATGACACTCGCAACCTGGACCCCTGGGGAGGTTCAGGAAGCTGCTGAGGACGATACCTTGCATAGTGTAGATAGCTTAGACTTTTCTTCTTTTCATGTTTGGTTGTTGTCCTTGATTTTAGAGTTGTATATTTTAGAGTTGTTGAGACTGGTAGTTGTTGAGACTTGTTATTTCATTCTGTTATACCTCAGTTGAGGATTTCTTTATCTATTTCCATCGTGCTATATTCTATCTTTAGATTGTGATTGAGTTGTACCTTCTATAATTGGCCTCTCTTTTGGAGAGTATTTATATTATGTTAGTTATAGTTCATGACCTAGAACAGCGTTCTACCGCCGATACTGCGGCGTAGGCTGGGCGCTGTTACGTACTTGTACCCTCACAGTGGGTGCGGGTCGTGACACGTTTTTAGTGGTGGCCCATGCAGGTCGAGTTTGTGTAGTGGTATTCGAACTAGAATATTACTACAGCCTGCAGTAGGATTAGGATATATTTTTGAAGGTACTCAATCACAGTTAGGACTCCTTGAGAGATTCCTGGGATGACCCTTGAGAATCTTATTTAAACTTCAATTTGAAATCCTTTCCCTTGTTTTGTTCCCTCTCACTCTTTGATTATTAAATTTGATTTTGATGGATCATTGTTGATTTTGATTTTTCCTATTGAGATAAATTTTATGGCCTGAGTTACGATATTTTCTGATAACATATGTTGATGGGAATAACAGGGATGGTAAAACGTCTACTTGATTATGGAACCTGTAGTTTATCGCAGCCATATTAGCTGGCATGGCGAAAACATAGAGACCTGACTTCGGATGTACGTATCTTGGTTATGAGATTTGAAATTTCTTACAGCTATACTAGTCGGCATAGCGAGAATTCCAGACGACATAATTATAGAGGTGCATGCCCCAGTTATGGAATCTATAGTTTATCGTAGCCTTGCTTACTGGCATGGTGAGGGCTCTGAGTAACATAATTTTGGACAGACGCATATGATTATCAGACTTTATCTTGAGAAGATTTTTAAACATATCATCTCTATCGTACCCTTCTGTTGTTATAAATTGTACTTCATCATCAAATAATTTAGGAGTAGGGATATTTTAGTTTTGTGTAGCTTATTCATATGTAGTTCTTTCATAGTGTAATGGTATGATGACTTGTAGCGTGGCCGTACCCTAGAGATGATAGTTAGCATTGATATTAGAATAGTAACCCATTGTAGATGATTCTCCTGTTATTTATAATACCTACCAGTTCCCATAGAGGATGTTAGTCTGCTCCGCAGCCTTGATGATTGTTATTATTTTCCCTTGTCCTTTCCAATAAGGCACCCATGACCAGAGCCTGTCCTTGAGTATAGTTGTAGTTCACCTAAGACTGAGAGGTCTATATATATATAGATAGATTGCAGATGATAGTGGCATATGGGATATGGGTTGGTTGGTATCTATAGGCCATTGTTGTATAGGATTATAGACATGTTGTTTAGCTTATATTGGTTCAGTTTCCTATTTTAGTTAAGTTCTCCTTGTGATGAGTTCAGGCATGATAGATCAACCTTTATAGGCAGTGTGCAGACCCTTCACTAGATGTCATGTCCTTTTTCTTATAAATTCAGTCTCCTTAGCATCATTTTCTTTTGCCTACATCGATGTTTCAGATCATTCATCCTTAACCTAATTTCTGAGTATTTGTTCAGTTCCTTATAAGTTTAGTCTACTTTAACCCTTGATGATCAGTTATATATGTATGGATATATAGATGATATACTTAGGATATATATAATGGGTTATTGTTCTTGAGCTTATGTATATATGGTATTGGGATTTGTGTGCTTAAATTATGGGTATTTAGTTATGGGTGACTTGATAAGATTGGGAAGTTAAGAGTTAGCCTATTATAGAGTTTTTCTTTTTGCTAATCTCTAGTTGCCAACACCTAGATAGCTAGCATAGGTAAAACCCTAAGAAGTTGACCAGTTGATGACCAAGTACTTGGATGTTGACAAGTTGACTAGTGGTTGACCCTTGACTATGTTTGACCTAGAAGTAGTACTACCATCTTAAATTTCGAGAACAAAATTTTTCTAAGGTGGATAGACTTGTAACACCCAGTTTTCTAAAATAAGGACAATTTTGAAATTTTGTGTTTTAATTTATTTAATTATGATATTTAAATAATAATATAATTTTGGTAATTTTTAATTATTTTAAAACTATTTAAATATCATGACTTGTGAATGATGTGCAGCTAGTGAAACCGTAGAGACTGTCTGCCCTAGAGCCTAAACATGTGATTTTGAATATCTAATTATCATTTTTAGTCTAGGGGTAATTTGGTCATTTTGATTTTTTTAGAATTTTTGATTTATTTATTGGATTGACGGTTGTTGATTTTGACTTTTGCTAGTTGTGACTTAAGAGACTAACCTAGATGCTGACTCTAGTTAAGGTGACTTGAATAGCATGATGAGACCCTAATCTAACTTAAGTCGACTTGGTTTTGACTTGAGTGATTTAGCTCTTGAGAAAATTAGGAAGGATTTTAATGTTGGACTTAAGGCTAAGGTAGAGAGCCTATTGCTCATGTGACTTGGCCCATGGCCCATGACTAGTAACCCTAACCTTAATTTTCATTCAATATGACCAGCCACTTAGGGCTCCCATCCCTATAAATAATCTCCTCATTGTTGTCCTTGCCTCATTATTGAGATTTCAACAAATTGAAGAAAGAGGTAATGACATTCTTTTCCAATCCCTAGATTCTTCATTTTTAATCCTTTTTCACTCTAGTCTTTTGCATTTGATCCTAACCTAGCCCTATTTTGTGTTCATGGAGAGAAATCTCAGGTTTGAACCAAATTGGAGCATTTGGCTATCAAGGAGAACACCCCCCATTTGAGGTTTTTCCTTGTAAATTGCACCTATAGGTAAAATTTCTTAAATTGATTTAATATTCTGTTTTCTTTGCATTTAGGGCTAAATCTAGGTGTTCCCTAGCTGTCCCTAGAGTTTAGGTAGATTTCGTGTCCGTTTGGTGTCCGTATCGGACACGTATCATGATTTGTGTGTAGGTGTTTGTTAAAATGTCACAAAGGATTTTATTTTTGATTTTTGAAAAACTAATTACATGAATTTGTAGATCTAAATATGTATGTTAATCTTTGTGAAGACTGATGTGTTTTTTGTGTCAATTTTGTGTCGAAATGGGGTACGAACATGCTGCACGACACGCGTGTGTGCTGTCCTGCTACCAGTGTCCTATTTCTCACTGGACACAGCGTTTCGACACGCGAAACTTGGCATGGAGGTTGGGACAGTGACTGACAAGACACTCCCCAAGTTTTACGATACCTCGTTTCGTGTCGGACACGAAAACGAGGCCGCACTGGCCATATACAGGGCAGTACGCGCGCAGAAACGCGTCTGATACGCATGTCGTATCACGCGTATGCGTGTCCGTCGTGTCTCGGGTTGTGTCGCATGTATAGACATATATGTGGGCTATACGTGGACTTGCTGCATCAGACAGTACAGTCTATGCATATGTTGTGTGTTTTCAAGCACTTGGACACTTCGAGTCCAGTTTCCTGGACACGAATGGACCCCTAGACACATATACTTGTAGAGAACAATTGCGTACACCTGTTTTGAACTTTTAAAGGGGTTTATGTGAATATTGGATTCGAAATTGGATTTTCGATATTGGAATGGGTTTTCGAATTGTGTGGACTGATACTCAAGTCCTGTTTGAGTTTCAAATCTTGATTCCCTATTTTTAAACCGGTTTGATGATTAAATTGTCATGTTAAGATTTATAAATATGTGTATAAGTTGATGTCAAGATGGGTTACTGATTTGGTGTAGGAGAATGGGAATTGAATGTGTGTTGGGAACACTTAGTTAACTGTTAGTTACATAACTATCATTGATTCCTCTTGAGAACTGAATTTACTTCTAATTCAAATTCCAGTTTTTAAACTGAGATTAATTCTAGTTTTAGACTAAATATTGATGCTTATTGCCATGATTGATTCCTGAGCATTTAGGTAGTTCACTGTTTGATTCAATTGGTTGATTAGAAACTGTCAATTTGATTTCCCTTATTAAACTGTCACTTAATTTCCAGTTTTCAAACTAATTTTGAAATGTTAATTACATGTTTAATTCAACCACCTATGCTAGTTCACTGTTAGATTAAATTCATGTTAGTTAGGTTTCATTGTTGAATGGATTTCGAAATTGCGTTTTGGTTATAGCAGTCATTTGGTTTCCATTTTTCCCGAAACTTAAAACCTGAGAATAGGTTTCAATTGGTTGATGGTTATGCTGTCATTGGGTTCTTCTTTTCTGGAAAAACCATAGCTGAGAATGCTTATATACTACTTCCTGTCATTAATTCTGGGGAATTAGATATCATGATAGGGATGATTTCGAATGGGCAGTTGTTTGAGATTTCATAAATTGGTACACTGTCTGAAACTTGAGTTTCCTGATACTTTTTCATTTGTAATGCACTGTTGATTCCTGAGAAGCCACCTTGCCATTTTACTAATCCTGAACCTGAACACTGAGGTTATGATTCACTCATGTACACTGACACCATTCCACTATTCTTGGCAAAACCTGAGACTCTAGGCTACACTGTTTTCCCTTTTATCCTGTCACCATATGTCACTGTCACCTGAACAACTGAGATACTGGTTTGTATCAATTAAATGGAATGCTTCATACACACTGGAACTTGAGTTTGTGATACACTGGGATTAGCTTTCTAAGTCACTGTCACCATGTTTTACTGTCATTATATAACCTGGGTTGCAATGAACCAGAGCATGGTTTACACACACAAGCATACTGCCTTTCCCTCAATATACACATTGGGTTACCTATTAAGTGAATTGAATGCTTTATATAAACTGTCACTGGAATTTCTGAGACTGAGCCACAACACCACTGTCTTTCCTCTATGTCACACACACATGCCTAAGCACTCATGCACACACATACACACTCTATGTGACACTGGCACACACACACAATATGGGAATTACCATGTGTATACTGTGCACTGTTCTGACTTCCTGAGAACAGGGAAGACACCCAGAAATCTGGGACACTTGACACATTGCAATGATTTTGGGTACACTCATTGATTTCTATGTTGTATGCCACTGTTTTTCTAGTTTTAAACTGTTATGAAAATCTAGTTGCCATGACTGAATTCTCATGTATTAATTCACTGATTATTGAATCATGGGTAACTGAATTCAATATGGGTTAGAGAGTTAACTGTCAATCAAATTGACAGGAATCCCAAAATCTGGAATTGATTTCCTTTCCTTATTATTGAGTGTTGATTCTCATGCTTGTGTTGGTAATGTTAGCTCACTGTTTTCTATTTCCTTTTTGCACACACATTCCCAAATACCCTCATTCACAGGAAAACAACATTGTTTGTAGTACCCTTATTTCCAGGTTTACACAGGAGCCATGCCACTGTTTTCTATTGACACATGATACCCTTCACTGTTTTCCTTTTTCCTATATCAATGTAACACTCTCTTGTCACGCATACACACACCTTGCTCACATGTTACACACACAAATGTGCACTCACTGTTTTCCTCTTGACACTCTCACTAACACTCACACATACACATGCTCTCATGTCTCTCAACCACACACACACCTCTCAATTCCAGAAAACTAGTACATTGCTAACATGTCTATACTGTTGAATGAACTTTAATATGTAAATGTTAACCCTTAACCTTGTTATTGAATGCTAGTTAAATTCAGATTTCATATATGTGAACCACCATGCCATGTAACCCTCTCTAAATGATTTCCATGATGTATATAGATAATTGTAGGATATAGATGCATGTTAGTTATAACTTAGCTAGTCTATCCCCTTCCATGTACACCTCTTTGTTCATACACACACATAGCTTACATGCTAGCTTCCTTTCTCTTATATATAATATTGAATATATGCATGAATGTGATGGTTTGATGTGTTGGCTTGTATAGCCTTAGGATTGATGTGTGCTTGCTATACTAGGCTTGGTTAGGCTTAGTGAGACTTGCTGGGGTTAGGAGTAACCTAGTTGACCTAGTTGACTAGTGTAGTTGACTGGAGTTGACCAAGTGTTGACTTTAGTCTAGTTTGACCTAGACAGCATGTAAATGCATGGTAGATTACATTTATCATTTCCTGTGTACATCTTGACTTGTGTTGCTCTAACTAGGAGTCAGGTACCTTATCTCGGACAGTACATTTACTTCAGACATTCAGATACCAGGCGAGTACATTCTCTGATTATTTCATAACTTGCTTAGAATTATATTCCTGCTCTAGTTTACCTTATTTGATGCTGTCACGATATTATCACGGATTGGTACTATATGGATCCCTACATTGAGATGTTATCCCCCTCGGGAGCATCGGATATATCATGTCATGTATTTCATGTACATCATGTATTCCTCGCTCTCATGTTATTCATGTTTCTCATGTGCTTCATGCTCGTTCATGCATGCTCGTGTACTCTCATGTGCTTTCATGTTCGGTCATGTTTCCCACGTATCTCATGTATAACCTATACTTCATGTGCACTCATTTATGAGCCTTCATGTGAATTTCATGTGCACCCATTTATGGGCCCCCATTTGAACTTCATGTGCACTCATTCATGAGCTCTCATGTATACTTCATGTGCACCCATTTATGGGCTTCATGTGAAAATCATGTACGTAACATAACTTGTCTAGATCCTTGTATATTGATTGGGGTATGGGGGAGTATAAATAGTCATGTGAATAATTCCAAAGTAGTATAGCCATGTGCAAATCAAGTCATTCACATGTCGACTTTGTACTCTAAATCACTAGTCACTGGTAGCTCTCTACTTATAGTAGATATTTCTATTACAGTTCTTTCTCTGTTTACATTATGTACTTCTTTCAGTTTTATATATCGTACTCTCTTACATGTTTATATTCTCTAACCAGTTATGATCTGCGTGAGATGTATTGTACTCGCTCCCGTCCTGACTGGACCTGTTAAAATTTTTATAGAGGATGATGAGGAACCCTGCACCCCTTACTTTGGAGCTTGCCTAGATAACACTCGCGACCTAGAACCCTAGGGAGGTTCAGGAAGCTACTGAGGACGATACCTTGCATAGTGTAGATAGCTTAGATTGTTCTTCTTTTTATGTTTGGTTGTTGTCCTTGATTTTAGAGTTGTATATTTTAGAGTTGTTGAGACTGGTAGTTGTTGAGACTTGTTATTTTATTCTGTTGTACCTCAGTTGAAGATTTCTTTATCTATTTCCATCGTGCTATATTATATCTTTAGATTGTGATTGAGTTGTACCTTCTGTGATTGGCCTCTCTTTTGGAGAGTATTCATATTATGTTAGTTATAGTTCATGACCTAGAACAGCGTTCTACCGCCGACACTGTGGCGTAGGCTGTGCGCTGTTATGTGCTCATACCCTCACAGTGGCTGCGGGTCGTGACATAAACTATATGACGAGATTCCAGACGAAATATTGGAATCAAATATGATCTCAAAAAAATTTCCTACTTGGCGGTTGTTCTTTGATGGAGCTTCTAGAATTGGACCTGGAGGTACTCTTATTGCTGCAGTGGGAATTGTTCTCGTTTCACCAGATGGATTAGCTATTCAAAGGGCTTATTCTTTAGACGAATCATGCTCTAACAATGTAGCAGAATATAATGCCTTGCTCATTGGACTCCAATTAGCCAAACGATTGGATATTGAATATCTCGAAGTATATGGTGATTCTAAGCTGATTGTTTATCAGGTTAGAGGCATATATGAAGTTCGACATCAAGATTTGGTACCATACCACGAAGCAGCAACTAGGATAGCTTCTTCGTTCAAAGGGTTCTTTATCGAACATGTACGTCGTGCATGCAATACAGAAGCTGATGCCTTAGCTAACCTAGCTGCGGTATTGGCAGTGCAAGTCAAAAGACAACAAATGGTTGTTATCTCTAATAGAGAACTATTTTGTGTTGAAAACAACCACAATATTGAATTCAGCAATCTAACTAAAGTCAATGTCATTAGCGAGGACAGGAGAGCACCTTTCATTAATTTTGTAGTACATGACATATTGCCAGAAGATCCTAAGGAAGCTACAAGTATTCGTCGCCGATCGCTTCGGTTCTATTATAATCATACTACTAAAACTCTTTATCGAAGAACTTTTGATGGGTTACTTTTGAGATGTCTCGCAGGTGATGAAGCAAAACAGATATTACGCGAAGCTCATGATGGCATTTATGGAGCACATCAGCCTGGTCCTAAACTACAGGATCGTATTCGACGTATGGGCTACTACTGGCCCTCTATGGTATCAGATGCTATTGACTATGCAAGGAAATGCCGTGCATGTCAAATTCATGCAGATTTTATTCATCAACCATCGAAATTTTTTCATCCGACTGCTGCCTCATGGCCCTTCGAAGCTTGGGGCATGGATATAATTGGCCCTATCAATCCTCCTTCATCTAAAGGACATCGATTCATCTTGGCTATAACCGATTATTTCTCCAAGTGGGCAGAAGCTATATCTTTGGCTGAAGTAAAGACTAGTAGTGTCATCAACTTTATCAAACATCATGTGATATACAGATTTGGTGTCCCTCGCCGAATCATCCATGATAATAGGCCACAATTCGTCAGCCAGAAGTTTAATAAGTTCTGTGATGACAACAGAATCAATAATGTTGCCTCTACGGCCTATAGTCCTACGGCTAACGGGTTAGCTGAAGCATTCAACAAGACCATTATCAAACTCCTTAAAAAGTTTGTCTCTAACGTAATTGGAGTGATAAACTTGGAGAATGTCTATGGGCATATCGTACTACAGTCTGTAATCCCACAGGTTGCACACCTTTTTCGCTAGTATATGGATGTGAAGCTGTCTTACCACTGGAAATTCAAATTCCTTCATTGAGAATCGCTATCGCTAATGAACTTACTACAGAGAATAATAATCGTCTTCGACTTCAAGAATTAGAAGCGCTCGATGAGAAAAGGTTACTGGCTCAACAACACATTGAACTTTATCAAGCCCAAATTTCAAAAGCTTTCAATCGCAAAGTTAGAGTGCGAACATTTCAGGAAGGCAAACTAGTTCTTACAGTCAGACGTCCTATGACTATGACTCATATGAGCAAAGGCAAGTTCGAGGCAAAATGGGAAGGTCCATATGTGGTAAATAAGGTTTTCTCAAATGGAGCCTATCAATTAACAGATATGGATGGCAGAGTTGCTATGATGCCTATCAATGGCAAATTTCTCAAGCAATATTACGTATAAAAGCAAAATATATTTTATTTCAGAGACATGATGTAAATAAAAGTTCATTTTATTCAAAAGCAGAATAGAGTTACATAATATTAAGGACGAGGAGGAGGCCCCGATCCTTCATGATTAAATACATAGTTTGCCAATAGTTTAAACATCTCATTGTCTGAACTCACAAAAAACTTACAAGCAGCCATCCTCAATGCCTCTTCTTCGGCAGTCTTCCCAGGCTCCACTAGCTTGGCAATCAAGTCCTGTCCTGGTGCAGGAGCAGTTGAGCCTTCACCCCTTTCTTTCTGAGGAGGCACTGGAGGCTCAGTAAGAGGCGTATCGGTCTTTCCTTCAATCTTCGGAGTGAGAAAATCTTTGGAAGACATTTTATACAGAAAGAAAAGAAATGGATAATATCTACCAAAGTTTTATTCTATTTATAGACAGAACAACTAGATAGTCAACCTCGAGAACTGATGCTACTTTTTGAAAGAAACCCAACTGTTCGTCCATTTATAACTGTTCGTTCATTCATAACTGTTCATTCATTTATAACTGATCATTCATTGTCCTTTCTTTGAAAACCGACATGATTGTTCATTCATTTATTCTCTTTTTCGAGAGTCGAAATGACTGTTCATTCATTCAGTGTCTCTTCGTCGAAAATCGAAGTGACTGTTCACTCTTCATAACGAGAATTCACATCCCTCACACCCATAAATTCCAATTATTTACATCAGTAACTTGTCACATCCATATTTCTCCTGGATTCTATTTTCCATATCATCACATCAAAATCAAATCATAAAGGAGAGAAAATCATTCTTTATTCCTTCTTTAAAAACATAGATACATCATAATGAAAATCTATTACATCTCGGATTTTTGTTCTAAATATAACAAATGAAGGTCTATTACATCTTTGGATCTTCTTGTTGGTGCCAGTTCCTTGTCATCTCGTCCTGAAGCAGCGAGCAAGACAACGGAATCAACTCTGATCTTCTCTCTCAGAAAGACGAGAGGAGAACCACAGAGTACAGCAGCCCAAAGAAAAGCTGATGTCAATACAACTGGTGGAGAAAAGACGACCCGTCATGGGAACTAGGAATGAGATCACCCTTGTGATACGATTCCTAATTCTGTCTCTCCACCATCCAACTCTCATGTATAAAGGCTCTTCCTACCATCTGAGGAAGACCCTTTTGGAACACAGAGAGTCATGAGCTGTCTGATGTAGGTGTCAGAAAAATGCTCTTCATAGCATCTATGTTGCCGATACCAGTTTTGAAGAAGCTTGCCAACCAAACTTCTGCAAATATTAACAAAGAAAAAAGTTAGTCAAATCTATCAAAACTGTGCGCCGATCAACATGCGCGTATCAACAGTGTGTGCCAATCAACAGGCGCATATCAGTAATGTACGCCGATCAATAGGCGCATATCAACAGTGTGTGTTGATTAACAGGCGCATATCAAAACTGCGTGCCAATCAACAGGCGCATATCAGTAATGTGCGCTATTCTCAGAAGCACAGGCGCATATCAACAGCGTTCGCTGATCAACAGGTACATATCAACAGTATGCATTGATCAAACAGACGCATATTAATAGTGCACGCTTCTGATCAAAGTCAGACACTGATTGTAGTGCGTGCTTCTTCTCAGAATTTCAAGCGCACATCTACAACATGCGCTTCATTTCTATAAATTAACACCTATCTTCACAAACAAACAAACAAAAATGGCGCAAAGTAAAATGCTTTGTGTGAAAACCATTGGTTCTTTGCTGGAACTTACCAACTTCTGAAGGTGCGGCATGCAAAAGAATAGCATCAGGCTGAAGTGGCGCAAGTGAACTTATGGATATTGAATTTTTGCTGAACAGTGGACCTTGTGAGAAGTCATCTTCTAATAAAAATGAGAGAGCATGATGTCTCTTTCCTTTCGTTTTGGCAATTCTTTTAAAAGCGTTAACAATACGTTGTTCTAGGAGTTTATTTCGGGAAAGAACTAAACAAGAGACGCTCTTAACCACATGATGGCTGCCATGTGTCTCTCAAAGAAACAGTAAACAATGAATTCGTCAAAAGAGCATATCTACATGCGCCACTTGGAATCACAGCCACACAATAATGATGTCAAAAATTATAAATTTTATTTCATAAAGAGGGGTAGACCCCTACAGACAAGTAGGAGAAGACACATAAAAAGAAAATAAAAGCTGGCATGCTTTCACATTATTTCTTTTTCTCGTCTTCATTGGTCTGACGAAGGGCAGCATCCAATGCTTACATGTTGCGGATCCCCGAGCGATGCATCAGATTAAGGAATCCCTCCGAATCGCCGCGCTCTTCAGAGGAAAGTGATGGCCCACCACTCGAGTGATTGAAGACTGTTGGATTTAAACCAAAACAGTCTAAGAAGTTCACCACCCTCAGTGACGGGTCAGCCTCCAACAAAAAAGTTGTAGGCGTGACATCAGGTTCCGCTTCAGAGGACATGATTTTAATGTCAGCATTTGTCTCCATCTCCTTCTTCTTAGGTGCCATCGAAGTACAGAAGTGAAGAATAAGTACAAGGACCAGCCCCTATATATAAAACTAAATTGACCCTTCATATTCCTCATGGGAAACTGAAAATCATCAATGAAACTCGGGAAGATGAAGAGGAGACCGAGTATTTTCGAGAAAGAAATTTAATTATGACGGCTGGGCATTGACTGGCGCAATCTAAGTCAAAAGTTTCATTATTCAAAGTATTTTAAAACTTTGAAATCTTCTTTAAGTTTCGAAAACTTTGAAGGGGGTCTTGTATGGCCTAAAAATTAAGTTGTGCCATGTATTTACTACTCAACAATTAAGTTGCGCCCCAAAAATTAAGCTGTGCCACTCATATGAAGCTTGGAGATTAAATTGCGCTGCTGATCAGGTTGCGCCATATACTAGACTGTGCCCAGTCATATTGCGCCAAAGTCTACGTGGCATCTGACATTTAATGGCCATCATTACCTGACAGCATTGACAACTGACAGCACAGTAAATACAGAAAATCTCTTCGAATCCCTCGAATTGTGATGTTCGAGGAGATTGGATTGACAGCTGTCCTGCATATCTTATGAGTTGCACCTAGGCGCAATCTAAACAAATTCCTTAGTTGTGCCTAGGCGCAATCTGAACAAACTTCTTTTTAAAAGATGCCATGCCTATGCATTCAGTTGCGCCTAGGCGCAACCCAATCAGGCGCAGTTTGACTTGTTGACCGAAGCTCGTGCAACCTGATGAAGTTGAGAAAACTTACATTCTAAAACAGGATGACGTGGCGCACATGCCACTAATCTCTCAAGACGTGTCTACTATTCTGTACACGACCACGCGCATCTCAATCACATGATACCATGCGTCTAAATACAGTTAGTACACGATTGATTAACTGAATGAAAGTTGGCACAACGTAAGGTTGGCGCAACCCAATGTGGCGCAAACCAGTCTCGTGTACATCAGAATAACTGCTAAAACAGTTATTTCAAGAACTCTATAAATAGAGTTTCCAATCATTGTTGAAGCATCACAGAGATCAAGAACTCTTGCAAAATTGCTACTACATTCTCCAGAGGCTCTAGTCTTCAAGTTCACATAGTCCAAGGGATAAAGTGATCGTCTTCTGATTATATTCCTACAGTTGTACTTCTCCAAAATTCAAATTGTACTCTTGTACTCTTTTCAAAAGTTTATAATAGAACAACTTTTTATTTTTTGCAAACAGGACTGTAGAAAATTTCTACAGTCCTCTACAGTCTTTACAATATATAGGACTGCAGAAATTTTCTACTGACCTATGTTATTTCATCCCTGGCTACAACAAAAAAAATTGAAAACCAAATAAAATACTATAATAGTTTTTCGAAAACCTACATTATGATACTAAGTTATAACAATGATTAGGAATGTTTTTTTAAAAGAATTACAAATAAAAATATCAAATGAATACATGGAGAATTATGAGACAAATATTGGCAAAAATGTTTGTACCTTGTTTGTGAGAAGCCTTTGGGGGCCATCTTCAAAATTGGAAAGAAGATTAGGATTTTGGTGAAGATGAGGGGGTGGAGAAGAAGAAGTAGTGGAGTTTGAAAATAGAGAAAAAAATTAAAATGAATATGTTTGAGAGGGCTTGGTGAGAGAATGAAAGATGTACTAGCTAGCCTATAATAACAAAATGACTGTCATAAATAATTTTTTCTGTAAACTAAACAAATTTCAATTCAGGACTAGTCTTGAGCCTTGTTAGCAATCATCCGAATAAAACTCGTATTATACACGAATTTTTTCGTATCTTTCAAAAATGTATAATACTTGCGTACTTTTGAAAGATTCAAATCAGTATGTAAATTTTAAGCATGTAGAGTTTTAAACGTGTTCCGTATAAATTATTGAAAAAATTGGCACAAACAATGTGATGGAAATTTGTTTAATTAACTAAATTTGACAAAATATTTAAGAATGTGAAGTTTCTAACTTCAATATTTGTATATTTCAAATATTTGACCGAATTTTTGATCGTATTTTATTTGCATTGGGCCAATTTATACTATTACTTTTGACGTTCCGAATTTTTCCCATTCCAAGAATTAGGGTTAAGCATTATTCAGTTTTGGGCCGAAAACTGAACCGAATCGAATCGAATCGAATAAGGGTTTATATTCGATTTTTAAACATTTCGGGTCGGGTTCGGTTTGAGGAAAACCCAGAACCCTTAATCGATTTAGGTTTCGGGTTTGCAGTTTGGTTTCGGTTGAAAACCGAAACCCGAATAAGAATGTAAAATTACAGAAATATCCTTATATTTACATATACCAAAAAAAACCCTAAATTTCTATCTAACTCTCTCTCTCTCTCTCCACTTTCTAAACTTTCTTCTGCCGGCACTGCCGAAAGCCTAACTTTGTGTCTGATCCTTCTCTCTTCTCCCTCTTCCTGGAGCTTTGAGAAACCCTCGTTTCTCCTAAGTCTTTGAGAAGCCCCAAGGCCCCAACCATTGACTTCTCTTTCTCTCTGGATTTTTGGATCTGGAACTGAGGGTTTCTCCCCAAGGTCCCAAACCCTCAACCTCGAATCCAGTTTCTCTCTGGATCTGGAACTGGAAGCCTCGTCTCTAAATATATTTTCCTTCTCTCTGGATCTTGATTCTTGAGCATGTAAGTAATTTTATTTTCTTTTTCTTTTTGCTTTTATGCATTTTACTTGGTTCTTAGTTCTTCCTTTTTTGTTGATTATGAAGGCATAATTACCTCTTGCAACACTGACAAATTAAGGTATATTTTTACGATAATTTTTAATTATTTACTCTCTTTTTTGATTAAGTACTTGGTTGGTTAATTTTTTTAAAGAAATTTATACTTGTGCTATATTAGTATATTTGATGTGTATGGAGCCAGGGACACGTTAACTTAGCTAACTTAGTTTTGTACACTTTAACTTAGTTAAAGCAATTTTTACAGCAACTTTTTTTCACAGTGATTGGATTTGTTTTGTGGAATCTGGATGGCACACGTTAACTTAGTTTTATTATTTGTTAAATTTGTATGTAAAGAAAATTTGTATCTACAGATATCTAGAAATAAATTCTTGAAATATTGGCTTTATATGGCCATGCATCATGTAGACTGGATACTTGAAAATAATTGTAAGTTGGTTAGTTTTAAGGATGCATGTAAGACATGTTCAAAAATCTGAGGTGATTTCATATTTTGTAACTGTGAATTTTGCAGGTCTTAGGGGCTTGGATTCTTGGTTTAAATCTAGGCTTTGACTTTGAGCCTATTCGCTTGGATTTATCTTGGCTTGAATCGTTATAGGAATCATCTCTCTCTCTCTCTCTCTCTCTCTCTCTCTCTCTCTCTCTCTCTCTATCTCTCTCTCTCTCTCTGTGATCTGGAATGAATATATATATATATATATATATATATATATATATATATATATATATATATATATATATATATGAGTGTGTGTGTGTGTGTGTGTGTGTGTGTGTGTGTGTGTGTGTGTTCAGTTTGCAGGGCAAATTATTGCTTATAGTGCTTGGTTTGCACAAACATCGCAGCGTGCAATGGCCAGTTTGCTTATAGGCTAAAAAAGTCTTAAAATCTGAACATTTTTGTTGATTGAATGATTTTTTATCCTAATAGAACTTTTTTTTGCATAGTGATTGGATTAGTTTTTCTTACTTGTTTAGTCATTTATTGATTGCTTGATTTTTATAAGAACGTGATTGATTTTTTTCATAGTGATTGGAGAGTTTTGAATATTTATAATTGATAAAAACAAGTAAAAATTGATAAGAACAGATAAGTTATTATTAAGATTTAAGAACAAGAAAACTAAGATTGCTTATTTGTTTAAAAAAACTATAGCTTATATGATATTTACTAATTAATAGGTCATTTATTGCATCAAATTAGTCGAAGTTCATGGCATCAACGTCATACTCATGCAATGTGCGTATTCTTATCTTTTGTTTTATTTCTTGATTTGCTTTATATTTGTAATATACTTGTGTTTCTTTTTGTAGCTCCCCTTCCTAGAAATTTTAAAATATTTTATTATTATTTATTCTATTTGAATGGTGATTTGTAGATTTTTATAAATAATTGATTAGTTAATTATTACGGTAGATAATTTATCCATGGTTAGGAATTGGAGTACAAGGTGACTAGAAATCATGGCACGGATAGTGCATTGGCGTGCTTTGACTAGTGTATTAGCCATACCAGGGAAGATTCGGCCATAAGTGTGTCCTAACTAGGAAAACCAGGCCAAGTTGCGACTAGCCCTTACCGAAAATTTATTTATTTATTAATTATATTATTGAGTTTTAGGGAACCCGGTTGTACCAAACTAGTCCAGATTGAACCCAAAACAAGCCCAAGCCCATGTAGTCATGCGGTACGTCCAATGACATTTGTGTTGATGTATTTTGGTATAATGGTGTCATATTTCGTTTTAATGATCTGATGAATATTTTCTAAGTATTCTTAATTAAATATTATAAATATCATTATTAGTTGATATTCAATGATATTTGTATAAAATTGGTCCTTGTGCATTTTTGGGATTACTAGACTGTACATAATAGTATATACACCATTATTGGTTTATTGAATTTCGTTATTATTATTGTTATTATTATTATTATTATTATTATTATTATTATTATTATTATTATTATTATTATTATTATTATTATTATTATTATTATTGAGGTTATTATTATATAATATTATTTTATTATTATTGGTTATATTAATTTTGTCGAATAATGTTATTGGGATATATATATATATATATATATATATATATATATATATATATATATATATATATATATATATATATATATATATATATATATAGATAGATAGATAGATAGATAGATAGATAGATAGATATAGATATATACGTGAGTATATAGATAAATATATAGGCATATGCGCGTGAATATATATGTGTATATATATATATATATATATATATATATATATATATATATATATATATATATATATATATATATGCTAATAGGAAACAAAACAAACAGGCCCAAGCCCAGGCCAGTCCAGCCCAGGACAGGCCAGCCCAGACCCGGCCCAGGAGACCCCACATTAGCAGCGTTAAGCCCAACCCCCCAGGCTGTTAAGCCGACTACACATAAATGTATATAGAGAAAGAAATCTCTCGAGAGTAAAACCTAGCCGAATCTCTCGACCCCGACTTCCTGATGCGCGTGCAGCCGTCGTACGGTGGCTGGCCGGCCAGCATCACCGGCTATACGTGCGCACAGCGGCCGTATAGCAGCATTTGCAGTTTGGAAGAGTCGACTTCGCGCGGAGAATTCTTCCCGATCGGTCGACGGTTTGTCGAGCCGATTGCTCAGGTATGACCCCAACACAACCACCTTCAAACCCCAATGATTATATTCTATTATAATCGTGCGACCGATCCAGGAAATCGACATGAAGTCGATCGAAAACCTGTCCAGAGACAGGGTATATAGCAGTCCATATACCCACGTTTGAAGATCGATTCCGATCGATCTATTACCAGTATAGAAATTGTGCTTGAACACAACTACAGATCACATGTGGGGCTTTAAAATCCTTCTGGTAGTTTAATTTATCGTTTGTTACAAGAAAAGATTTTTGATTGTAAAGTTCATAAAAAATAGTTTTCAAAATGATATAAAATTTAGAAAAAAAAACCTTCGATACGACGTGCATTCCGCCAATCCGGATGACGTGGTCGCAAACTGAAAGCATCGAAAGGTGCGTATTGGCTTCGTGGACGTGTGGGCTTTGACGAAATTTAAATTGGTTGCGTGTGCGCGACGAATTTGATGTGTATCCGTCAAAATTTACCGTATCGGCCTCTGTGCAAACTTATCAATTACTTTGTGCACGCTCGTCAGATCGAGACAAAACTTGCACCAACAGGACTATATCATTTTTCTGATCCTGTATGCCAAGTTTGGTCAAATTTTGAGATAGTTGATCGGATCACCGTTTTGCGGGCCCCACGATCCGATTCAAAGGACGATTTTGTGCATGGCCCGCCGAAATCCAACTTTGGACATATTTTTGGTTTCATATTGAAAAATCGGACCTGTTGACATATATTTTGACAACTTTAGAGACCTTTGACTCTGGCACGCTTTTCGGTGCAAAGCGGATCCAACGACGGACACCGTTGTGACCCGAAATTACCGTTTTGCTTCTGTGTCCAGAATTGGACTTAAGGGCAGGCAATCCTAGATAATTTGACTATTCTGAAAATGTTGGTAATATTTATTTCAGCATCCGAAGACTTTTTGCATGTGTTGACTTTTGTGACTCATCTGAGTGGTTGTACTATCGGTTTCACCAGCAAAGGACCTCAGGCAAGTACAGTTTCTGATTGCTTTTGATTCATAGTAGTCTTTCCATTTTATGTTTATGCATATGTTATCTTGCTTGTTGACACATTGTTACACGGATTAGTGTCATGGATCTCTACATATATTATTTTTTGATTATCGTATTTTCGTGTTTTGTGACTTGTTCGAGTCCATGATTAGTAGTCGGGAGGAGAAATATCTTAGTAGACATGTGGACTACCCATAACTATCCCATGTGTCTTTCGTGGAGAATAGCAGCTGCACACGACACGTACAGGGTGTCGGATTTACCTCCTAGTCGTTCACATATCGAAACTGATATTTCAAATCACGTAGATAGTTGTATTTTATAAGTTTTTCTTGTCTTCTTCACCACTTACCATGTCATCAGTTACTTTCCAGTTTTTATCTCTCATATGTTATTTTCATGTCTTGTAAATTTTATTGTGTTTTTGCATTGTCGTCGGTTTGTGTGCTTGTTCCATTCCTGACTGTAAACCAATATTTTTCAAGTTAGCTACGGCTTCACTTAACATGGGAGATACGGGTGTACTTGCAGACCAAAACCTAGAAATTAGATAGAAATGATATCATTTTTATTACTTGTAAGAACTTGTACTTTTCTTTAAATATAAATCTTGTAACTGTTGTAATAAATTTTAGAAATATAAATGAGCAATAAATGTCACATTTTTTTGATTTTGAGCATCTTGGCCGTGACAGCGTTCTACCGTCGACTCTATGGCGTAGGCTGGCTTGGACACGTCTCATATCCGAAAAAGTGGGTACGGGTCGTGACAAGTTTTTATGGTGGCCCATGCATGTCAGTTTTCGCAAAAGATTGTGAATTCGTGATGGTACTTAAGTTAGTCGTACCATTACGAGCCTGCGACAAGAAAATGCTCATTCACAACTTAGAGTTAAATTAATTTAAGAGAATGACTAGGACTAGGAGTCCCTTGTTCAAATTGACCCGTTGGGTAGTTAAGGTTGTCGGATAGGCCATGCAATTTAGATAAGGAATTATTAAATTTATACAGCTTGCCAGATCTCTATAGATACACTATCACTTTTGATATGATGATATGGTCCAAAGTGGATGTACTATTCACTTGGTAAGTTAGGCTTTCCTAGAATTAAGGCTCTAATCTTGATAAACTGTTCAATTTTCTTTTGCTCTATTAGATATAAATCTTATATCATAAGCTAGAAATGCCTATTTTAATTTCTATTTTGTTGTAAGGAATTGGTTTATAATTCCTGATTCTGTTATTCATATACGAATCTCGAGTTAGATTTGATTCAAAGTTTTTCCTCAGTCATTTGAAATACATATGAAATAAATATTACGATGTTCTTACTTCTCATCTTCAATTATTTCCTCCCCGATCAATCTTTTACTTTAAGGATTGAGACTTATAGGCGGATGTTTACGCCTTCTATCATAGTCAACTAGTTTGAATCTCTAGCAGCTCCTTGAAGTTCTTAAGAATATATTTGGAGTAATTTAATGACTGCAATGGCTAGACAGCAGCGTACTGGCGAGGCACGACCCATAGAGTTGAAATTATTTCAAGGAATCGTAGGTATGGAACATTGCTAAAACTATATCTTCGTTGACCTCTTTAGACCTTATGTCAATATAAGGTAGAGTATCTGATAGCATATCACATTTGAATCACGGAACCAAGGGTTTACCACCGCCAGAGTATACGGGCGAGGCATAATTCTCGGTAAAATGACTTCAGACGTGAATACGAGTTTAGAATACTATATAGGATAGGAAAATACCATGTATGTCCCATAGGATCCAAAGCCAATACTAGTGAAAGTTCTGTAAGTTGGGTAGCATGTCTCCCAACCTAGCATTTTGTGGTCCTTGTGATCTATTAACGAGGTAATTGACTAACACTAATAGGTTTACCTAGAATATGGAATTTAGAGGTCCATAACCCATTAGTCGACCAAGGCCTTATGGATAGGTAGATAGTAGGATGACCGTATAAGCAGTAATACCATGTAAGGTTTTGATTCTCTCGAAACTCGAACCACTTGTGCCTCCTCTTTCAAAAATCTCTCATACTTGTATTTTGACTATCTTGACCAATGCTGCTATTACCACCTAGTTTTGCAAGCTTATTATTTTATCGAGCTTGATTCAAGACATATGCTTATTGGGGACGCCTACTAATATATTGTCTAATCAGAATCGATGTATTACGGTCTGATCAACCTTAGTACACTCGGTTCGCTCTTCCTCTGATTAACGTACGTGGATTGAGATGTAGATGGCTCTAGGATCTCATCCGCGACTGTATTGACAATTCCTCTTGAATCATACATTCGCCTTTGAATCACGTAATTGTATTCAGTGACATCTTTCTTGAACTCTCTATTGTCTTTGTCATTCACTGATTTGGAAAGACGAAAGCACATAATTGGTAGATAAATACCGGGTATCCCCATGGCTATGATAGTTGTACACACAAGTGTAGCTACCATCGGCCAGCCTTTTGACTAGAACCCTGCCTTGAGTTACCCGTTCTCCTCTCGACCCTCAAACTACTATTGGGACCTTCTAGCCATCTAAATTTGAGAATGATTAAGGTTTCACCCTTAGTCAAAATGCCAACCTAGGAGACTATCTATTCTCAAGAAACTGATCGTTGTGAGTCTCTAATTATTTGCTTGAAGCTTGCTTTAACTAGCAACCCTTAAGCCGTAACCCAACCTTTTCCCGACCAAGCCCACAGTTTAGACATGAGATGAATAGACGAAGGTAAGGACAATCATTTACCATGACTATGGTAGACACCCATCCCAGAATTGGTTTCCAACAAACATTACCCTAGTTATGTAAATTTTATTATTAAGACCTAACTAGTATTGGAACACTACAGTCACTAGCTTAGCCAATACCGTAGCTTAAATACCATGTCCTATTATGATCTACAGTTATCAACAGCGATACATGACTACTACAGCCCATACCACTAGAACCCTTGTGATAATAGTCTGGCAGGCTTGACACAAATAGGAATTCATGACTCAGTTATTAGAAATCTCTTCATATGATGTGCCTTAGAATTGGTTACCTCGTCGATAACTCTTATATACTATGGACGAGTAGATCATTTTATTTTATCGACCATGTGTCAATGTACACACTCGTTTTTCATTTATTGAGGAACGATCCTTGACCTGACTTATATCTACCGTATCTCGTTACGCCGTGCCTTATTCTTTATTAACAAGAGTCGAGGTACAATATTCGGACTTTGGAATTCTTCTAACCTCATTATTCCTAAAACCATGTCCTAGCTTCTAAGGTGAGTAAACTGCAAGCCTTCTAAAATTTTGGGATAGACGAAGATTACCGATTGATTAGAAAATTTTTATTAGGATGATAATTAGTGCCCCATGGACTCCCACTTTCCATTTAGATTATTTTGTGTCCCCGGCCATGTCATTAATATTCGGAGCACGAGACTAGCAGTTACCTTCCAGTAAATTTCATATGCAAGATCTAGACGGGTCCACCTTCATCTAGGTATATCATGTCCCACTCAAACACGTCCACTTGTACTCTATTTTTGTGGTACGACTTTCAGGTCAAAAGGACTAGCTATAACCCTTATCATAACACCGGTATACTTTCCGACTTTTATTTAGAGCCTCAACTTCGACTTAATTCCTTCGACCCAATATATGGTGTGACCGACTCGAAGCCCACTGCGCACATACCACTAATGTGCCACCTAATTGAGGCATCATGTGCTACTTAAACACCAAAGTCACCGAAGGCGTATTTTTGGGCTTTAGGAACCTAGCCAACCAACCTGACTGGCAACCAGCTCAACCACTTGGATCGAAACCTATTCTAGGTTACCCTAACCTAGTAGAAATAGTCTTATCATTGGGATCTTGTCCAACTAATATATATTAAAATTCAAGGTTCATCCAACCAACGATTGATGTCCAATCAGGAAACCCATTAAGACCCAGTAAAACCCATCCTTGCATACCACCATATTTGGACTATAAAACCGAAACTAATTGAAATAGGTCCCTATACCTACTATATAGTCTCCACCTCTTAGAATGTGATGTCATTCGTAACCCTATTCCATCTACCTGAAGTCGCGATACGATCTTGTAGTGCACATACACCCCTTGTTCGTGTGTTCAAATAACCACAGAAAAGATCACAATCTTTATTTCTTAAATTTTGTTCTATTATACCTTGTCTAGATTAATTTTGAGAAAGGAACTTCTGTATTGAACGGATTACAAGCCCCTCTAAGAAGTGAAGGGTTCTTCGATTTAGCAAGTGACTGGACTAGAGTAGCCCAATCTAGCAAATAAGTCAATGGTTCATAAATTGTCTTTCTATCTGCACCATTGAATACTCTCTACCGCTCTTGAAACTTCATATTTGCTCTCGACTATTCTTTCTTATCTTCCTGTCCTTCCTATTTCAGAGCGACGAATGGTCATGCTTATTAGAATTTATCAATATTTTTGAGCTACTTGTGTAAATTTGTTGCTTGTTAAATCTTAGGTTGCTTGATAGATAAGAAAGGATTATATATGCCATATGTAGTAGATATCTGTTGGTAGGATTGTTAGTGTCACGACCCGCTCCCGAATAATCGGACACGAGTCGGACACGCCCAGCCTTCGTCGATAGACACGATGAAGTAAGCTGTACCAAGCTAGGAAAACCTAACCAGATAAACATGAATGTATACAATCACAGCATCTATAAAACGTTCCCAGAATGATCACCATAATCCAAAAATCCATATATCAAAATTTTACTAGTCATCAAGAATGAAATGTACAATATCTAGGAGTAAAGCTAAACAGTCTAAACCTGAAACCTCAAACTAAGTCATGTCTCCATCCTGCTTAGCTAATATCCTGGGCTCTGGCCCATAGGGTAGAACAATATCCTGTAGGCACCTGCAACATATCCTAGTCAGGAGCGGAGCTAAGTATATCCAAGGAAATGAACATGAACATCATGATATGAACAAGAACAGGAAATATATATAAAGTACAAGAAATAAGAACAAGACATGAAACTGAACAGGAAATACTGAAAGTAAATACAGGGAACATGATATGAGTCCTGAACATGAAATACAACCTAAACATGAAATACAACCTGAATCCTGAAATGTGCAAGATTGAAATACATCCAGATTGTGTGATCGGCTTGGGTAGATTCAATGAACATGAAATGGTACAACTTTGGTCCCGCCTGCACGATGCGATACCTAAGCTATTCACATAAATAGTAACAGGGTTTGATAACACAACTGTAGTATTTTCCCTCCCAGACACAAGTAACTCATAAAACATGAAACCAGACAATCCCGTGATACATCGTGTCAATAAGGTGATACAGGAATGAATATACAAGACATGAGAAAATGAACAAGTCCGAGGAGTATACTTGCCTTGCTCAGGGTGATCGAAAAAGGGTAGTAAAGCTGTATGTCCACCTGTTTAATAAGTACATGTTGGTTAAGTTCTAATACTACACCAGCTATTTCAGGTTAACTAAATAATCTAATTACTTATCAAGTGTAAACACCCTGATTTTAGTTTATATTCATCTATATACATTATTATATAAATATTGGGTTGAGAAATATTTTAGAATTTATGGTCACCCTTTTCATTGTATTAATTAATTTTTGTATTATTATTATTTTATCTATAAATTATTGAAAATGTAGATACTAGATAATTACTATAATTCAGCTGTATATAAGTGTATATAATCAAATATGTTGATGTTGTACTTGTACTTATATAATATATATATATATATTATTGGCTCTGATTATTTATAAATATATCTGTTAGGACTTCAGGCACTAAGTATAATATTGCTAGCTTGTTGGGACTTATAAGTCCATATGTATTATATTATCTGTTTAGGGATTTAAGATTTGATTTATATTTTCCTATCTATTAACTTCGTACTTGTTAGCATTTTTGCTTGGGCCTCACCCCAAACCTAGCCCAAAACCTCTCTCCTCTTCCTATATATATGCCAACATGTTACATGGTGCTGTAGCACGACCTAAAACCTAGCCGCAAATTCCATTTCTAAACCAAGCAAATTCTTCTGCAGCCTTTCCTTCTCCATCTTCTTCCGGTCTACACCATCGAGTTCCTTCTCCAAACCCTAACTCCACCCCTCCAAGTCAATTCTTATCCCCGCCAGAACCGCGAGCTCCAGCCTCCTCTGAGCTCGAGGCCCCACTCGGTCGCCGAGCTTTTGCTGGTCCCACGAGAGCTTCTGTCGACCGCCTACAACGACCTCTAGGCGGAAGACTGCACCGTACGGCTGTGACTGTCGTCCTTCCTCCCCGACGGCACAATTCTGCAGCACCTCAACACCTCCGCATGATCTAGATCGGCCACGCGCTTTACATCCTTGACTTTCGGGACATCGACCAGACCCCGACATCGTGCTCGTTGTCGACACATACGTCGGTCAGCCGGGCTTCGTCACTGAGCAAACTGCGTGTGTATCCGTCGAGCCTTATTGTGCATAGCACCATCATGAATAATATCCAACCTCCAGGTCTCCCTTGCGTGGATGGAGGAGTCAAGACGGAAGCTCTTACGTGGAAAGAGATGTAGCAAAGGCTGTAGCTTGAAGAAGAGAACCCATCAACATGAGACATTAGCTTTTAGAGGTAAAGACCTAATTAACCCCATCTTTCAGTTATTTATGCTGCATATAGGTGAATGAATGTTAATATAATAATTATGTTTAGTTAATATATGTTACAGGAACATCATAGTGCATATGATACCTGGTTATATACAAATTATATGCAAGTATGTAGTTACCACATATACTTATTTATGTATGTAATCTAGGTGGGCTATAATATAGTACTATTCACGCATGTGCATATAAATCAGATGGATCATGCACTTGTCACTTTCTCTCTCTTGTAAATCGAATACTTGTATTTTCACATATAAACCTTCTCTTCTCCAAATAATATTAATATAATATTATTGATACCCCACTTTATTCTTCACGTGGGAGCCCTTAGCACTCACCTAGGTAGAAGCTAGATTTGTTTTGTTTTATTCCAAACATGGAAGAAAGGAATCTTTTTCTTCCACAAACTTCACATAACCAATTATTTGAGATGCCATCAAACAAGCAACACCATTCCCTTCACTATTTCACATAGTAACCATGCTTAATATAGAATAGTATTGTATAAATTGCAAATAGACCCCCCACCTCTTTGGTTATCCACTATAGCATCAACAATAGTAACCAATGCAGGAAATTATTGAAAATAACTATGCATGCATACACGTGGGCCATTAGACAATTACTTTGTGCATGTTCGCCAGATCAAGACAAAACCTGCGCCAACAGGACCGTATCATTTTTCTGGTCCTGTATGCCAAGTTTGGTCCGATTCTGAGACAGTTGATCGGATCGCCGTTTTGCGGGCCCTACGGTCCGACTCAACGGGTGATTTTGTGCACGACCTGCCGGAATTCTACTTTGGACATACGGTTGGGTTCATATCGAAAAATCGGACCTGTTGACATATAGTTTGATGACTTTAGAGACCATTGACTCTGGCACAATTTTCGGTACAGAGCAGGTCCAACGGCGGACATCATTTTTACCCAAAATTACCGTTTTGCCCCTGTGTCCAGAATTGGACTTAAGGATAGGCAATTTTAGCTAAATTGACTATTCTGAGAATGTTGGCGATGTATGTTTCAGCTTTCGAAGACATTTGTGGATTATGGACTTTATGGTGTACCAGTTGACGGTATCTTATTGGTTCTTCGTGCAACCATCAGACAAGTATACCTTGTCTCCCTCTACAGTTTATTTACATACATATTTATATTATTATATAGTTTTACTAGTCAATTATTGACCTGTGAATTGTATATCGTGTATGCTAGTACATATGTAGTCCTTGTTTATAGTTAGCTTTGTAGTTCATAATGGATATACGTATATATAGTTCTTGTTCATAGTCAATTCCGTAGTTCATATTGGATTGGTTTTCTCGTGTATCATGATTGGGTCGTGTCATGTCATCACTTGTACTTGGACTGAGTCGCATCATGTCATAGGATGAATAAGTCATAACGGAACTGCTATACCTTGAAATTCTTGAAGCTAACCTGCGAGCCCACACCAGGGGCGAGGGTTAGTAGTTAAGCTGACCTGCGAGTCCACACTAGGGCGAGGGTTAGTAGTTATCTATTCAACACCTGCGAGCCCACACCAGGGGCGAGGGTGATGCTAGCCTGCGAGTCCACATTAGGAGCGAGGGTTAGTAGTTATTGATCCACACCTGCGAGTCCATATTAGAGGCGAGGGTGATGCTAGCCTGCGAGCCCACACTAGGACGAGGGTTAGTAGTTGAAGCTAACCAGAGAGTCCACACTCAGGACGAGGGTTAGTAGTTGTTCAAACCTGCAAGTCTACACTAGGGGCGAGGGTTTGAGTATTCAATTGATTATCCATTGACATCGTGACATCGTGTTCCCTTATTCTCCTCCAGTAATTCGTTTATGCGTAGTGGTTCTCCCAGTCGTGTATGGTCATGTTTTCATGTTGATTGATCTTTTTTTGTTTATTTCCTGAATTTTCTTTATTGCATGATAAACTGCTAGATAGGCATGTATATTATGTATCTTATTATGTCCTCTGAGGATCTGATGATCTCTTCAGGTTTAGCGATTGCATAGACTTAGCTAGTGGTTCTGGATGACAGATGTGATGATACGCGTGCGGGATTCAGGTATCGTTATTGTGTTTATTATCCGCTCGTGCTTTCATAGCTTATCATGAGATATCATATTTCTTGATTCAGTTTTAGACTCTTGTTATTTCCTTTAAAGTCTTATCGGACATATATGCTAGTGGGCTGCAGACCACGACCCATAGTGTTCATTCATATTTTCTTATTGTAGATTGAGATATAGATTTGTTTGACATGCTTTGGCAGCTTACCCTAGCCGTGACAACGTTTACGTATTCGAGTCGGACTGGAGTCCGCTTGATGCGTAGCTGGCTTGCTCAGGCTCTCGCATCAGAAAAGCGGGTGTGGGTCGTGACATCAAGCCACAATTTATTATTTAGAAGCTAACTATAATTTGTCCTGACTAGCTAGGAGAACTTAGTAAAATATTATTTAGATAATACTATTATTGTTTGAAACCATACCAGAATGTTTGCCACAAACATATTATAGAGGATATTATAGCAAGGATGACCTAGATTTAATCAATACTAGTAAAATAGTTTTAAAGTAAATATTAACAATTACTAAAGTATATTTATCAATAACAACTATCATTAAGGTAAAAAAATCATTCAAGGGAAAATATTTATAATATTAGCAATTTAGGTTTTTCTCTTAATCAGGATATAATATTTGGAAAATTACCTTAAGGTGTTATTTTGGAAATTATTACCTTTAGGTAAACATATATTATTATACTATTAATAATCTATTCACGAAAATTATTATCACAGATAATTCCATAAAATATAGAAAATCTTATATAGAACAGTTTGAAAACTAACTGATCCTTAACATTAACCATATAGTTATTCTAAAAACAACTCACAGAAGAAAAGATATATGCAGTCCCCTTTTAGTATCAAAATAGAGATTACAAAAGTGCCTAGTACATGTCAAGACTATCGTGCATCTATACATGCTAGTCTCTGCACAACCTCCTTTTTAAAGCACATCAACCCATTTATTTCAACCAACAGAAGCATGAGACTAATCTGAATTATTCTCACAGTGTCACCCCCAGTTTTCAAATTAGGGGTATTTTCATCATTTTTCAAGTTTTATTATTTTTAGGAATTTTTATTTATTTTATGTAATTTTTTTGGGATTTATTTGGTTTGGTTTGGATTTTATCCAATTCGGACTCAAGTTGGAGACCCGGGTAGCCTGTACCCTAGTAGGACCCACATACTAGCTGGACTTGGCCGACATACCATCATAATTAGGTTAGAAATCATAAACCCAACTTCCATGGCTTAATTAGTCATTTTAGAGACTTAATTAGTTCATTAGAACCAAACCGAAACAAACCGAACCCAACCCAAGTCTAATGGGTTGGAGGGTTATTGGATCCACCCAAAACCCAATAACCCCCTCCCACCATGGCTGGCCAAGTAGGGGAGCACCCCCCTTTGCTTCATCATAAAGTTAACACTCTCGCTCTCTCTCAAATTCAATTTCTTTCTTTCTTCCTCAAGCAACCAAGTTTTAGGTATGCATTTATTTCCCTATTTATTCCTCTTTAGCACTTACTGTCTTCACAATAGTTTTAGAGGAGGTGATTCTCCACACTTTGCCCATAGATTTTATAGGGTTCCCTAGAAATCTAGGTTAAGAAATTATTAGGGGTTTATATATGTATTGAATGGTATATATATATATATATATATATATATATTTTATATATATATATATATATATATATATATATATATATATATATATGTGTGTGTGTGTGTGTGTGTGTGTGTGTATATATATAATTATAAGTATTTGTGTGTGTGTGTAGGGAATGAGAGTGGTGGTGGTGGTATGAGAGAGTGGTAGTGAGGTGTGTGTATGTTTGTGAGTGTGTGAGTTTTGTGTGTGTGTGTGTCTATATTTATATATATATATATATATATATATATATATATATATATATGTGTGTGTGTGTGTGTGTGTGGGTGTATTCATATATATGTAGAGATGTGTGTGTGTGTGTATTTATATACATGTAGATATATGTGTGTGAGTGTATTTATATATATAGAGATAGATGTGTGTGTGTTAGAGTATAGAGATATATGTATAGATTATATATATATATATATATATATATATATATATATATATATATATATATATATATATATATATATATATATATATATAGAGAGAGAGAGAGAGAGAGAGAGAGATAGATAGATAGGTGGATATATATATATATATATATATATATATAGAGAGAGAGAGAGAGAGAGAGAGAGAGATAGATGAGAGGGAGGAAGAGGAGTAGAAGAAGAAGATGAAACACCAGCAGCAGTGGCAGTCTCAGCTACAGCAACAGCTGAGAGCAGTGGCAGCAGCAAGTGCAGCAGTGAGCAGCTCCCCCCTATTAAGCCCCCTTTAACCCCTATAAACCCCTCCCATTATATATATATATATATATATATATATATATATATATATATATATATATATATATATATATATATATATATATATATATATAGATGCATAGAGAAGTTAGAAGAAGTTAGAGAAGAATTAGAATAAGAGGAAGTTAGAAGAAGAAGGATGAGAAGAAGTTAGGAAGGAGAATGAGAAGAAGTTAGAAGGGGAATGAGAAAGAGTTAAGTTGGAAGATTAGAAGGAGAAGAATTAGAATTAGAGAGGAAGAGAATTAGAATAAGAGAAAGGAGAAAAGAGAATAGAAAGAAGAAGTTAGAAGAAGAGTTGAGATGAAGAATTAGAATAGGATGCTAGAAGGGAGTTTTAGAGGAAATCGAGTTAGAAGGAGAATTTGAGCTCCGAGTATCGGATCGCGACGAAACTTGGCGTGGACCGAGGTTATATGAATTAGATTTTGTGGGTAGGCTCCCGAGTAGAAATCGCGGTTATAGGGCGCCGGTATCGCGCCGTACCATTGCGTATCTTGAAATATTCAAGATACCGGCAATAGGCCGTAAGATGGACTAGACGTCCACGTTACCTAGGTATTTTGGTAGGTAATGAATGTATAGGCTAGTACCTTACTACCCTAGTGAGCTCGGGTCAAAATACCAAGCGTAGGTAGGCTAACTTGATAATTGCCTAAGTTAGAATTTTACCCTTTTAAGGGTAAAATAGGATATTGGCCTACGGCCAAGATTTGAGTTTCGAAGTCCAAGATGGACTTGGATATGGGTTATAGAGGTTGGTAATAGTTAGAAATAGTCGCCTAGACCTAATCTTGACCTCGGTTGACCACGGTTGACTTTTTAGACCAAAAGTCAATTATGGGTCAACACTTTACCCAATTTAGTCCCAAATTCCATTAGACTTGTGTAGTTGACCAAAAGTCAACTATTAGTCACCATTGACCTAGGATTGACCTAGGGTTGACCAAAGTTGACCGGAGTTGACCAGAGTTGACCAGTTGACCAAAAGTCAACTGTAAGTCAACTGTTGACTCAAATCGACCTAGATTAATTCTGTTTGACTTGCATTGACCCAGTTTGACCTGGTTAGGCCTAATATGACTTATATTGACCTCGTACAATCTAGTTTGATGTGTCTTGACCTAGAATAACTAAATAGGATTTAAATTGATTTGACTTTACTTCCTAAACATAGTATTGATACGTCTTGTTCTCTATAGGTCCTCGAGACGCTGCGTTGGATCCCGTTGACCTATATCATCATATTACAGGCGAGTACATTCTCTGACACTTTTCCAATTTATGATGATTGTTATAATTAATGTAATTAGTGTAGATATGCTTGTTTCCGACACATTGGTCACACAGATTGGTATTCATGGATCCCGACATGAGATGTTATTCCTCGTTATCTTGGTATATCTTGTGCAAGCCCCTTATAGTTCTTGCGCAGTATATGGACACTAATTCTCGAGGAGACTTGCTCCCTTCTCGTAGAATCTCGTGTCATAACGTGTCTTGCTTGGATCCACTCTACCAGTCGGGGACGGGGAGTACTAGTGTAGATGTGTGGTCATTATCTACCTTGTTTATTCTTGTAGACCTTGAATGCTACCAATCCTACACTCCACGTAGGATTGGCTGATCAGTAGACCTTGTGCAGACCCAAGCCGGCCACATATTGTAGCTAGTACTCACACACCTAGAGATATGATTCTTGATTCTTGTACATGCCATGATCAGTTTACTTGCCTTATTCTAGCTCTAGTTTTATAGCTTACCTTGCCATGATACTCACATGTACATTCCATGATTTTCTTGTATATACTCTCTATTTACTGTCTTATAGCTTTTGTCATATCTTGTGAACTGTTGTTAGTAGATTGCACTCGTTCCATCCTGACAGGATATGTTGACAAATATTACAGATGCTGACGAGGGGGATTATTGTACCTACTACGGTCCGGATGACGTAGTGGGCGTAGACTTGGAGACTTTGGTCCAGCAGGGCTTAACTCCGACTGACGAGACCTTACCACTTGCTTAGTTAGAGTAGGTCTTTGTACTGGACTTTGTCTCCAGCTACTTTTGAGACTGTTATTACTATGGATTATATTAGAGACTTGGACTTGTATATATTCTTGTGTTGGACTTGACAGGTTATTATTTTATTATCGTCTTGTTGTCTTTATCTTTCAGTCTTTACTTTGTTATCTTAGAGTTGTGATTAAGTACTCATATATATTCATTGCTTGTCCTCCGTTCGGAATTGACCATATTCTCGACAGGTTTTTGATATATATATAAACTGTTTAGAGTAGAAAAACCTACAGCGTTCCACGCCGTTTTTACGGTGAGGGCTGGGCGTTGTCACGTGCACATGCCCTTATAGCGGGTGCGGGTCATGACACATTTTATTGGTGGCCCATGCAGGTCGTGTAGTCGCAATTAGTGCGATGTCGTGGCGGCACTCGTCTTAGAGTGTTGACTACGAGCCTGTGTTACACATAGGAGGTAGTAGGCTAAGAGTGCTCAATCACAGTAGGACCTTTTCTTGCTTATCTTGCTCCGTCTTTGATATTGATTTACTGCATTCTAGCTGTCCTCCTTTGATATTGCCTTCATGTGCCATATTGATATCTTCTTTTCAATTTGTCCCCAGGATAGTTATGACTCACTCTCCTGGTGAGGAGCACGGGGAGACGGAGAGGTCTGCCACCTCTGGCGGACAGGCTCCGGTCACTTCCCCTACAGATAGGACTTCTGTTGGGGCTCTCGGGGGAACTCCTCCAGCGCTCTCGATGACCGTCCCTGGGGTTGCGGGTGCTCTTCCCGCAGTGCCGGGGGCTACGACGGGAGCAGTCGGGGGCGTTCTTCCTCCTGCTGTGCAGCGAATTCCTCTACTAGTTGCAGATGTACTTGTAGAACCCTAGAAGGGGGTGAATAGGGAAATTAAAAATAAACTACAACAATTGATGCAATAAAGACAATTGAAAGTAAAGAGTAGAAAGATCAAACGCAAGGATGTATCATGGTATCCTCTTTTGAGGCAATCCAGTCCCGGAACTCTCTCCGGCTTTAATCTACTATTTAACCAAATAGTACACACGAGTTTGGATCCGAAGAACTCGCCAACTTCAACACGAGTTTGGATCCGAAGACTAGCCAACTTCTACACACGAGTTTTCTTACGAAGGCTCGCCAACTTCAAACAAAAGAGAAGAGAACTTGTTGATCTTCTAACACGTGAAGATCGAAATGTACAACTCTTTAATACTCTAGCACTTTGGGAGAGGATGACAATAAAAATCTTGGAAGAGTATTAATGGTGGAGCTCTTGGTTGTTGGAAAATTTATGGTAAGAGTTGGTAAGAAAGCTCAAGAGAGAGAGAGCTTTCTTTTATAGAAGAACCAAGAGTTGGTGGCATTTAATGCTCTGAATACAGACAGACCGACATGCCGTCGGTATGCAACGGCATACGGTCGGTATACCGGTCAAATAGTAACGGTCATATTAATGACCGTTTGAGAGCATTAAATGCTGCCATTAATGCTAGTCAGGGCAATTCAAAAACCAAACATTTGAAACTCGGTATACCGCCGGTATGCCGGAGCATGCCGCCGGTATGCCGACAAAAGGTCACAGCAAGTTTTGGGTTGCTCAAAGCGGTATACCGCCGGTATGCCGGAGCATGCCGTCGGTATGCCGAAAATTTGTCACAGCAACTTTTGGGTTGCTAAAAACGGTATACCGCCGGTATGCCGGAGCATGCCGTCGGTATGCCGACAATTTGTCACAGCAACTTTCTGGACATAAAAATCGGTATACCGCCGGTATGCCGGAGCATGCCGCCGGTATGCCGCTCTGTATGTATTTGATTTTTGACTTATTTTTTTTACTTGTCATCCGTCCTTAGGTGTTTACAAAAATACCTAGACTTGTACAGACATAGAGACTCTAAGCAGGAAGACGCTGTCTTATGCAGGGAACGCCGGTAACTGCTTCAGTCTTCAATGAAAAAGAGATTACGCTTGAACGGAAGAACTCCATGTAGTAGATCTTCTGAGAATATTTGAATCTGAAGAACAGAAGACTAAACTACGAAGATGCTGTTAATAATCAAAATAAAATGTGCCAACAAACTCCCCCATTTTGATAAGTGACAAAATAGAGAGATAGCATCTTCAGGGAGTAGCTCCCCCGTAGGTAGACAGCTCCCCCTCAATATGATTTCTTCCCCTTTGTCACTTAGTCAAGGATGGGGATAATAATAGAAAAAGTGCATAATGATAATGAAAAGAGTATATAAAGAAAAGCATGTATTAATAGTTTGAAGTGAAAAGTGAATACATGCCCGACATACACATAGTATAAGGAAAAGAAAAAGACTCGCCTCAACGAGAGCCGGATACTAGAGCTAACCACAGAGAAAGTCCCCGAAGGACTGTAAATAACTGGTACCAACCACACACCGGTCCCCGAAGGACACAAAAGACAACAGAAAAACAAACACATAAAACTAAAACACGCATAAAACGAGACCATCATCCAAAAGCGAATCCGTCCCTACTCATCAGCCGAATCGTCGCCATCATCCTGAGCCTGCTGGAAGGCGCCAAAAGGATCAATGCCGTCAGGGTACATAAACCCATAGGCATTGGGATCAGAGAAGCGCGGTGCCCGGTACATAGGATCCTGAAGATTAAGATCCAGAAAAGCATCCCGGTCCTGGAGAGTGCGCTGAATAAAGTACCCCTGATCGTGGAAACGGGACTGGATCAGGGCGCCAAGGCCACGAGTGTTGGCCCGCATCTGCTCCTCTGCTTGGGCCATCCGCATATCAAAGTGCTGCTGAGTCAGCGGCATATAACGGCCCGAAGCAGGAGGAGTAGGTGTGGGAGCAGCAGGAGAGGATGCCGGTGGCTCTTGGGAAGACGAGGCACGAGAAGTAGATGCGCCGGTAAGGGAACGGGAGACAGCAAGATAGGAGGGGACGCCATCCGAGGAGCAAAGAGATAGGTCAATTTGCCGGGCTTCCAGAAGCAGAGTGATAAAGGAGCCGTAGACGAGGGCATCACCGGTAATGGCGTCGTAGTTCCCGCCCTTAGGAAATAGTGTATGGCACACTATCCTATGGAGCTCATAGTAAAACGGCTCCAACTGTGCAGAGAGGGCTGGGATGGCAGGAGGGTTGGGACCCTTGCAGATGATACGGCAGAACTCGTCGAATGGTGACGCCACCGAGGAATGAAGAGCAGCCAAGGATGGCAAGGCTTCTCCTTTGTCCGGGATGCCGAGGATGTACCCGATGTCCCGAGATGTGAGACGAAAGTGACGGTCATTGACCATAGACTGAATGGCGGGGTGATCGTCGTCCCCGACCAAGTTGCAATAGAATAGTCGGACAGCAGCAGGATAGACGGGTATTTGACGCCGAAGAAGAGAGGAGAGTCCGACCTTGTCAAACAAGGAGACGTGACCGGGGAAGAGGTTCCAATTTATCGCCCGTCCTTTGAAGACATTGTGATGAACGAAGTGCTAGAACCATAGCTCGGCCTCCAAAGAGTTGGAAAAGATTCGTTGGTCGTACCCGTAAGGTTGGGCCACCGGGATGAAGGGGTTGAACAAGGAGGAGGAGGAGGAGCGGGGACGCTTAGGGTTTGCCATGAAGAGAGACTAGGTTTTTGGAGTGGATGAAGGAGGAGTAGGGGAAGTAATGGAGGAAGGAGGATTTTAAAGAGGAGGAAGATGAAGAGATGGATTTTGAAAGGAGAGGAGGGTGGGAACGGTTGTAGAGGAGGTTTAAAGAGGGGAGTTGAAAAGGAGGTGGGTTAGAATTTATGGGGGTGGAGTAAAAAGAGGAGTGAAAGGGGGGATGTGAAGGGAGAGTAATAAATGAGATGGGAGGTGAAGAGATGGGTAGTTATGATAGATTGGATGGATGAGAGAGAATAAAAGAGTTTAAAAAGGAATAAAAAAAGTAGAGAAGGAAGGTGGGCCCGGACCCTGATTTGATGTCCTGTCCGCCACGAACCGGCATACCGTCGGTATGCCGGCGTATACCGATGGAATGCCGAGTTTCGAGACAGAACCAAATTCTGAAACGAAAAACGGCATGCCGCCGGTATACCGCCGTATACCGTCGGTGTGCCGATCAAAGAACAGTTTTAAGGGTCAATGGATAAAATGCCTAATTCTTGGCAAAGAAAGGAGAAGCGATCTTCCGGGAGTGGTTCGGTGAAGATATCGGCTAATTGAGAATTGGTCTCAATAAACTCAAGACGGATGTCTCCCTTTTGTTGATGGTCACGAAGAAAATGGTGTCTAATTTCAATGTGCTTCGTGCGTGAGTGACAAATCGGGTTTTTCGTGAGATTGATAGAGCTAGTGTTATCACATTTAATAGGTGTGCAAGAATAAGAAATGCCATAATCTAAAAGTGTTTGTGATATCCAAAGAATTTATGCACAACAACAACAACCAGTCGTAATATATTCTGCCTCAGTGGTTGAAAGAGCAACAGAATTTTGCTTCTTACTAAACCACGATACCAAGAACTTTTCGAGAAAATGACATGTGCCACTAGTGCTTTTTCGGTCAATCTTGCATCCGGCAAAATCCGCATCCGAAAAGCCGAGAAGCTCAAAGGATGAGGATTTCGGATACCAAAGACCCATGTTAATGGTGCCTTTGAGATAACGAAAAATGCGCTTAACGGCACTTAAATGTGATTCCTTTGGATTGGCTTGATATCGAGCGCACAAGCAAACACTAAACATGATATCAGGACGGCTAGCAGTTAAATAAAGTAAGCTACCGATCATACCTCTATACTTACGAATGTCGACCGATGTGCCATCTTCATCATTGTCAAGCTTTGTCGTTGTGGCCATAGGAGTCATCATTGATTTGGGTGAGTCGAGGTCGAAACGCTTGAGGAGGTCCTTTGTATATTTCGCTTGATTGATGAAGGTTCCTTTGGGTCCTTGTTTGATTTGTAACCCCAAGAAGAAGGAAAGTTCATCCATCATACTCATTTCAAACTCGTCCTGCATAACTTTAGCAAATTCTACACAAAGTGTGTTGTTAGTAGAACCAAAAATAATATCATCGACATAAATTTGAACCAACAAAAGAGTCCCATCATGGGATTTAATAAAAAGTGTTGTGTCAACTTTTCCCTTTGAAAAATTGTGAGAAACAAGAAAAGAGCTAAGACGCTCATACCAAGCACGGGGAGCTTGTTTGAGGCCATAAAGGGCTTTATGGAGTTTGAACACGTGATTAGAAAATTGAAAATCTTCAAAGCCGGGAGGTTGTTTAACATAAACTTCCTCTTTAATAATACCATTTAGAAAAGCACTCTTAACATCCATTTGAAATAGCTTAAAGTCATTAAAACAAGCAAAAGCACACAGCATACGAATGGATTCAAGACGTGCAACCGGAGCATAGGTTTCGTCGTAGTCAATGCCTTCCTCTTGGTTATAGCCTTGAGCAACCAATCGGGCTTTGTTACGAGTCACTAATCCATCTTCATTAAGTTTGTTACGAAACACCCATTTTGTTCTAATAATGGGATGATTGCTAGGTTTTGGGACAAGTTCCCAAACCTTGCTTCGCACAAATTGATTAAGCTCCTCTTGCATAGCTATCATCCAAAACTCATCAAGGAAAACATCATTAACATTTTTAGGCTCTATTTGAGAGATAAAAGCCACATTTGCACAAAGATCACGAGTGGCGGATCTTGTGCTAACACTGGAGGAAGGATCTCCAATGATAAGCTCCTTAGGATGATTGATGATAAATCTCCATTCTTTTGGAAGATCCTTTTGAGGAGGCTCGAGAGGAGGAGATTCTTTTGATGGGGTCACAACTTCATTGTTAGATGAAGAAGGACGATCCTCAATAGAGGAGTTCTCCAACCCAAACGAGATGTCATCAATATCCTCGGAAGAGGAGAATGTAGAAGAGTTGAGTTCATTAAAAGAGACATTGATTGACTCTTCGACAACAAGACTTCTTTTGTTAATAACACAAAAACCTTTACTATGAGTAGAGTATCCAAGGAATATTCCTTCATAGGCTTTTTCTTCAAACTTGCCTAGGTTATCCTTGGTATTCAAAATAAAACAATTGCAACCAAAAACTTTGAAATATTCAATAGAGGGAATTTTGTCAAACCAAAGCTCATAGGGAGTCTTCTTAGAAATAGGTCTAATTAAGACTCTATTTATAACATGACATGCCGTATTAACGGCTTCCGCCCAAAAATATTGGGGAAGCTTATATTGGTTTAACATAACCCGGGCCATATCGCCAAGGGTTCTATTCTTTCTCTCCACAACACCATTTTGTTGAGGAGTACGTGGGCAAGCAAAATCATGTCCAAAACTATTCTTTTCACAAAATCTTTTGAAATCGGCATTATCAAATTCCCCTCCGTGATCACTCCTAATTTTGTTGATAGAAAAACCTTTCTCATTTTGAACACGTTTACAAAAAGCAACAAATTCACGAAAAGTATCACTTTTGCAAGCAAGAAAAATAACCCAAGTAAATCTCGAAAAATCATCAACTAAAACAAAAGCATAAAGCTTTCCTCCAAGGCTAGCAACTCTACTAGGCCCAAAAAGATCCATATGGATAAGTTGAAGGGATCTAGAAGTACTCACAGAGTTGATTGATTTGAAGGATGACTTGGTCAACTTACTTTTCTCGCATTCTTCACATACCATATCCTTTTTGAATGGGATGCTTGGGAGTCCTCGTAAAAGCTTCTTGGAGGCGAGGCGAGAGATGGTATCCATGTTTGCGTGTCCAAGCCTCATGTGCCAAAGCCAACTCTCATCGTTCTTTGCAACTAGGCATCTGTCATTGTTAGTACCTTCAACAAAATAAAGAACATAAATGTTGTTTTCTCTAATGCCTTCATAAACAATAGTTCCATTAGAACTATCGGTAATGTAGCATTTGAGTTTAACAAACTTGATATCAGAGCCATTATCGGTAAGATGGCTAATACTAAGGAGGTTATGCTTGAGATTAGTAACAAGACATACATTATTAATACAAGGATAAGGAGAAGAACCGATATTACCATTTCCAATAATATAACCTTTAAGATTGTTACCGAAGGAGACGTGTCCTTCCTTCTTTTTCGATAGCGTTGTAAAAAGTGAAGCATCATCGGTCATGTGCCATGAACAACCGCTATCGAGAATCCACTTGCTTCTAGCATGAGAAGGATTCGTCACCTACAACATAAGTTGAAGATGAACGATTTGGTACCCATGATTGTTTGGGTCCTTGATTGTTAGTTCTAGGAACCCATTTAAGAACTTTCATGTCAACTTGTTTCCTTGTATAACAAAAATTAGAAGTATGTCCGATCAAACCACAATAATTGCACATCAAAGAAGATTTAGAAGAAGAAGTGTGGGTGTTGTGCATATGTGAGTTTCTAGTGTGAGAAGTTCTACCATGAGAGTTATGAGGATGATAGTAAAAAAGCATGATGTGAGGTGTTCTTCTTAACAAAAGGTCCTTTTCTTGTGTTAGAAAAGGAGTTGTGTGTAGTGTTCATGAAAGGGGTATGCCTAGCATTGTGATGAGTGTGGGGGTGTCTTGGTGCATGCATGTGAGTGGTATTCTTATTACCTAAATTCTTACTCCGTGTAAGAAGATCATTATACTTAATAGAAGTGTCATATTCTCTTCTATTAGCATCTTGACATTTGCGCATAGCAAATTCATAAGAAATTCTCATGGATAGAATCTCATCATCCCTTTTCTTGATGGTGTCAAGAGATTCTAGATATTTGAGTCTTAAGGACTCTATCTCATCCGTGTCAGATGCGGGAGATTTCCCTTTTATATCAATAATGATATTAGAGAGTCTCTCTACTTTAAGTTAAAGGGCATCAATATCTTTTAGAGACTTCTTGTATTTATTCCTAACACCTTTGTGTTCTTCGTGTAATTCAAGGATAGCTTTTTCCAAATCATCATAAGTAAGAGTGTTTAAGGAAAGATCATCAAGTACCTCATCAGTTGCCATAAGGCAAACATTTGCATCAGTTGCCATATTGGCAAATTTTCTAGAGGACGAGCTTCCTTTGCTTGGCTTCTCGTACTTGCTTGAATCTCTTCTTATCATCGGACAGTCCCTCTTGATATGTCCGGGTCTTCTACATTGATAGCACGCCGGATCTTCCTCATTTTTCCGTCTGGAGCGATTGGCTTTGTTGAATTTAAGGAATTTTCGGAAGTGCTTAGCTGTGAGAGCTATTTCTTCATCATCATCCGACTCATTGTCGTCGGAGCTCTCCTTGGAGTAAGACTTTGTAGCTTTGAGAGCAAGAGTCTTCTCCTTCTCTTTGGTCTTCTCCTTCTCCTTCTCTTGTGTGGAGGATTTCTCTTGATCCTTCATATCGAGCTCGTGAGTCATAAGCTTACCCATGAGGGTCTCAAGGTTCATGACAGTTAGATCGTTCCCCTCAATAATTGCGGTAGCTTTAGGACTCCAAACTATCGTCAATCCTCTAAGGATTTTTCTGATCTTTTCATGAGCCGGATATTCCTTACCAAAAGAGGAGAGAGGATTAATAATATCACCAAATCGAGTAAACATGCAAGTAATAGATTCATCATGCTTTATTTTAAAAGACTCATATTCTTGCGTGAGTCTACTAATCTTAGACTCCTTTACTTGTGAAGTTCCCTCGTGTGTGACTTCAAGTAATTTCTAAATCTCATTGGAAGTCTTACAAGTAGAGATTCGGTTGAATTCACTACTGTCGAGAGCACAATAAAGAGCATTCATTGCCTTGGCATCTCGACTTGCAAGCTTCTTGATGTTTTCAGAGAGAGTGTCCCGAAGGGTGTCAGAAGCAATATCCTCAATAGCTATGGAAGGAGTAGGAAGACCATTTATCACGCAATCCCATAAGTCAAAATCTATGGACTTCAGATAAATGCTCATCCTAATCTTCCAGTAGTTATAGTTGGTACCATCAAATAGGGGAGGCCTATTTGTGGAGTGCCCCTCATTGTGAAACGTGTTGATACTAGGGTTAGAGTCCATGGATCACTCAAGGGTGTAAATCAAAATCAAGAGAACGAAGCTCTGATATCAATTGTAGAACCCTAGAGGGGGGGTGAATAGGGAAATTAAAAATAAACTATAACAATTGATGCAATAAAGATAATTGAAAGTAAAGAGTAGAAAGATCAAACGCAAGGATGTATCCTGGTATCCTCTTTTGAGGCAATCCAGTCCCGGAACTCTCTCCGGCTTTAATCTACTATTTAACCAAATAGTACACACGAGTTTGGATCCGAAGAACTCGCCAACTTCAACACGAGTTTGGATCCAAAGACTCGCCAACTTCTACACACGAGTTTTCTTACGAAGGCTCGCCAACTTCAAACAAAAGAGAAGAGAACTTGTTGATCTTCTAACACGTGAAGATCGAAATGTACAACTCTTTAATACTCTAGCACTTTGGGAGAGGATGACAATGAAAAGCTTGGAAGAGTATTAATGGTGGAGCTCTTGGTTGTTGGAAAATTTATGGTAAGAATTGGTAAGAAAGCTCAAGAGAGAGAGCTTTCTTTTATAGAAGAACCAAGAGTTGGTGGCATTTAATGCTCTGAATACAGACAGATCGGTATGCCGTCGGTATGCAGCGGCATACCGTCGGTATACCGGCCAAATAGTAACGGTCATATTAATGACCGTTTGAGAGCATTAAATGCTGCCATTAATGCTAGTCAGGGCAATTCAAAAACCAAACATTTGAAACTCGGTATACCGCCGGTATGCCGGAGCATGCCGCCGGTATACCGACAAAAGGTCACAGCAAGTTTTGGGTTGCTCAAAGCGGTATACCGCCGGTATGCCGGAGCATGCCGTCGGTATGCCGACAATTTGTCACAGCAACTTTTGGGTTGCTAAAAATGGTATACCGTCGGTATGCCGAAGCATGCCGTCGGTATGCCGACAATTTGTCACAGCAAGTTTCTGGACATAAAAATAGGTATACCGCCGGTATGCCGGAGCATGCCGCCAGTATGCCGCTCTGTATGTATTTGATTTTTGACTTGTTCTTTTTTCTTGTCATCCGTCCTTAGGTGTTTACAAAAATACCTAGACTTGTACAGACACAGAGACTTTAAGCAGGAAGACGCTGTCTTATGCAGGGAATGCCGGTAACTGCTTCAGTCTTCAATGAAAAAGAGATTACGCTTGAACGGAAGAACTTCATGTAGTAGATCTTCTGAGAATATTTGAATCTGAAGAACAGAAGACTAAACTACGAAGATGCTGTTAATAATCAAAATAAAATGTGCCAACAGTACTTCCACCTCCACCTCCTCTGCCTACGGATATGGGCAGATGCTTACCTTCCTCCAGCAGATGCTGGAGACTCAGAGGGCCCAGGCAGAGGCTCAGCAGAGGCAGACAGACGCGATGCGTCAGGGCATGGAGGATGCCCATCAGTTGGCCCTTGCAGCCGTGGAGCAGAGGGCTCCTCATCCGGGGACGCGACCGAGGTACGGAGATATCCAGGACTTCAAGAAGCTCGGGCCCCGTGACTTTAGCGGTTTCACGTTCCGAGTTCATTCTCGGTTTCACGTTGTCGATTGGGTAACCTCTAATCTTATAGTTTTCCTATATTATGTAGTCTATGATGAAAATCTGGTCCTACAAATTCCTTCTGGAATTTGATTTTCGGTAACGTAGCGACTACGTTACTGTCTTGGTTTTTCGAGTTCTTCGAAAAATTATTTTTTTGTTGCTGGTTGGTTGCTGGAATGTCTTGGACAGAACCTAGTTCTGTAGAATTCTCGGGATTCCGAGAACTTTTTCGGAAAAGGTTCTGAGTTCTGTATTCTCGGGTTTTCCGAGAATTTGCGGGAATAAAACGGAATTTAGATTTAATGCATAAATTTGGTGTTGTTCTCTGTTTTCGGATTGGGTTCTCTGGAACGGTTGGTTTGGGAAAATGTGGTTCTGTGAAGAGTTTCCGTTGTGACTTCGGATTTTCCGATATTTTCGGGTTTTCCGAATTGATCTCGGGAATTTTCTGTGATGGTTATATTTATATTTTTGGGTTGGGAATTATTTTGCAGGTTATTGGAAGTTTTTCCCCGTTTTTGGGTTGACCGAAAACAGAGGAGATGCTGCCAAAAATTTTACAAAATAATAAAAATGATTTTAAAATGATTTTCGGTAAAAATATTATTTTAATAATATTTATGGGCGACGACCTTAAAGGTCAATGGGCCCCAGCGAAATGCAAACGCACCGGTTTGTCCGGACGTTGAGGCAGAGTAGCTGATATGATGACTGGACCAGAGTCTGAGACTTCATTCTTATTTTACATTTTTAATTAGAAATTTTTGTTATTATTTTGTAGGCAATTTACGGGACTAACCTTTTTCTCTTATTTTATTTCATGTAAAAAAAAAATATTGTAAGGGCATAAGCCCAATTCTTATTTTGTTAATTGTGGTCTGTAATAAGTAAGTAGTGTAGCATTTATCTTTATTTTCTGGTTGTGGTTTTGTATACGTAAAATGGTAGAATAGAAATTTTATGTATATTCTCATAAATAATTAGGAATATTTATAAATTCATAATTTTCTCACTTAAAAAGATAAGTAATTATTTTATATACAAAAATACAAAGTTTTATCAAATAAAAGGATAATTGTAAGTTTTCCAAAAGAGAAATGTTAAATTGATTTTCTTGGTAAATAATAACTCATCTAGAAAGATCGTGTTTTGTTAATAAAGAAGTAAAATTTGACTAGGAAAGACAAATAGAAATTGTAACTAGACAGCTTGAGATTGCTTCTGAAACGAGTTTCCCGGAAATGTAGGATTTCAAGGAAGAGTGTAACTTACCAAATACCGAAGTACCAACTCTTCAAACCCGGAAGTTAAGGCAAGTACATTTTATGTAAATTTTACAATCATTTTACAATTGTTTCATTGCAATTTTAAACCACCATTATACACGAACTCCTTCGGGAGCATTGATTGTACTGTTGGGGACTGGGGGAGTAGAATAGTGGATATGACCAATTCCAACCTTAGGATAATGACTGTGTTAGCTTTCCCCTCTTCACACGGGGACAAGCCATACCGTATCGCTAGGATACTACTGTAACCCAATCCGGTCATATTCATTATCTATTCACATCACTGTACTGAATTATTTCAAAACTGTTCATCTTTAAATTGTTTAAAAGTGCATGTCATAAATTGTATTTTAATTGTTAAAAGTTTGCATGAATTGTACTTTGCTCCCTCCTGACTGGAGATAACATTTTAGGTATTACTGAGGATCTGGAGATGATGATCAATAGCTATTATGATCCTGACTTGTACCCGGCGGTACTCCCAGCTGATGATGATGTTGTGGCGTCCCCATAGATGCTACATTAGTTGAGAGTTTAGTTGTTTCTTTATTTCCAGTTTATGAACTTTGTATTGAAAGACAAGTTTTTATTATCGTAAATTAAATGTTGTGGCAACTTTTAAATTCAAGCTTGTTGTTGAAATGACCTGCAATATGGATTACAGCTTACTGCCGCCGTCTCATCAACGGCGCAGGCTGGGCATGATCCGATTCGACCCAAGTATTTGGGGACCGGGTCGTGACAGCTCCTCATCCGGGGACGCGACCGAGGTACGGAGATATCCAGGACTTCAAGAAGCTCGGGCCCCGTGACTTTAGCGGGACCAAGGGTGTGGTCTATGCAGATGATTGGCTCGAGGATATCGAACGGCAGATGAGGGCCTCCCGCCTGGCAGACGACCTAAAGGTCGAGGCGGTAGGTTTGCAGTTGCTAGACATTGCGCGCACCTGGTTCAGAAACGAGCCAGCCCTAGCTGGAGAGGGCCATACTTGGGCAGAGTTCAAGCTCCTCTTCAAGGAGAAGTTCTTTTTCCCTACGGACAAGATTGACCCCGTGCGACAGTTCCAAGATCTGCAGCAGGACAGTCTATCTGTGGAGGAGTACGCAGCGAAGTTCGGCCGTCTGAGCCGATACGCAGAGTACATAGTTCGAGACCCGGAGATCAGGGCGAGCCGTTTCAGGGAGGGGCTGACTTGGGATATCAAGATCCTCATTCCCTCCTTCTATGAGACTTATACCCAGATCTATGCGGAGGCCCGCAAGGTTGAGCGGGAGTGGGGCTTGAAGCCCAAGAGGGAGCATGATCTTTTCTCGGGGCCTAGTAGCAGCACAGGGGCTGCTAAGCGCCCTCAGCTTCAGTATCGTTCTTTCCAGCATCACCAGCCACAGGTGCAGGCCAGAGCACCGGTTCAGCAGCAGGTGCAGCACACTCAGCAGAGGCAGGCACAGCATGGGGTTCCTTGCAGCTACTACAAGAAGCCCGGTCACATCTGGGAGGTCTGTCGGAAGAGGCTGGGCATGTGCCTATACTGCGGGGAGGCTGGACATCAGTTGAGGGATTGTCCTGCGAACCCTCGCAGGGTAGTCCGTGGAGCGGTAGCAGCTCAGGGAGCACCGGCGAGAGTACCTGCAGTGCAGCAGAGGGGTCCACTTCCGACCCAGCAGCAGCGGTTTGTTCAGCACCACCAGCAGCGGGGTGGTCAGGGTAGAGCCTTTGCTCTTGTAGCTGAGGAGATAGAGCCTATTGCGGATGTTGTCGCAGGTTCTATTCTGCTCGATTCTTTTCCAGCTTTAGCCTTGTTTGATTCTGGTGCTACGCATAGTTTTGTGTCTGTTTCTTTTGCTCTTAGGCACAATATTATTGCTGAGTATCTTGGTAGGACTTGCAAGATTATGACTGGAAATGGCATCATCCTAGTTAATAATGTTTGCAAGGGACGGAGAGTTTCTTTGAGAGGCCGGGAGCTGAGTGCGTGTTTGCTCGTAATGCCACTTCCGAGTTACGATGTGGTACTCGGTATGAATTGGTTGAGCATGCACCACGCTAGCATCAACTGCAGAGGGGGCAGAATTCTGTTTAGGCCGCTGGGAGAGCCAGAGAATGAGTTCATCAGGGGTACAGTGGAGCAGGGAGATGGATTCTACGGAGCGTTGTTGGCGGGGCCGGTGTTGACACATCCACTTATTGCTGAGTTCTTGGATGTCTTTCCCGAGGAGCTGCCCGGGATGCCGCCAGATCGTGATGTTGAGTTTTCTATAGACCTAGTGCCGGGCGCTGAGCCTATCTCCCAGCATGTCTATAGAATCAATAATAGCGAGTTAGCGGAGCTGAAGAAGTAGGTCGACGAGCTGGAGAACAAGGGCTTTATTCGATCTAGCTCTTCACCTTGGGGTGTGCCAGTTCTTTTCGTCCCCAAGAAGGATGGTATGGTACGTCTGTGTATTGATTACAGGACGTTCAACAACCTTACCATCAAGAACAAGTATCCTTTGCCAAGGATTGATGACTTATTCGACCAGTTGAGCGGGACGAGAGTGTTCTCGAAGATCGACTTGCGTACCGGGTACCATCAGCTGAAGGTGAAGCGGGATGACATTCCGAAGACTGCCTTTCGGACTCGCTATAGCCAGTATGAGTATACCGTCATGCCGTTTGGGTTGACCAACGCTCCGGCGGTATTCATGAACTTGATGAACAAGGTATTTCATCAGTACCTTGACAAGTTCGTGGTGGTCTTCATTGATGACATCCTCATCTATTCGAAGACACCAGAGAAGCACCTGAAGATTGTATTGGACACTCTCAGAAGGGAGCAGCTGTATGGGAAGCTGTCCAAGTGTGAGTTCTTCTTGGATCGCGTGGAGTTCCTAGGCCATGTTGTCTCTGGCGAGGGAATTTCAGTGGATCCGAAGAAGATTTCTGCGGTGGAGTCCTGGTCTACGCCGAGCTCAGTAGCAGAGGTTCGAAGTTTTCTGGGTCTGGCAGATTACTACCGGAGGTTCGTGCAGGATTTTTCCAGGATTGTGCAGCCGATGACCCGCCTTACCAGAAAGGACGAGGAGTTTGTTTGGTCCGATGAGTGCCAGGCCGCCTTCGAGGAGCTGAAGGCGAGGTTGACTACAGCTCCTATCTTGACGCTGCCATCTGGATCTGGTGGTTATACGATCTACAGTGATGCTTCAGGACGGGGTTTGGATTGTGTGCTTCAGCAGCACGGGAAGGTAATTGCCTATACATCTAGGCTCTGCCCTCATGAGAGGAATTACCCTACCTACGATCTGGAGCTGGCAGCGGTCATCTTTGCTTTGAAGCTGTGGAAACACTATCTGTACGGAGAGCGTGTGGAGATCTATACTGACCACAAGAGCTTGAAGTACGTGTTTACCCAGAAGGAGCTGAATATGAGGCAGAGGCGATGGTTAGAGCTGATGAAGGATTTTGATATATCCTTACAGTACCATCCGGGGAAGGCCAACGTGGTCGCGGATGCTTTGAGCAGGTATCCCGTGGCCATGTGTTTGACGATGGATCGTCACCTTCTGGCTGATCTGGAGAGCTTGGGCATAGAGGTGATAGTTCCTGGGTTCGAGGCGCAGATGTAGGGTCTGCAGGTGCAGTCGAAGCTGATAGACAGAGTCAGGGCAGCTCAGTTTGAGGATGAGGCTCTGAGGGTCATCAGGGAGCAGGTCTATATAGGACTGTTGGATGAGTTCTCTATAGCAGGGGATGGGTCATTGAGGCATGGTACCAGATTGTTCGTGTCGAGCGGAGGACTTCGGGAGGAGGTTCTTTAGGAGGCACACCATTTTCAGTACTCTATGCATCCAGAAGCCAACAAGATATATAGAGACTTGAGACAGCATGTTTGGTGTATGGCATGAAACGTGAGGTGGCTCAGTTCGTGTCGAGATGCTTGGTGTGCCAGCAGGTGAAGGCCGGGAGGCAGAGACCCGGTGGATTGCTCCAGCCACTACCCATTCCTGAGTGAAAGTGGGAGCATATCACTATGGACTTTGTATCTGGGCTTCCGCGCTCTCCAGGAGAGAAGGATGCGATTTGGGTCATTGTTGATCGATTGACCAAATCGGCCCACTTTTTGCCTTTCAAAGTGGGTTTGTCGACGGAGAGGTTGGCCGAGATGTACGTACGACAGATAGTCCGATTACATGGGGTTCCAGTGAGTATAGTCTCGGATTGGGACAGCCGATTTACTTCCCACTTCTGGCAGAGTTTGCAGCTTAGCTTGGGCACATCGCTCAAGTTCAGTACCGCATACCACCCCCAGACAGACGGGCAGTCGGAGAGGACGATTCAGACCCTCGAGGATATGCTGCGTACCTGTGTCTTGGACTTCAGGGAATCTTGGGAGGACCACCTTCTCTTGGTAGAGTTTGCTTACAACAACAATTACCAAGCCAGTATAGAGATGTCACCTTTCGAGGCTCTATACGGACGGAGGTATCGTACTCCCTTGTCTTGGGATGATGTCGGCGAGAGGGTTTTGCTTGGACCTGAGATGGTGGTGGATGCTACGGAGAAGGTCAGGGTTATCATAGATTGACTTCGGGTGGCGCAGGATAGGCAGCGACATTGGGCCGATAGCCACCGGAGGCCGTTGGAGTTTGAGGTATAGTTTAGAATTTTCTAGTATTTGAGTCTGATTGTGATTGTTTTAGATCAAGCTCTAAGTCTTGTGTTTTGTTCTAGGTTGGTGATCTTATCTTTCTGCGAATTTCTCCGATGCATGGCACGATTCGTTTTGGTGGCGGCGGGAAGCTTAGCCCACGATACATCGGACCATTCCGTATCTTGGGCAGGGTCGGTGCAGTGGCTTACCGACTGGAGTTACCGCCCGTACTAGAGGGAGTGCACTGCGTGTTCCACGTGTCGCAGCTGAGATGGTACGTGGCAGATTCCAGTCACGTCTTGGACCACTCAGTGATCGAAGTGGGACCGACACTCAGCTATCCAGAGAAGCCGGTTGAGATCTTGGACCGAAGAGAGAAGGTGCTCCGGAACCAGGTCATTCCCTAGGAGAGGGAGGACGACATGCGAGAGCGATTTCCATATCTCTTCGATCCTTGAGGTAAAATTTTATCTTTTTCTTTCCTTGTTCTATTCATGATTGTTGTGTTAGTTCTCATTCAATTTCGAGGACGAAATTTTTTAAGAAGGGTAGATTTGTCACCCCCAGTTTTCAAATTAGGGGTATTTTTGTCATTTTTTAAGTTTTATAATTTTTAGGAATTTTTATTTATTTTATGTGATTTTTTTGAGATTTATTTGGTTTGGTTTGGATTTTATCCAATTCGGACTCAAGTTGGAGACCCGGGTAGCCTGGACCCTAGTGGGACCCACATACTAGCTGAACTTGGCCCACATACCATCATAATTAGGTTAGAAATCATAAACCCAACTTCCATAGCTTAATTAGTCATTTTAGAGACTTAATTAGTTCATTAGAAACAAACCGAACCAAACCGAACCCAACCCAAGTCTAATGGGTTGGAGGGTTATTGGATTCACCCAAAACCCAATAACCCCCTCCCACCATGGCCGGCCAAGTA
>JANAVB010016799.1:800995-813495 GCA_029216955.1 Iris pallida | reverse complement strand
TTGTAGAGGTTGGTAATAGTTAGAAATACCTCGGTTGACCACGGTTGACTTTTTAGACCAAAAGTCAATTATGGGTCAACACTTTACCCAATTTAGTTCCAAATTCCATTAGACTTGTATAGTTGACCAAAAGTCAACTATTAGTCACCATTGACCTAGGATTGACCTAGGGTTGACCAGAGTTGATCGAAGTTGACCAGAGTTGACCAGTTGACCAAAAGTCAACTGTAAGTCAACCGTTGACTCAAATCGACCTAGATTAATTCCGTTTGACTTGCATTGACCCAGTTTGACCTGGTTAGGCCTAATATGACTTAGATTGACCTCGTACAGTCTAGTTTGATATGTCTTGACCTAGAATGACTAAATAGGATTTAAATTGATTTGACTTTACTTCCTAAACATAGTATTGATACGTCTTGTTCTCTATATGTCCTCGAGACGTTGTGTTGGATCCCGTTGACCTATATCATCATATTACAGGCGAGTACATTCTATGACACTTTTCCAATTTACGATGATTGTTATAATTCATGTAATTAGTGTAGATATGCTTGTTCCCGACACATTGGTCACACGGATTGGTATTCATGGATCCCGATATGAGATGTTATTCCTCGTTATCTTGGTATATCTTGTGCAAGCCCCTTGTAGTTCTTACGCAGTATATGGACATCGATTCTCGAGAAGACTTGCTCCCTTCTCGTAGAATCCCGTGTCATAACGTGTCTTGCTTGGATCCACTCTACCAGTCGGGGACGGGGAGTACTAGTGTAGATGTGTGGTCATTATCCACCTTGTTTATTCTTGTAGACCTTGAATGCTACCAATCCTACACTCTACGTAGGATTGGCTGATCAGTAGAACTTGTGCAGACCCAAGCCGGCCACATAGTGTAGCTAGTACTCACGCACCTAGAGATATGATTCTTGATTCTTGTACATGCCATGATCAGTTTACTTGCCTTGTTCTAGCTCTAGTTTTACAGCTTACCTTGCCATGATACTCACATGTACATTCCATAATTTTCTTGTATATACTCTCTATTTTCTGTCTTATAGCTTTGTCATATCTTGTGAACTGTTGTTAGTAGATTGTACTCGTTCCATCCTGACAGGATATGTTGACAAATATTACAGATGCTGACGAGGGGGATTATTGTACCTACTACGGTCCGGATGACGTAGTGGGCGTAGACTTAGAGACTTTGGTCCAACAGGGCTTAGCTCCGCCTGACGAGACCTTACCACTTGCTTAGTTAGAGTAGGTCTTTGTACTGGACTTTGTCTCCAACTACTTTTGAGACTGTTATTACTATGGATTGTATTAGAGACTTGGACTTGTATATATTCTTGTGTTGGACTTGACAGGTTATTATTTTATTATCGTCTCGTTGTCTTATCTTTCAGTCTTTACTTTGTTATCTTAGAGTTGTGATTGAGTACTCATATATATTCATTGCTTGTCCTCCGTTCAGAGTTGACCATATTCTCGACAGGTTTTTGATATATATATAAACTGTTTAGAGTAGAAAAACCTACAGCGTTCCACGCCGTTTTTACGGTGAGGGCTGGACGTTGTCACGTGCACGTGCCCTTATAGCGGGTGCGGGTCGTGACACACAGACCAATCTGCACCAGTCCAACTTGGTCAACCACACATAGACCCAGGTTCCTATCAACACCACACAAGTATGCATAGTAGGCTAAAAAATAGGATTTAATATACAATTTATCCCAACTCCAGAACCTGCTATAGTTCAACCTCCACATCTAACAATCAGTCCCAACCAAGCCTAACGGCTACAAAACTCAAGAGAAGAAGATTTGACATAATTGATCCCAGCATATATACATATCTAAACACAACCTAAATTTTACAAAGAAAGAAATACAAAATTGATTGAAAATAACTATGATTATAATTAGAAAATATACAAACAACAATAAATTCAATTTAAGGATTCTGCAGCAATGAATCAACAAACCCAAATGAGAAACCTGCCCAGGCTACTCCATCCACCCGGACACGAACACCCTCCCCCCCCCCCGGAGTCCTTGACATGATCTGAACACAACACCACCGTGCAGGACCCTGGACACATGTAAGTCTTGGACACGCACTCCCTTTCAAACTGCTATAGCCAACACAACCACACGAACACATCCTATTGCTGGATACGAACGAGCCACAGACACACACGCACGAACACTGCTATGATCCGACACAACCACAACAACTAAAATTCTAAAGAAGAGCTGTAATCACAAATAACAAAGGAGAGAATTACCTGGAGAAAGTTTGCTCAAGATTTGAAACACATCTCAAGATCCGACACGATTTCGATCCCAAAATTTCTGCATCCACTCCACAACAAACCACACAAGAAATTAAAAAGAATTCAGGAATTTAATTCCCAGAAAATTCCTACAAGGCCAGAATTACGAATACCTAGATTTGGAACTCCCGATTGTTCTCGATCGAATTTTGACTCCACATGAATTGATCAATGTTCAATAAACCAGGGAAAAATCACGGTCGACCAATAATTTCTTATTCAAGAACATGCACCAGATCAATACTCACCGATGATCTTCGTTGTGGAATTTTGAAGCACAGCTAATATCGTCGAGCTACGGCGGAGGGAGAACCGTCGGATCGCCAGAGATGAATGTCGCTGCCGGAAACAAGTGGCCCCGCCACTCGTCGCAGAGATCAGCCTAGTCGTCGTCACTGTCGCTGGAGGAGAGGAAATCACTGCGCGCTCGTGTTGTGAGGACGACCTCGTCGCTACTGGAGGACTCGATACCGGAGGAAATCACGGCCGAGCGTCGCCGTTCCCGCTGGAAAAGGATCCTCCTAGTCATCGGAAGAAGCAATCCACCGTCGTCGCCACTGAAAAGGGAGGTCGCCACTTGTCGGAGGAGAATCCACCACCGTCGCCACTGTCGGAGGAGAATCCACCGCCGTCGCCATGGCGAGACCTTCGGACAAATAGGGCTAGGGCTCAATTGATTTGGGAACCCACGAGTTTGAGCAGAGCTCTCGAATGAAGAGAGCTTCTGTAATGAATTCTCTCTCTCCTCTGCTTCTGTTAAAAAAGAAAAGAATGTCATTTTGCATAAATCCCCCCCCCCCACTCAACTAATTTACCAATCAGACCCTCTGCCCTATAAACTTTACACAAACCCCCTCTTCCTTTTCACTATTGCAGGATTTGGTTAAAATCAGTTAGAAAATTAAATGGTGGACCCCAAAGTTTGTTACAACAAACTTTTAAATTTAAAAAAATAATTCCTGCTCTAACTAATTTTCCTCCAAGAGTATAAATCAAAATATTATTATTTAAAACTAATCTTATTATTATTAGAAAAAGAAAATTTTAATTTCTCTAAAAATAGGAAAGTGGAGTTACAGTTAGCAACTAGTTAGAAGATTATAAGGTTTTAGTTTTGAGGAGTAGTGTGACCAAAGGTGGGTAGAAGTCCTAGAGGTTATGCAATTATAAAATGGTTAGGAGGAAGATATAAACTATTTCGAAGAATTAAAGTTAAGAAGATTAAGGTTAAGGTAGACTTCCTTTTTGAATGTTAAGGAATAGTTGTGAATTAGAATTTCGAGGACGAAATTATTTTTAAGGTGGGTAGATTTGTAGCTCCCTTCCCAAAAATTTTAAAATATTTTATTATTATTTATTCTATTTGAATGATGATTTGTAGATTTTTATAAATAATTGATTAGTTAATTATTACGGTAGATAATTTTAGCCATGGTTGGGAATTGGAGTACAAGGTGACTAGAAATCATGGCACGGATAGTGCAATAGCGTGCTTTGACTAGTGTATTAGCCATACCAGTGAAGATCCGGCCATAAGTGTGTCCTAACTAGAAAAACCAGGCCAAGTTACGACTTAGCCCTTACCGAAGATTTATTTATTTATTAATTATTTTATTGAGTTTTAGGGAACCCATTTGTACCAAACTAGTCCAGATTGGACCCAAAACAAGCCCAAGCCCATGTAGTCATGCGGTACGTCCAATGACATTTGTGTTGATGTATTTTGGTATGATGGTGTCGTATTCCGTTTTAATGATCTAATGAATATTTTCTAAGTATTCTTAATTAAATATTATAAATATTATTATTAGTTGATATTCAATGATATTTGTATAAAATAGGTCCTTGTGCATTTTTGGGATTACTAGACTGTACGTAATGGTATATACACCATTATTGGTTTATTAAATTTTATTATTATTATTATTATTATTATTATTATTATTATCATTATTGTTATTGGGGTTATTATTATATAATATTATTTATTATTATTGGTTATATTAATTTTGTCAAATAAATGTTATTGGGATTTATTTGGGGTTTATGGAGATTGTATATATATATATATATATATATATATATATATATATATATATATATATATATATTATTTAGATATTATTTAGCTGCTGTGAATATTTATTGTTGTAGTGGTATGTATGCATAGAGGATACACACACACACACACACACACACACACACACACACACACACACACACACACATATATATATAGGTATTTATATATATATATTATATATATATATATATATATATATATATATATATATATATATATTTTTATATATATATATGTAGATATAAATATGCTAATAGGAAACAAAGCAAACAGGCCCAAGCCCAAGCCAGCCCAGCCCAGGCCAGGCAGTCCAGACCCGGCCCAGGAGACTCCACATTAGCAGTGCTAAGCCCGACCCCCCAGGCTGTTAAGCCAACTACACATAAATGTATATAGAGAAAGAAATCTCTCGAGAGTAAAACCTAGCCGAATCCCTCGACCCCGACTTCCTGACGCGCGCGCCCCTAGGGCTCCGTCGTGCGAGCGCGTAGCCGCCGCACGGTGGCCGGCCGGCCAACATCAACGGCCATACGCGCGCACAGCGGCCGCACATAGCAGCATTTGCGGTTTGGAAGAGTCGACTTCGCGCTGAGAATTATCCCCGATCGGTTGACGGTTTGTCGAGCCGATTGCTCAGGTATGACCCCAACACAACCACCTTCAAACCCCAATGATTATATTTTGTTATAATCGCACGACCGATCCAGGAAATTGACATGAAGTCGATCGAAAACCTGTCCAGAAACAGGGTATATAGCAGTCCATATACCCACGTTTGAAGATCGATTCCGATCGATCTATTACCAGTATAGAAATTGTGCTTGAACACAACTACAGACCACATGTAGGGCTTTAAAAACCCTTCTGATAGTTTAATTTATCGTTTGTTATAAGAAAAGATTTTTGATTGTAAAGTTCATGAAAAAAAGTTTTCAAAATGATATAAAATTTAGAAAAAACCTTCGATACGACGTGCGTCCCGCCAATCCGGGCGATGTGGTCGCGAATCGAAAGCATCGAAAGGTGCGTATTGGCTTCGTGGACGTGTGGGCTTTGACGGAATTCAAATTGGTTGCGTGTGTGCGACGAATTTGATGCGTATCCGTCAAAATTTACCGTATCAACCTCTGTGCAAACTTTCCAATTACTTTGTGCACGTTCGTCAGATCGAGACAAAACTTGCGCCAACAAGATCGTATCATTTTTTGGTCATGTATGCCAAGTTTGGTCCAATTCTGAGACATTTGATCGGATCGCCGTTTTGTGGGTCCCACGATCTGATTCAACGGGCGATTTTGTGCACGGCCCGTCAAAATCCAAATTTGGACATACGGTTGGGTTCGTATCGGAAAACCGGACCTGTTGACATATAGTTTGACGACTTTAGAGACCTTTGACTCTGGCACACTTTTCGGTACAAAGCGGGTACAACGGCGGACACCGTTTTGACCCAAAATTATCGTTTTGTCCCTGTGTCCAGAATTGGACTTAAGGACGGGCAATCCTAGCTAATTTGACTATTCTAAAAATGTTGGTAATATTTATTTCAGCATCCGAAGACTTTTTGTATGTGACATGTCATGACCCGCACCCACTGTGAGGGTACGAGTACGTAACAACGCCCAGCCTACGCCGCAGTGTCGGCGGTAGAATGCAGTCCTAGGTCACAACATCTAACAGTTAAAGGTGATAACAGTTATACTCCTCGAATGGGGGTGACATAACAGAGTATATCTCAATCACATCTAAGGTAGAATACGATAAGATAGAATGATATAAAAGATGCAAGATCCAAATCCACAGGAAATACAAATAGAGAGAAAGCTAAGTGTCTAGATAAACTCCACTAACATCCAGAAATAATGCATATCCAAATATACAACTCAATCTCCAATACTATGAAATAAGATAAAGATATCTATGGAGCAACAGTCTCTACAGCTAAGGGATCCGACTGGAAGTCCGGATCGCAAGGGTCCTCTAAGGTTGTCCCATAGAAAGTATCTAAGCAGGCCTCCTCCTTGTCCTCTGTAAAATTTTCAACAGGTCCAATCAGGACGGAAACGAGCACATATCTCTCAAAACAGTTCATAACAGGTTAGGAGTATAAATCATGCAATAGAGTAAAATACAGAAATGTTGGAAAGGAAGTACGTGAAAACAGGAGATATTTTTGTAACTGAAAATAAATACATGATAAGTAAAGACTGTAAGTGGCTAAGTGATTTAGAGTACAATATGGTTATGTAAACGGCTTAGGGGCACATGAATACAACTAAGAAGTACATGAATACAACTAAGAGGCACATGAATACCTACTGGGGATAATGATCACATAACCAATTCTACTCATCCCGCCCCAATCAATACAGAAGGATCCATTTAAGTTACGTTATTGGCACATGAATACAGCTAAAGATACGTGAACTCATGTAATTAGTAGTATATGAGACACATGATAGTACATGAAGGCACATGAGAATATGTGAATACATGAACTAGTACGAGTACAAGGAGTACCTGATGCACATGATAAAGTACATGAACATAAAATACCCGATGCACCCGTAGAGGGATAACATCTCAGGAAGGGATCCATATAGTACTAATCCGTGAAGATACGTGTCAGCATTAAGTAAAGTAATCTAGAGCAAGAATATAGTCCAGACAGGTATGAAAAGATCAGAGAATGTACTCGCCTGTATCCTGAGTATCTGAAGAGTATCTACTGTCCGAGGAGTGGTGATTGTCTCCTATAGAATAGTACAAGTCACTATAAGTCTAAAATAATATAACAGACTGCTACAATGCATCTACATAAAGTTTGGGGTCAAACTGGACGAAAGTTAACTCTCGGTCAACTCTAGTCAACTAGACTAGTCAAACTAGGTCAACTAAGCCAAACCTAAGCCAAACAAGTTTCACTAGGCCTAACTAGTCTATTCTAGTAAGCACACACCATTTCTAGGCTATACAAGCCAACTACACCCTATACTGGCATTCATACCACACACCTAGGCTATGAGCCATAGGTATACACCCCTAGGCAATATCATGCCTATATATCAAACACATTTCTACATATACACATATTAACACATATATCTAATTAATATAATACACATATATTATAATATATAGGGTGCATGATAATATATGTACCACACACACACACACAACCACACACACACACACACACACACACATATATATATATATATATAATATATATATTATAAAATATATATATATATATATATATATATATGCATATATGCATATACATTGAAGGATAGGAAAGGCAATGTGCATTTGTGTTCATGTGTGTTGTGCGTGTGTGTGTGTGTGTGTGTGTGTGTGTGTGTGTGTGTGTGTGTTGAGAGTACAAGAGGGTTATGTGTAACAAGTGTCATGAGAGTGTTATATAGCATATAAATACCCGGTGTGTGTAAACAGGAATAGGAAATCAGTGAGGTGAATAAGCTAACATGTGAGCATGTGTGTTTGTGAGTGAGGATGATAAAGTAGTGTGATACAATCCTGAAAACAGTAGACATAGGAAAACAGTGCATTACTATTGGAAATCAGGAAATGGGAAAAGTGGAGTGTGTTCAGGAATTAAGCATGTAAAGTACCCTTCATTCAGTTGACTGTTCAAATAGGCTAGATAACACAAAACCTCAATCAATCATGATAGTTCATAACAATCACTGGAACCCCATCAATCCATTTACAGTGGACTTACAACATACATGAGAATTCAGTTTAAGAAAGGGAATAATTTCTCAGGTTTAAGGGAAGAAATGGAAATCAATTCTCATGTTTTTAGTATCTAGGAATTGAGAACTTAATGACAGTTCAATAAACTAATTAACCCCAATTTCGAATTCAGTTAAAGGAAAGGGGAATCAATATCAGTAAAAACAAAAAGGAAGGGAAAATAGTTCAAGTTCACACATGCATACACTTAGCATTGCAAAAAGGAAAGGAAATCAATTTACAGTTTTAAAAGAAATCAGTTGGTTAATATAGGTTTCAGTTTACATACTGTGTGTGTGCCTACATGGTAAGTTAAACTAATTAACCCCAATTTCGAATTCAGTTAAAGGAAAGGGAATCAATATCAGAAAAACAAAAAAGAAGGAAAAATAGTTCAAGTGCACACATGCATACACTTAGCATTGCAAAAAGGAAAGGAAATCAATTTACAATTTTAAAGAAATCACTTGGTTAATATAGGTTTCAGTTTACATACTTGTGTGTGTGCCTACATGGTAAGTTCTCAGATTTCTCAAAACAGGGAATGTGTGTGTCAGGCTTTCCTGTGTGTGGTATATAAAAAACAGTGTAGAAAGAACTGTTCTCAGGTTTGTTTGATTAACACATGACAGTTCAACCATCCAAAATCCCTTCATCCCATTTTTGAAAACCATAACTCTTAACCACAACCAATTCTAATATGCATTCAATATCTAATATCTACTCTCAACAACTCAGATTACATTGATATAGGTATAACCTGAAACATACACATACAAGGAACCCAACTTTTTAATTACCAACATCAATGTCAGTTGAAAAAAAACAGGAATAAAAAATCAGGATTTGAAAACAGGGTTCTCAGCAACCATTTAGCCCAAAACCAAACTCAAAAACCCAAATGAATCTAAATGTATACATGGCATTCTAGTTAGCAGCTACAATTGAAATTATCATAAAGGATCATCTAACCAACATAAAAAAAAACCAATTTAACCAAAGCAGTGAACTCATGATACATTCAGTCTCAGGTTTTACTCGAATATCAATCAGGCATGTAAAACCCAAACACAGGTATTCAATACCCAGCTACATAATAACACGTAAAATAGGTAGTTAATCATGAGATTGGATTAAAACTCTATGTAAATCAGAGGATGCAATGTCACTGTACAATATCAGGAATTTGAGGGAAAACACATTTTAAATCAGAAAAACTCAGTTTAATTTCAACACAGGTTGGTAACCAAGTCCCACATATATACAGCAACTAATCAATAGGTTAACATTTGAATTTGACATTAAATCTTGAATTAAACAGTGAACTTAACAGAGGTGAAGCCTCTGATACTAGTCCGTATCAGAGACTAGGAAAAATAAGAATTGATGAATCAAAACATGTTAATATTACAATTAAAAGGCTGATAATTAAACCCTACATATGTTCGTGTCCCCAGAGTCGTATCGTATCACCCCATGCTGGATACGGCGTGTCCAAACATCGTGAACCACTCTCGTGCACATACAGACACGTTGTCTCGTGCACGTGTGCACTCGTGTCTAGGGCACGACACATGATACGACACAATACGTAGGTGTGTACCTAGGTTCGCCTAGGATAGGGCTAGGGGATCACCACCCTGAATCGTGTCCAAACTGTGTCTAGGTGGGACACGACATCAGTGTCAGTCGCGTGTCTGTGCGCGTGTTCCACTTAGCACGAACAGTGCGGGCCAAATTTCTCCTAAACCACTAAACAAAATACCACAAAAATTTATGGGTCTCGTATCAGTCATCTAGGAAAGGCTCACACAAAATTTCGAGTCACGAAGTGTCGTGTCGCGGAGAACTGGGACACGGGCAGCAGGGCATGTGCACTGTGCGTCATGCAGTGTGTTCGTGTCCATTTTGGACATGGACACGACACCAAATTCAATTTAGTCTATACGAAAATCAAAACACATATATAGATCTACAATTTTGTTTAAATAGTTTTCAAAAATATGAATAACAAGTTCTTTGTGACATTTTAACAAACACCTACACACACATCATGATACGTGTCCGATACGGACACATATTGGACACGAAACCTAGGGTTAGCTATTCCTACAGTTAGGGTAGGCATAGGGCTTCCTAATATACAAAAATAACAACATTATATGGTGGGGATTCAAAATTATCTATGGGTTTGCAAAGTATCAAAAAATCCCAAATGAGATGGATCCTCAAGCCACAAAACTCCTTCAAATTGCTTTCCTCTGAAATTTCTTACCATGGACATAAAGAGCACAACAATTAGAATCCATTACAAGAAATTAAGAAGAAAATGAGTTGGAATGAATGAGTTATGGATTGGGGAAGAAAGGGGTTTACCTCTATTTCCAAACTTGCAAATTCCTAATGGAGGCTAGCCCTAACTTTTAGGAGGCATTAATAGATGGGGGAAAACCAAGGTGGCTGGCCATAAATGCTAGGGTTAGGGTTTTGGTTTCACTAATTGGGTTATGGGCCTCTATGGGCCTTAAGCCATAAGTCATGGTTTATGAAATCACAAGTCATTAACCAAACCTATTCATTATCCCTATTTTCTCCAAATTAATTCTAATGACTAGAGTATCATTAACTTAGGTTAAACTAGGGTCTCATAATCTAACCAAGTGGTTATGACTAGGGTTAGCTTGGGACAGTCTCCAAAGTCACCATGAGTTAAAGTCAAGAATAGCACTAAATTAAATTATACTAAAAATCACTTAAATTTCAATAATTCTAGTTAATACTAACTAACACTAACCATGGTTAGCTAAGACTAGCTATGACTAATCTAGGTTAGGTCCAAACCAAGTTAGGCTAATCACAATACATGGCAATCAATTAAATAATATTAAAATCACACCATTCTTAATAATACATTAAATTCCAAATAATATATATAATTTAAAATGACAAAAATATTCTCGAATTGGAAATGATAAATGAAACACCTAATCACATGGCTAGGCTCTAGGTCAAGCTGTCTCTAGTGTTACACTAGCAAAACACCAAAATCATAAGTCATGATTTAAAATAGTTTTAAAATGATTTAAAAATTACCAAAATCATATCATGATTTAAATATCATTATTAAAAGACTAAAATTACAAAATTTCAAAATTACTCTTATTTTATAAAATTGGGTGTTACATATTGACTTTAGTGACTCATCTGAGTGGTTGTACTATCGGTTTTACCAGCAAAGGACCTCAGGCAAGTACACTTTTTAATTGCTTTCTATTCATAGTAGTCTTTCCATTTCATATATGCATATGTTATCTTGTTTGTTGACACATTGTTATACAGATTAATGTCATGGATCTCTACATACATTATTTCTTGATTATCGTATTTTGTGTTTTGTGACTTGTTCGAGTCCATGAGTAGTATTCGGGAGAGAAAATATCTTAGTAGACATGTGGACTACCCAGAACTATCCCCGTGTCTTTCGTAGAGAATAGCATCTACACACGACAAGGTATCGGATTTACCCCCTAGCCGTTCATATGTCGAAACTGATATTTCAAATCACATAGATAGTTGTATTTTATTAGTTTTCCTTGTCTTCTTCACCACTTGCCATGTCATCAGTTACTTTCCAGTTTTTATCTCTCATATGTTATTTTCATGTCTTGTAAATTCTATTGTGTTTTCGCATTGCCGTCGGTTTGTGTGCTTGTTCCATTCCTGACTGAAAACCAATATTTTCAGGTTAGCTGTGCTTCACTTAACATGGGAGATACGGGTGTACTTGTAGACCAAAATCTAGAAATTAGATAGAAATGATATCATTTTCATTACTTGTAAGAACTTGTACTTTTCTTTAAATATAAATCTTGTAACTGTTGTAATAAATTTTAGAAATGTGAATGAGCAAAATGTTACATTTTTTGATTTTGAGCATCTTGGCCGTGACAACGTTCTACCGTGACTCTGCGGCGTAGGCTGGCTTGGACACGTCTCGTATCCGAAAAAAACGGGTACGGGTCGTGACACTTTTTGTTTAGATGTCGAATGAAATGGATCCTATTGAGCTTAAAGTTGGGGTTAGGGGGGACGAGTTCCCAAGCAACAAATGACCCTGTTGTCAATTCGACAACAAATTCTAATCTCAAGGCCAAAAGCTTTCGTATGTGGAATGGTGGCTCTATCAACTTTATGGGCCTTCTAGGGGTGATACCATGATAGAGAAGATGAAAGCGGTTGCGTATTCTATGTTTGAAGCCTACAAAAGATCTATGCACCTATATGTTCTTCAACTACTAATGATCTACTTGAACCTTCAAT
>JANAVB010016799.1:585000-788040 GCA_029216955.1 Iris pallida | reverse complement strand
GACACCAAACCAAGTTGTATGCAATAATGGCTATGCCAAAGGAAATCCTTCTCAGGAATGAAGTGATAATCGAATTCAGTGTCTTTGCCTTTTGTTTTAAGCACCTCTTCTTCTAATACGAGTTATGGAGTTATTCTTCTTTGGAAAAATTGGTTACTTGGTGTCAATATCGACAAATTTTCATGAGATTTCAGCTGAATATGGCCATTCTGGAAAATATCGGACATTTTCAGACTTCAGTCAGTTTTGGGTCAAATGACCGTTCTTCTTTGGAAATAAATAATTGGCTGCTGGGTGCCAATTTGACAAATTTTCAGGAGGTTCCAGCCAAATTTGGCCATTTTGGAAAATATTGCGCAGTTTCAAGAATGGTTTGGATCATAGTTACAGTTCATCCATTTGCTCAAATGCTCGTTGAGCTAGCGTTTCAAAAATGTCCATTTGACCCCTAAATGAGTGACGTTTGTAAAAACGCTCATCCAGAATGGAGCTTGTCTGGGTTGCGCATTGCGCTTGGTACCAAATGTACCAAACGGAGTCCCTGATAAAACGTAAGTGCAATCCAAAATGGCCTCAAGTCAGTTTTGGGCCAAATGAGCCCAAAATTGAGATAACCTTTCTAAGGACTATTATTAATTTTATTATGCAGTTACGGATCAAGCTCGGCTAAAATCTGATATGATTAGGACAACACATATTGTGTGGTTGACTTTTATAACCTTAATTTATACGTTATGTGAGTGGGAAGGGCTAAATACCATATCATGGCTACTTCATGATTAGTTGAATAACATCATTGTGATTTTCTGATCAATTGAAAAGGTTGACTTATAAATTAGCATAAATAAAAACAAAATCAGAGTGAGGAATCGGGGTACCGACTTATTGGCATACTCATCTCATTACTCAATTGGAAGAGTGATAGGTAAGTTCCATTAGATGTTCATATTTTCATCAATAACAATACTAAGATGCATTTAAGGTGATACTTTACATTAGTAGTTTGATTTTTAAATTATTAATATGTGCTTTGAGGCTTAATAAGCTAATACAATTGTAATATTTTGACCATTTACAGTACTTGTCTTGATCTATTCATCTCCTAAAGGGATGCAAATCAGCATATAATCTTTTCAGAAAACTCATCCATCAAAATCCATGTATCCCCTCTTTCTTTTTCTTAAAGGCATGAAATTCAGCAATGAGTATATATGGTAACTTCTCTTTGATTGTTTCCATCAAAATTTTAAGTAAAGCCAGGGTTATTAATTAGGGAGACTAGAAAAAATTATCTGCAATCTTGGTACTTGGTAGTAAGGAATGTCATAGGTAATGATTTCTTAGCAGGTTAGTATTGGAGGCAAATGCCACAGAGAAGTTAAGGGTAGAGTGACTACTGACTAGTAAGCCTCCAAGCACAACCGGTGGATCAGGACTGTGATGCTGCGCACATGATTGTACCTCGAATGTGTTCCTCCTTAAATGCTTGAGGTTCTCATTTGGATCAATGAATGAGGTTTGTCCATGTATATTTCGTACATAATGAATGACCCTGCTTTCTCATTTTTTAATGGAATGCAGGAGCATTCACGTGCCAGTCTCATTTTAGGCTTAGCATCAATAATGATTATGTTCTTTACGTAATGTTTTTTATCCTTTCATGCATCCCTAATTGTAGTTGGATATGTGGAGTAATTATTTGTAGGATAAACATATAGTGTAGTAAATTATGCTTTAAACAATATTGAGTTGGTATTTCTTATGCTATGACATGCTTTTCTAAGGATGTTAGTTGATTGAGATTATGAGTATGGAACATGGTAAACTTTTAGAGGCTATATTTGTAAATTACTCTTGAAACATGATGGTTTTGAGTGGTTTTCCTTGTAAGTTTTACTATATTATCACTTTTTGAATTTCTAGGTCACTTGGTTGAAGGCAGAGCTGTGCAGATTGCTGGAGGAGAAAAGATCAGCTGTTCTCAGGTTTGTATCCTTGTAGCGTGAAGATGGTTATTTGATATGTGAATCCTCTTTATTTATCAGTTAGCTCCTAAGCAAACTGAATTCTGTGTCGTGTTTTTCCACGGTGTAATTTGTGATTTGCTTTAGCGCTATTTCTTGTTACAAACTGACCTTTCATTTGTTATTAAAGGATTGAGATTGCCATGTTTTTGTCAGAGCGGAGGAATTGGAGACAGCATTAATGGAGATGGTCAAGCAGGACAATAGACAGATTTTAAGTGCCAAGGTAAGCATTTACTCGTGCTGCACCTATTACTTAGCTACATTGTTCATCACTCGTAGTGTGTATAGTTGTGGCAAACATGGTTTTCTTCAATACTGCTGTTTGGGATATGAACAAAGAAGAACCACTTTTCTGTCAGCAACCAATTTGTAGGTGTTGATCCATCCCCCACTTTTTCTTCTTTTTCTTTTGCATATGAATTTTGAACCCAGATTTCTTGAATAACTGCAATGACTTCAACTCTGCGCCGTAGTAACCGCGAGTTACAGTTACTGTGGAAACCACATATACAATAGACATGCACTTTGTGTTGGTGGTTGACCTTCTAATTATGTGTAGAGCTGTGCTGTGATGCCCATAGAAAGATAATTCCCCAAAAAGCCCATATATCTTTTCAGTGTTCTATATAGTCAAGGATGCAGAAGGAACCATATCTATGATTGACTATTTTTTTTTTTTTAATTAGACAACATACAGTTGTATTATGTTTACTCATATTTTCTGGCACATATTGGGCTAAAGTTAGTTTCTTGTTCTTATATTATTGATTGAAGGTATGGAGCTCCTATGAATTGTGATAGTTTGGGTTTAGGATTGATGAGATTAGGCAAGACTCTGAACCATGTAAACTTTGACAATTGTCAAAAATTGACTATATGCAATGTATTAGGTTATTTTAGTTTTATTGACTGGATCCTATTTCAATGATTTAACTTGAGAAAACATAAGTTTGTTTCTTGCTACGTGACCATATTTACTCAGTTGTGGATTAGAGTTGGGTCTACTTGGGCCACTTTAGCCCACACCCATCTCTACCAACTTTTGTACTTTCAGATATATGTAAACTTGTTATAAACCGACTTTCACTTTTTGTAGTAATTTAAGAGTGATTCCACTCAAGAAATTACAAAAGTGCAGATAAATCAGTTTTAGCAACTAAAGAAATTTAAGAGTTGCAGAATATATGTTCTGCTGAGCAGACACATTCCCAGTTAATAGTGGTGCATGAAATTCATGAAACATTCATAATTGAACTGCTCATAATTTTTCTGAATTATCTACTGTTTTATATATCTTCATTCATCTGATAGGTTGAGCAGTTGGAGCAAGAGGTAAAGGAATTGCGGCAGGTTCTGTCAGGCAAGCAGGAGCAAGAGCGGGCCATGATCGAGGTTTCATCCATTTTATTCCTGTTTTATGACCATGATTTTTACATATGTATTAATCTGTGCCTATGCGTTAAGATACAAACTTAATACATTCTGGTACTGAATAGGTCTTGATGCGGGTTGAACAAGAACAGAAGGTTACTGAAGATGCACGTATATCTGCTGAGCAAGATGCTGCTGCTCAACGCTATGCAGCTCATGTGCTACAGGTTCTTTCTACTCTTTGGGAATACAGTCTATGGTGCTTATGGAAATTTTATTTTGTTTAAAGCTTTTCATGCATAGGTTCTTATAGGTTATATGGTCTCGGACTATGACCTGGTTCTCAATTTTGTTAATTGCATGCCATGATTGCCATCAAGGCACAACCAGCAGCAAAAGTGAGCGAGTTTATTGGGATTGAATGGGGCCTTAAACCAGTGGACTGAAAATACTTTCAGTTTGACTAGGATTTGCTTTGGTCAATCTTTCTGTTTTTCAGATGGATTCATCTTGGAATCCAACTTAAACTAATAAGGCTAATGTTTGTGTGAATTTTCACTACCATTATTAAATATGGGTTTTAGGTCAAGTAGGAGATAGATCCTCCCCCCCACCCCCCACCCCCCCCCCCCCCCCCCCCCCCCACCCCACCCCCCACGCTCTTTTTCTTTTAGGTTTCTTTGTATTCTTTCCACTATCTATCACTAACTTATTTTAGTTGGATTTGGACTAACATTTGTCTAGCTGACACACACACCCCTTTTTCTTTTAGGTTTCTTTGTATTCTTTCCACTGTCTATCACTAACTTATTTTAGTTAAATTTGGACTCACATTTGAAGTCTAGCTGACACACACACACATATTTTTCTATATATGTTATATATATATATATATATATATATATATATATATATATATATATATATATATATATATATATATATATATATGCAGATGATCTCTAGTCTAGTGGTTAAGAGAGATGCATGCGGCCCGAGTGGTCAGGAGTTCGAATCCTCGTGGGAGCGATTCCAGAAACAATTTACCTGGTTCCAAAAAAAAAAAAAAAAAAAAAAAAATATATATATATATATATATATATATATATATATATATATATTTTTTTTTTTTCTTCTATATATATATTTTTTTCTCTCTCTCTCTCTCTCTCTATATATATATATATATATATATATATATATATATATATATATATATATAATGACCTCTAGCTCAAGTGGCTAGTGTGGAGGCATAAGACCCGAGTGAGCGATGTTTGAATCCTAGTGGGATCGATCATGGAAAATTACCTTTTTCCATATATATATATATATATATATATATATATATATATTTTTTTTTTTTTTGGAAAAAGGGTAATTTTATTCCATCATCTCAATAAGGTTACAACATAAGATACAATCCCAACTCAGGGGGACATAACTAGTACATCCGACTCAATATTATGGAGTATGCCCACCACTGGGGTGGATAGTCCCTCATAAATGCGCCGGTTCCTCTCCCGCCAGACATGCCAAACTGATGCAGCAAGTCTCAATCTAGCACGCCTAGCCCAGCTCTGCTCCATGCCCCTGCGATCACCAATCCACTTAAGGATTTCTCTGAAGTCCCGCTCCCTGCCAACCCCTCCCAAGTGTCTCCGGCTCTGCTCGGCCCATATGTTCCACGCCATATGGCACTGGAAGAACAGGTGCCCAATAGATTCAGGTTCTGTCTCACACAAAACACACTTAGGATCAGGGACAGAAACCCCGAACCGAAGCAATCTGTCCCGAGTAAGCAACCGACCCAACACCAGTTTGTATGCAGACAGTTGCATCTTCCTGGCGAGCCCCTTCCCCCAGACAAAGTCATACTCCTCAATATCATCGAAGTGGGGGCGGACAAGGTCGTAGCAGCTGCTAAATCGGAACTCCCCAGCACCCTCCGAGCGGCCGGGCGGGGCCCACATCCATATATCAGATAGTGCCGTAGGAGTGATCTGCACCTGTCTGATCTCCTCAACTACCGTAGCAGTGAACCGGTACTCCTCAGGCCTCCATACCCCTCCACGGATGATGTGCCGACACGTCAGTCCTCTGTATGCCACGCCGTCCCTCTGGGGGCCCAGAATCTCCAGGAGAGACTGACCTGAGATCCACGGATCGAGCCAAAGATCCGTCTCCCTTCCCTCCCTCATCCTCCTCCGCAAAGCCGTCCGAAGAACAGGACGGGTCCTCAGGATATGCTTGAAAGACACAGAGAAGTTGTTGTCAATTTCACATACCCAGAAGTTTCTGCCCCGGAGATACCGACTCGTCATCCAGGTCGACCATAGAGAATCACCCTGAAGGAATCTCCATGCCAGCTTGATCCCCGCCGCCTCCCTGACAGAAACAAGAGATCGCAGACCCACACCTCCCTCTCTCCTAGGCCGACAGAGCTGCTCCCAGGAGATGGCATGTATCCCTCCATGCCAAATGAACTTGGCACAGATGCCCTCAATCTTTCTGATAGTAGCCAGAGGGACCATAATCGATTGGAGCCAGAACAGAGCAATAGCAGAAATGACTGAGCGGACCAGCTCAATACGCCCTCCAAACGATAGGCCAGCCGCCTGCCAGCCCTCAACCCTCCTCTGTGCAAAATCCACCAGGCTCTGACAGTCACGATCCTTCGCGTAGTTGACGGAAAGGGGCACCCCCAGATATTTCACCGGAAGGTCCCCCTTTTCCACCCCAAGCTCCATAGCCCGCTCCTCCTTCAAAGTGCAAGAGTTGCTGAAGTATACTTTACTCTTGTCCCTGTTCAGCCGAAGGCCCGATAGCTGCCCGAACTCCTCCATCACTGCCGCAAGCTCCCTCATCCCCCGCATGGAAGGCCTCAACAGGACCAAAAGGTCATCTGCATAAATGAGATGAGAGACCACCGGAGAGACCCTGCTGTATATCGGTACAATCCTCTCCCTATGTACCGCGATGTCCATCAGACATGTGAAATACTCCATCACAAGGGTGAATAGGTAGGGGGACAGCGGGTCCCCCTGCCTAAGCCCCCTGCTGCTGCTGAAGAACCCGTAGGGGATACCCTGGATGAGGACCGAGAATGTAGGAGAAGTGATGCACTCTCTGACTCTATCCACCCAAGTCTCGGAGAAGCCCATCGCACCCATCAGATGACAGAGGAAGTCCCTGTTGACGGTGTCGTAGGCTTTCCTCAGATCGAGCTTCACACACGCCTTCATCCCTCCTGGCTTGTGGAACTCCCGAATCAGCTCATGAGCCAGCAGGCTATGCTCCGCAATAGACCGCCCCTTAATGAAGGCCGCCTGATTCCGAGACACCAGACCCTGCATAGCTTCCTCCATCCTCCTGCACATGAGATGAGTAATTATTTTATACAAATAATTACAGCAAGCAATCGGTCGAAAGTCAGCAAGAGATGTTGCCCCCTCTTTCTTGGGCACAAGCGTCAGGAAGGTGTGGTTCAGCTCCTTCAGGAGCTTGCCCGTATCAAAGAACTCCTGAACAGCCGCAAGGACCGGGGCCTTAAGGGAATTCCAATGGCGTTTGTAGAAACCACTGGAGAACCCATCCGGCCCAGGAGCCTTGGAAGCATCAGCCTGCATCACAATCGTCTCCACCTCCGCCATCCGGATAGGGGCCATAAGAAGACTGTTGCCGTACTCCGTAATCAACGTCTTCGTAATCAGCTGTGGGAAAACCGATGGATAATCCGTCTGATGATAAAGCTCAGAGTAGAACTGGACAGCCTCCTCCTGGATAGCAACCTGGTCAGTCACAAGTCGCCCGTCTCTGCCAATCAGTCGCTGGATACGGTTCCGGTGCTGTCGCGCCCGGATGACATCGTAGAAGAATTTGGTGCAACGATCCCCATCCTTGAGCCAGGAGCATTTGGCCCGTTGGGCCGCACTAATCTCCTGCTGAAGCCTCAAGGTGTTGACCTCTGCAGCCAGACTCTTCTCTCTAGTCGCCAGCTCCCCACTCAACATGTCGCCCTGGAGCTCTGCCTGCAGGTCACGCAGCTCCGCCTCCTTCTCCTGCAGGGAAGTCCGGGGGAGTGCCCTCACCCAGTCCCGGATGGCGCGTTTAGCGCTCTTCAGCCTGTGAACCATGCAAAACTGGGCAGTGCCGTCCACCTCCTGGCCAAGCCCTCCTGCCACAGTCTCCTCATAACCAGCTGATAGGAACCAGCTGTTGTCATACCGGAACGGACGGGTTCGCCATCTGGGACTCTCCACGAAGCGCACCCGAATCGGCGAGTGGTCACTGGTCCCCGCAGGGAGCCCCTCAGCCACAGAAGAAGGGAATAGGCGGAACCAGTCACTGTTCCCCAAGGCCCGATCCAGCTGGCATGCCACCCTGCTCACCTCTGCCTTGTTGTGCCAGGTCCATATGTGTCCTATTCTCTCCAGGTCCCTGAGCCCGGACTGGAGGAGACAAGACTGAAAATCAGAAAGTATCTGGTCCGGCACCGGCCTCCCCCCCAGCTTCTCTCCCCGGTATAGCGTAGCATTGAAGTCTCCCATAATAAGAAGGGGGAGATGCCGATGCCTCGCTAGTGAGCTCAACCTGATGATGTCCTGCCACAAGGTCTCCCGACGCCTCCTGTCATTGTGCCCGTAGACGGCACCCAGTAAGAAGTGGAATCCCCCCTTGTTGGTGAAGGAGATAGCCACCAGCTGGTCAGACATGAAAACCTCCTCACCATCCCAACTAGCTCCATTCCATCTAACCCAGATCCTCGCCATATCACAGAGACTAAGGTTGTGAAGCTGGACCCAACCCGTAGGGGTTCTACGGGTCAGAGTTTTCACCCCCCTGATCTTAGTCTCAAGTAATATCGAGATTTCACACTGTTCCTTCCTCAGCACCTCACTAATCTCCTTCCATCTCCCCAGAGAACACCCCCCCCCGGACATTCCAGGCAAGGGCCGACATCTAAATCACTGGTGGGGTCCCCTGAACATCCTCTGGAGGGGCACCCGGGGAGAGTGCAACCTCCATATCACTGGTATCCTCATCTCTATCCCCCTGTAGAAGGAGGGGGGCCGTGGCCCCGTGTGGGTCCCCCTGCGGGGGAGGCTGTGCTAGTACTGCTACCCATTTCGGGTTGACCTGCCACACTCTCTCTGTCCCGCCCTGTCCGCTGTCCTCACCATGTGCCTCCGTAGCCTGGCGCTTCCGACTGTACACCTGAATAGCAAGCGCTTCTTTCTCTCCCTGTCGCCTGTCCTCCTGGCCCATACTCCTGGTGGTCATGGTCCTCGTCCCCACATACTCAACCAACGCTCCAGCAAGATCCTCCGTCGGGGGCCCCTCACCCTCCCCCGAGATGAGGGGAGAGTCTGCCTCCATATCATCCTCCATCGCGCCCACCTGGTCCCCAACGGGGGAGTCGTCTGCACCATCTGCCGCCCGCACAGCCTCCTCCGGCACCACCTCAGAAGCTCCCCCACGTCTACACGCGCTCGGGAGATGCCCGAAGCAGGCACATGCCGGACATCTGGGGGGTACCCACTCATACTCCACCCTCTGCCAAGCGAACTGGCCAGCAGGTGTCCTGTACTTCAGCTGCTCAGGTAGGTCCAACCTGGCGTCAATCTCCACAAAAACCCGAGCATACAGCAGTCTAGACCTGAAGGTGGTGGCCTCATCCGCCTTAATCGGCTTGCCAATGAGGCTAGCAAGTCTCATAAGCAGTGGAACACTCCAGAAGCGTACCGGGAACTCAGGGAAACGAACCCACACTGGCACAGCATTGAGCACCTCCTTCTCACACCTCAAGTCGGGAGTCCATTGCTTCAGAATGATGAGGCGACCGTCAAATGTCCATGGCCCTCCCTGGAGAATCCGAGTCACATCTTCTGCCAACCCAAATTTAACGAAATAGAAGCCGTTCTCCTTGGAGAAGAACTCCATGCTCCCCTTCGGCCGCCAGACTCTGTCCGCATATCCTCTGATCTGCCCGTAGAAGGGCTTGCTCCCCAACACGTATAGCACTAACGTGTTCTCCCAGAATGCCGTCACCTTCGCCACTTCATCGGCCGGGAAGTCGGCGCAGAGCTCGCCCCCAATCTCCATAGGAGCAACGTACTCCATCGATGCCGGCGTCTTGGCGACCCCCACCTTGCATGCATCTGCCCAGGATACAGGCCGCGGGCCCGAACTCCGTGGTGGGGGCGTCGGGGGTGGCCTGGCACTCGTGCTCGCAGCAGTAACTCTCCCTCCGATAACTGGGACAGCCGTCCCAGTCGCCCCTTTCGCACGAGGCCGCCATGCAATCCTGGCTTGTCCCTCCCGATCTCCCGAGTGTGCCTGTCCCCCCGATGTACCCGCTCTCCTGGCTATCCCCGCCCTCCTGTCCGATCCCTGCGTATATGTTGTGCCCCTCCTAGCCTCAGGGAACTGTGATCGTTGCCCTCCTCCGCGTCGGACCCTCCGATTCTGGACCGTGGTCCATGCCCCCTCCTCATCCTCCAATCCCGACGATGTTCTTTGGGCGGCGAACACCATCGGGGACCCCCCGGATGTCGCCGTCGTCGAATTCCCAGCAGAGGCCTTGCCCGGAAGGGGATTTCCCGCCCGCAGCCCGCCCCGGCCAGCCCCCCCCGCCTGGGAGGGGTCGCCGGCAGCCGCCCGCCCCCCGGGGGGGGTCGCCGGGCCTCCCCGGGTCGTCGGCTGCCCTCCCGCGCCCCCGCTGCTGCGTGCAGCAGCAGCCACACCGCTCGCCGGCGGCCCGCCGCCGCCGTCCGCCCCTGGCCGGTCGCCACCGGCCGCCCCCGCCCCCCCCTTGCCTTTCCCCCGGTCCGGGGGGCGGTTGGCGGCCTCCACGACGCCGAGGGTTGATGCCCTAGCAGAGCTCGGGATCCCATGCGCCGCCGCTGCCATTTATTTATTTATATATATATATATATATATATATATACATATAACGGGACACGAGCCAATGGCTCATAGTGTAGGATGAGCCATTGCCATGTTGGACCAATAGGAGAAAAGTTAAAAAAAAATAGAAAATAAATATTGCCATGTTGGCCCATGTTTAAACTTCTCTCGTATTGGTCCAACATGTCATGACTTATTCTAGAATATGAGCCATTGGCTCCCGTATTCCCTATATGTGCGTGTGTGTGTGTGTGTGAGAGAGAGAGAGAGAGAGAGAGAGAGAGAGAGAGAGAGAGCTTTTCTTTGACGAGCTATTTAAATGATACACTAAAATCTTTCCTAGGAACCTCTTCTATCTGCTTTCACTTTTAAAAAAAAAAACTAATCTTCCTTTCATCTCCAATCGACTTTTACTCATAATGCTGCTATGAAAAGTTTAGAAGATAAAAGCTCTCTTACTTCTATCAATGCATTTGCTATTCTCATGTTTTATTTGCACTAAAATTTTAACTAATAAAACATTTTCGAAGACTTCTCACCCATCCATCACTTTGTATAATCGATTTACTATCTAAAGGTTGTTCATTTTGCCAGCACTTAGTTTGATGCATGAGAGAAAACTCCCCAGGACTTGATTATTTATTGTCCGTCTTTTGAGGTGTGCAGATCATTGTAAATAATGTTGAATGCCACTGGGATTGTCTCTATATGCTTTAGTGGGGGAAACCTTGTTGGTTTACCTTAGGGGCAATAAATGATTGTGTATAGGTCCTGTTCTATTCTCCACTTTTATGTTTTTATCCACTCTTGCCAGATTCTTGCAGGAGAAATATGAAGAGGCCATGATTCTATATTCACAAATGGAGAAAAGGGCTGTAATGGCAGAGACAATGTTGGAGGCTACAATACAGTATCAGTCTAGTCAACTTAAAGCCCAACAACCTTCACCTTTATCTCCAAGGTATCTATTGTTGATTGTTTAGTATCGTCCATGGGAGCTCATTGTAAGATTGCTTTTGAAGGCCAACAGGGTCCAAAACATTGTTTTCATAATATTTCTTGTTATTACATTAATCTTTTATGATAATACATATCTGAAATATAACAACTAATGAATGATCTTATATTTGAATTATACCCACATTATAGCAGCCAACTGGCGCACCAGCTGTGTTCCCCCCCCCCCCCCTCTCCTTATACTGCATTCTCACACCATAGGCAGATATAATCTTTGCATAAATGCCTTGACCCATCTTAAATCCTTTAACTTTGTCACTGTATATGGTTGTTTGCAGAACTCCACAGACGGATGCCCGGGCCAGTCCGGAGTTGTCACCCATGAGAAAAGTAAGCTTGCTTTCTAGGCCATTTGGACTTGGCTGGCGTGACAAGAATAAGGTGCCTTTTTAATTTCCTTTTATTCTTAATTTCGAGACATGAAAATATGTCCATTTTATTCTTTTTTTTCCTAGTAAAAATATCTGATGTGTTGTTAAGATATTGTCGTCTAAGCACTAGTTAGCTGGTTTTACCAGTGACATGTATATGCATTGCTATGATTCACTTGGCATAATCTATACATTTTCAAATGCAATCTTATATAGGGTTGTATGCACAAAATACTTAGATATTGATTCCAATAACCTTTTTAACCAGGTTGCATGTGCAAAAAAGAGGGAATGTATCATGCATGCTAACATAATACATTTAGAGAGATCTATATGGAAAAGAACAAAAATCTCTCTCTATGCCATGGTTGGTGCTTGGTGGGTCATAAATAATTGAAGCTAGGCATTTATGTTATGCTGAAAGGCATTTTGTGAAGGGGCTAGTGGAGAGGTTAAAATTTCAGTTCCATGGAAAGGTGTATATAGTATTTCTTAGGAAGCATGGGAAATCAATGCTGTGTAGCATCGTGTCGGACATGTATTGAACATGACAAGGACACTCCAAAATACATTAGGACATGTCAAAATATGTGCCGAACATACCGAATCATGGAAGGGTTTGGTTCAGGGAAGATCTACTCTACTTGTCTTTTTTCTTCTTATTTTCGGCACAGAGGAGCTAGGGTGTGTTTGGTTCGCATGCGCCTTGGAATACTAATTGGGTCAGTACTAGTTACTTGTTTAAATTTGTCTCAATAATTGTGTCATATACAAAAATAAAATCTTATAGAACATATTTTTTTAGAACTTATTAGTTATGTTAATAAGATGTACAACTTGACTTTTCTTACTCATTCATCAAATGCAACATTCAAAAATAAAATGGTACCATGTTGCCAAATCAAAACATGTAAATAAACATAAAATAGAGGCTTTTTAAGAAAAATGGTAAATGACTTGGAACCTTCACATAAAATAACAAAAGCATAATAACATGTCATAAGCTCATTCTTTTCTTTGCATAAACAACTTGCAAAATGAAGTGGTGGCTCATGAGCAATAAAGAAAAAAACAAAGTACGCAATACAAAGTCAAAGTTCATAAGAAATGTGTATCTAGAACCACGATTGACAAGAAATATCAAGATTTTTCCAACTTTCTTTGCATTGAAAGAATCTCTTCCAAAAGCAAATTTATTAGTATGATTTTAAGGGTTGATTCGGATTGCCAAATTTAGCGATCCAAATTGATTAGGATAACGACCTGGATCGGAAACACCGGAAAGATCGAACTGAACATGGTTCGATGAGGGTTTAACTGAACTGGTAGCATGGTTCATGCCCAGTGTCACTGTCTTTATAGTCTCGTGTGTAGCATTGGCATCTGTACAACCTAGGTACTTGTAGAATCTATAATAATAAAAAGTTCACTGTGCAAACTGTCTTTCTTCCCAAATGTCTTTTAGGAAGGGATTCCAAGAATGTCATTTAAGAAAAGAAAACATGAAAGGGTTGCTGGCTTCAAATGACATCCTTTATTCCTAGCCACAAAACCATCCTGATTGCAATCTAACGTTCTAGAATTACTTTGGATGCCAAATTAGGGAAAAACTGGACTCAATTATATCACTTCAGTATGACCACCCTGTAGTGTAGGCAATAGATGACATAAATAACAAGGAACTTGATTATTTGAATTAGGCAGCAAATATGATGTGATATAGATTAATCCAAATCAAAATCAGAATAATCAGCAACATTGTCATAAATAAATAAGCAATACGATAATTGTTCTTTGAAAAGAACATGTACCAAATTCAGTGTTTTAAAAAGCCCGTGAGGCTCACCCTTTCCTCATTTTCCATAAGTGAGGCTAATTCACTTAGGCCGGTGCCTCTTGCCCCTCGTTGATAGTTTGATGTTCACTCATAGTCCGCCTCAGGCAACTTTTGATACACATATGAAACGCACAACGCTCATTAACCTAATTTTCTTTTCTTTTCTTATTATTTTGTTCTTTATTTTCTTGTAATATATATGTTTTAGTATTTTAGTGTTTATATGATAATTTAACTCAGATTTCTATTTATTTAATAGATTGCTACCACGACTTTTAAGGTTATCAAGTCAATATTATGGTTGAATATATTGTCACCGACCGAATCCTAAGAATATAAACAATCAAATGTATCAAGTCAATCAACTAATATTTCTTTATAATTAATAGTTTTTGTATTGGAGGTTAATGATGTTGAAGGATACAAATGCGTTGATAGTGTTGGTGATGGAGATGATAATATGGACGATGATGATTTTAGGATTGTCCATTTGTTAATATTTTTTTTTTGTAGTTCGTTTTAATGATGATTAATTGTTATTTGTTATCTTTATGATTTTATTCACCCCACTTTTTTTTATACTATTTTAATGGTGTTATGAATTAATTAAACATGATATGAGTTTGTTCATGTAAAGTTATACTATTTTGAAAAAAAATCTAAAATTCTGTGCCTATCTTTGTTGAAGCCCACGTCTCACTGTATGCCTCACGCTTAGGCTCCAGATGACCCTAGCGCCTTGACTGTGCCTTGTGCCTTTTAAAGCTCTATACCACATAAGGAATTCTATTAAAAGTAATCTAATCTAGGGACTTATCGTGGAAAGAAGAATGAATTCGAGAAAAGTTATATGCAAAGCTTAAACTTGCCAACATTAAAAGGATACAACTAGTGTTCTCGAGTCCTATATTCCTCCACATAATAAGAACTAGAAAAAAAGGGAGACGAAAGGGAATAGAGGACGGAAGAAACTTAAGAAGAAATGAGAGAACTGCCTATAGGAAGACAAGAGAAATAGATTACTCTCTTAGCAAGAGCAGAGATGAGTGTTTTCTTGATTCTGTGTTATGTTCAATGGTTTAGACTAGTCTCCATCTCATATTGATATTCTCATACATTACTGCCTTTGCTGGTTGGTCATGCAAATGAACCCTAGAACCAATAGGAATCTGCTATCCCGCTTGCAACTGCGGACTAGAAATTCTAAGTGACCAAAACCACCTTGTATTTATCATACCAAAGATTTGAACCAAAATTATTTTTCATGATTTCTACATTACTCTTGCTACAATGACTTCCATGCAAACCCCATTCTTGTACTGAGTACAAAGTCATAGTTTATACTTTGAACCAAAAGAGGAAACAATCCAAAGCAAGCTCAAATAGGACTGTAACAAGAGAACAGATCAGTATGGATGAGTACCAATCCGGACATACTGATCTGCTGGGCTGACTCCCTAGATTCTATTATGTGTGCAGTGTGCCCATAAGAAGAGAACATAGCTGTTTTCTATATGATACTTTTCTTTGGAATTTGTGGGCACTCTAGTTTAGTCCCAAATTGGCTAGGATAGCTAGCACACAAAATAATCTCATAGTTGGTCTTGAGCCTAACTAATGTATTCTCAACTACACCACCACCACCAAAGCCTTTATCCCAAAATTTTAGGGGCGGCTGTTCTGTTTGAATCCTCTTCTTCTACTCGGCCCTGTTAAGAACCACGTCTCATGTAACACTAACAAGATAATGTGTTATCAAGATTATGCCAAAAAAATGTACTCTCTAACATTGGTATCAACAATTTTTTTAGAAGTCCGTTAGGGACGTGCCTGATGTCATGCCTCACCCTTTGCCTCTTTTTCTAAAAGGAGAGGCTCATTCAACTAGGCACATGTGAGGTACGTGCCTCGAACACCTCATGCCTACTTTTTAGTCACATCTGAAGCACACAAGGTTCATTGATTTAGCGTTTTTTTCTTTTTATTTATTATGTTTTTAATTGTATATATGTTTTAATATTTTAGTGTTTATGTAATAATTCAAGTACTCTTTCTATTGTAATTAGTATGTTTTCTACTATACTTCTGATGTTATCAAGTCAATCAAGAAATATCACACTTGAAAATATTGTCACCAACTAGATGGTAGGGGTGAGTATTCGGTTTATTCGGTTCCAACCGAACCGAATAACCGAAAACCGAATTGGACCGAAACCGAATAAGCAAAACCGAAACCGAACCGAACCGAACCGAACCGAACCGAACCGAATTAAATCGGTTCGGTTTTCGGTTTATTCGGGTTTTGGGTTTATTTGTGTTTTTTTTGTTAATTTATATAATAACTAAATATACCTAGATATATTTATTATATACCTATAGTATATACCTATATATATTTAGTATATACCTATAATTAATACCTATATATATATATATATATATATATATATATATATATATATATATATATATATATATATATATATATATATAATCATATAAACTAAAATTTCTTATTCGGTTTTCGGTTTTGGACCGAAACCCAAAACCGAATAAGAAAATTTAGTATTTTCAAAACCGAAACCGAACCAATTTTTTTTTAAAACCGAACCGAATCTCTTATTCGGTTCGGTTCGGTTCAGTTTTCGGTTCAAAACCGAATAATGCTCACCCCTACTAGATGGTAATGGTAGAAACACTATAAGATGTATCAAGTCAATCAACTAATTTTTCTATTGTAATTAATATGTTTTGTATTGGATGATAATGAAGGGTACAATTCCCTTGATGGTGATGGTGATATTGATATGGTTGATGATGATTTTTAGCGTTTTGTCAATTTACTATTATTATCAACTTTATGGTTGTTAATATTAGTTATCTTTGTGATACTATTTACTTCAATATTATTGCTCTAATGGTGTTATGAATCTATTAGATATAGTATAATTTTGCTTTACTAATGTTATTCAGGATGTATGATTCTCTAAGAGTTCTTATGATCCTGCTCTGTTCACATACCTCTGCTCTATGTTGATGATATGCTTATTACTGGTTGTGATTCTGGGCACATTATTATGCAATGCATCACTTGCATATTGAGTTTGAGGTGAAAGATCTTGGTTATTTTTGCTACTTTCTTAGTTTGGTGGTTGATCATTATCCTCGTGGGTACGTGCTCTCACAATACAAGTTCATTGCTGAGATACTTGATAGGCCAGAGCTTACTGATACTTAAACAATGTCTACGTCTCTTGAGTTGAATCTCAATATGTGTTCTGATTATAGAGATGACTTTCAGGATCCGTCTCGGTAGAAACAATTAGTTGGCATGTTGGTTTGTCCTACTACAAGCTGTCCTGCTCCTCATGGGTACTACACACTCCGCTACTCTGCCACAAATTCTTCGCTATATACGGGACACAAGCTCTAGATACTTGTTCTTCTCGGCTACTTTGTCCTTGGATCTTCGTGCTTATTCTGATACTGATTGGATTAGTAATGTTATTGATGGAAGATCCACTATTGGGTTTTGTGTGTTACTGATATGGGTCTTACTCTTTCCAGTCCTACTACTCTGTATTATGAAAATATTAGTGCTGTTAAGGTTGCTTGCAACCCTGTGTTCATGGGAAGACAAAATATATAGAGGTTGATTGTCATTACGTTAACAAGAGTATCTCCTTGGACCGTCTTGATACCCCATGTTTTTTCTCAAATGTATACTTTTTCATGAAGGTCGATATAGTTCCAAGGTACCCCTTTCTTGTGGATAAACTGTTGATGGTTGATCCTAGTGAGTTTGAGGGGGTCGTTAGTTAGTTGTTGTAGTCATTTTTCATTTGTACTTCCCTCTTATCAAACTCATATACATGAGTTGTGGGTGGGTGGGTGGGTGTGTGTGTGTGGGGGGGGGGGGGGGGGGGGGGGAGGAGGGATTAGAGACGTACACTATGTATAGTCCTACATCGGCCAGATGGCGAGACTATCGTCGACCGATGGTGGGCCATTGTAGAATCATCAATTCCATTCTATCCATCTTTGATTCTAACGCCCCCAAGACAACAAAGCCCTATTCCGTTAGCTATAATTCTTGTATATTGACAATAATAATAATGGGATTTTTTTAATGATATTGTGCCTCTCACTTCTCCCTCACTCCATTGTAGTAGTGAAGAGTTTCAATCTTTCGCCCACTCTATATTATTTCCTTCCCCTTCTCCTATGCCTATCAAGACCATCGCCCAAAAACCTCAACTGGATGATTAACCTAAAATATGGTTAACCAACCGAACCGATTAGCAGTTTGTTCAATTTAGCCTAATAACTTGGTCGGTTTGGTTATGCTTTCTAAAAAAATGTATGGTTCAGTTACGGTTTGCGATTTTAACCGACTCAGTTAACAAAATTATATATATATATATATATATATATATATATATATATATATATATTAAGATTAAGGGGTTATTGCACAAAATTGGTTAGCCGGTTAGATAATTCATGAGTCAAAGGTCGGATATATAAATGGGTTAGTAATTAACAATCTAATACTAGTTAAACTAAAAACGTACTAGCCGAAACTAAAAAGAAGATCTAATGTTACTTTTTAGAAATTATAACCAACAACTTCTCTCTTTTCTTTTCTTTAGACTCCTCTCCTTCACAATACTTTAAGATGTTAAGAGATAAATGAGACGACTCCTCTCCTTCACAATACTTTAAGATGTTAAGAGATAAATGATACTTAGGAGAGAATCACTCGTTTTTCTTTTCACAATGCATGTTGATGTTACTCTTTATTCTCCGCTTACTCGATCTATCTTTACTCTCCATTAAAAGAACAACATAATCTTGAAATTTTAGAATCCTAATCAGAGCACTTCAATGCAAAAAGAAGATAACCTGTAATACAAACACTATTGGTGACCACGTTGAGGTATTTCTTCTAGCTATCGACTTGCATTGTTACATTTCTTGTTGAAGGACATTTTTGAATGTCATTAAATTTTGGAAAGTAGATTCCATTGTAACAAACTTCAAATGTTGTGTTCTATGAGTCATATTGAACTAAATTGGAGATGTTTTCAAGCCCCCCAAAAATTGTTAAAGTCATCCATTGAGCTAAACTACCTATTGATTTTAACCGAATTAACCGACCGACACGTCTAGTTTGTTAACCGGACCACTCAGTTATTAAGGATATGCAAGTTGGATTTGGTTATATAATTTGCATAACTGACTAAGTTTGTTTGGCCACCAAAATTTTATATCGGTCGGTTAATCGACCAATATATGCCCTACCATATAGACATTTAACACCTATATTTCATGTACACGAATACAACAAACACATATCAAACACAACGACACAAATTCGACACCTTTTTTTTCCTTTGTTCAAGTATATTTTAGAGTGTCCTTGTTGTATTGACATGTGGGTTTTCAGAATATCTGTGCTTCTTAGTCTAAGACAAATTTGCCATTCTGGATAGCTTTCATCGTTGTCGTTGACTCCAGTGCTGCAACATCATTGACTAATCCGAACATAAATCCAGTTAACCAACGACAACTAACTCCCTCTATGTCTTAAATGACCTAGACCAAAGCCATCGACATTATTGGCCATATCTCCGTAAACGACCACGACCATCGACATTATTGACGATATCTCCATAGTCTTGCTCATGTCTCGAACAACCATGACCATCGGCATCATTTTGACCATATCTTCGTAGCCTTGTTGACCAGCTCCTCTCTGGTACAACTACATATTGTTTCGATTATCTTCCCCACTAACCTGTCCTTTTTCTTTCTCGCATCATGATCCTATCAACTAGTCTGACCAAAACATCTCGGCACTTCCCAACATGCAGTCAACCCTGTTGACCTCCTTTGGCTTCGTCTGTGAACTCTTCCAAACGTAGCCCAAATTCCACCGACGAACAAACCAACTTTGGTTGTATCCGAGCTCCTTCAGTCAATGTCATAATTGTTGGAGCATATTCCTCGTTAGACTATCCCACATTTGGTCTTCCATAGATCAAGGTTTTAAAAAGCCCCCCGTCTTGTCGTCTTAGGCGTCCGTCTAGATGTTTCAAATCCTCGATCGTCTCCCTACCTTAGGTAGTCGCTTCGACCTGCCTTAACTTAAATGTGACCCCATCCGTACCAATGTTTTTGAAGATAGAATCTAACCCAAGCCTAGTAACTTAAATCTATGAACATTATTATATTTTAAAATAATACTATAAAAGAGGAGGTACAATAGTTTTTATCCTTTACCCTCTTCATTTCCTTTCGTTTTGTGTATGCCCTAACACATCAAATCTTGTCCCTATCTCTTACTACGATGTCCATTGCCATGTGGCAACATGTTAGTCTCTCTTAGCCTCCCTCTATTTATTTTTCGCCCTCTTATTGTTTTCTCGTCTCTCTCTATAGTGATACTCTCAGCGATTGTTTTTTCATACAAAGATGAGCCAACCGGTGAAAGAAAATACCTATTAAACCGATCACATGAATACCAGCTTCATTGAAAACTTCGGGCAGTTGATGTTGAAGTTTTACACTTGTGTATTTAGTATACACAACAAGATTTGCATGGAATGCTTATAGTTTTTTTTAATTATACATCTTTTTTTACTAATTAGAAGGAAATCATAACACGTTAGGACATAACACAAGCTTTTCTTGTCTTACACAATACGTACCCCCAAATTTTAGCATTGAGGTCCCCGCCTAGGCATTTTGGTCCTTAGAGTGTTAGCGTTTGCGGGTATGCTAGTTTAGTCCCACATTGACTACGATAACTAAATATGTAACTCTGTCACACCACAGAAGATCGGACATGTGACATAACTAACTACGCTCTATGATGCACCTCGACGACTCACTGTAAGGAGGTCAAAGTTGTTCAAGATTAGGTATTAACATTCAAGCAATCGATATTGGCCTATCAATTTCTATATTTTAGTCCAATAAACAAAGATAGCATCGTAAAAGATGAACCTGGTATAGAAAGTAGTCTAAGAGTCGATGACTCCATATCCATACAAGTTCTAAGAAATAGCCCAAGACAAAATGACAACGGGCTACACGAGTATCATACTAAAACAAAATTGCCTCGAGGGTCTGAGTACAAAATACGGGACATAGCACAACCCAAATAAGTGTCTTAAGTAGCTAAAACACATGCCACCATGAAAGTACTTGCATAAGATACTGAAAGGATATATAAATCACGCATCAGCTCTGGTCTGCCCCTTGGTCTCACCATCCTGCTGGTAGTCCATGAACGCCCTCAAGCTCCTCCTGTAAATCTGAATGTGCAAAACTAAGTTCTATCAGAGCAAAACCAATAAGTGTCCCATAGGAAAGAAAGCAGTCAACATGCCCAATAATATAGAAAACTTTAACAGTTCTATATAACAAGTAAAGGGAACTAGACTAAGCATGTGAAGATAGTAAAACTAGACGATAATCACTAGAATCAATCAATATTTAAGGAACACTACAATCAATAACTGGAAACTAGAACGCTATCATGACACGAGACTCGATATGACATGTAAGACTCAACATGACATGCGAGACTCGATGCAATTCCATGTCAACGTTGTGTGTTATGCTATGCATATCCTAAGTTACCATGAACGCAATTGAGAACAACTTCCATCACATAAGCTACATGCTAAATTTCTCTTGCTGGCTACCTCGTACATGCCTGGGATCATGACCCAATAGATTCAATTGCATACCTTGAGACCATGCCACTTGGCCAACCATGAAAAGCAATCGATATGGTAGGTAATGCACGACCCCTGACCCAGCAGGATACGATGGATCCATCTCAATCACTTATTAAGCTTTTCAAGAAAGACGTTGTGTGACTCGTAGTTCTCCCCATCCCCATGCACGCATAATAATATACGCTCACATTATATTACTCTTGTTATCCTTGTCATTTCACTCTCTCATTATCGGTCATCATTGACGAGTATTCATTTTCGTTCATGGGTTCCCATGATAAATCTCGATCATTCATACATTAATGGAATACACCAACATTACACTCTAGCTATCATTACACACTGTCCCATACAACGAAACTGCACGATACACTGACTGCTGCCATTGTCCAGGTCGGATAACTGATCAATTAACCGGTTTGGACAGAGAGATCGAGTCGATGCATTCTCGTCCAAACCTGCTGCCTTTGCACTGTTCGATTACATCATTCATGTTCATTGAAGTCTATTATCATATCCTTTACTCATTATTAGTCCCAATTATGCCATTATCAGGAAACCATCAAGAGAACTACGTGTCCATGTCTTGTCATATGGATACAGGTGTTATATCAAGGTAGGAATGAAACATCACCAAATTTTAAGATATAAACATACCAACATGTTATTGATATCATATGGAACCTATATATCAAGGTTCAATTCATTACGATGAAGATTGAACCCAAAACGACCAAAACATGTTGCTGTCTAGAGAGTAGAACGGAAACCGTTAGATCAACCAGTCTGATATCCGATCGGAAATCTGATTTGTCGGCCAACCTAGACATGTGCAGATAATACATTTTTTTTTTTTCATTCCAATTCGATTTCAACCCCATTACAACCTTGTTCTCACTCAGACCAGAATACTCGGAGATATATAATCATGTAGAAATCATAGAAAAATAATAGATCTAAGTGAATGTGTGTTTACTTGCCGTTGCGTCATTATCTCCAAATTTACATGCAAACCACCATAAAATAACATTACTTGATATATTAACAAAAGTCTTAATGAATATATAAAGAACAAATCAAAAACATAAGAGAATCATATTAAAAGAGACATTAGCATGCATTTAAGTGGGTGGTGAAGCCTAGATCTATATTTTAATGCTTGCATGGCACTTGCCTTGGGTGTAGACAAATGTACTCAAAGACCTAATATTAAGGCCTTGCTCCCTTCAAGATCATTTCCCCTTATGTATTAGGATAAGTGTATTAGGATCTCAATCCACATTGCTATTGAACTTCTTTGAATTCTACTACCGTCCTTGAACCTCGTATTTGTATTTAATCGTACCTTTCTTGTACTCCTTATTATTGTTTCTCGTCTTCCCTATTTCGGAAGGACGAACACTCGTGCTTGAAAACCTCCCTCTTTGGCAAGGTTGTAAAAATCACTAGTCGGCCGTTAGTCGGTTCGCGGGAACTAAGAATTAATCGGATTAATCGGAGACTAGTTGGGGACTAGTCGGATTAATCGGTTTAATTTTTTTAATTGTGCGTGTGTATGTGTATATATGCAGTAAAAAAATATGCAATATATAAGTACCCAAAAAAATAATATATACGCAATATATGTCCTTGGTATGCACCCTTTCTGAAACTTCTTTTCCTTCTCTTCTTTCTCCTTTTCCTTCTATGTCGGCTGCTTTTAGGTTTTTGAAAGAACTGAATTTCGGGTCGAATTTTGATCTTTTTTATCCTTTTTTTTGGAACTGAGGCCTAGTCGACCGACTAGTCCCGTCTAGCTCTCTAGTCGGCTGCTTAGGTCCGATTATTGTTTGAGCCGATTTTTTTGCCGACTAGTCCCCTAGTCGAGTCGGCGAATGCCGACTACCAACTAGTCGGGGACTAGTCGGCTGACTAGTCAGATTTTTACAACCGTGCTCTTTGGTATCCAATACAACTCAAGATCCAAGAAGAATGAGAACGTTTGGAGACAGAAGAGGAAATAGTAAATGATTGAGGAGATAGAGAATACAAATAATTTATAAGCTCCTCCGAGTCATAGATGAGTGCCAAGTGTCCCCTACACTCCCCAAGTGAATCATAGTCCGGCACAAAGATTCTCCCAAAGTACCACTAACATAAAGTCGAAATGATGAGTGACACAGTCAACAAGACCTCGGATTACTGACTGACCGTGCTAGTCAGGTCGGCATACCGATCGGTCATCCGATCTGTTAGCCATTTGGTTGGCTGATCGGGCCTGTTGGTCTTCCTCCTGGTTAATGCCAGGGGGGGCAGTGATAGATTTATGAGTCTGAACGTCCTAGAAGTCATGGTTGGGCTTCTGTGGTCATGAATGATCCACACAAGTCAAGCACAAACTAATTACTAAGTAAATGTAAAGTTGATTAAACATGTTATTAGCCACATTAATTAACCACGGGTTAGCCCTATGTTGATCTCACACCTACCCACCCATGCACAATGTGTCATCCTAGGTCTTCATGCAAACCAAGGGAACATAAATGTCATATATTATATATTTACATTGCAATAAATATACACATACAAACAAGTATTAGTATACAAACAAGTATATAGTGTGAATAAGGGTTTACACTCTCCCTAGATATGGTTGGCCTTGATGCTCATGAATGTATTCTCAACATTATCCCCCAAATTTAGTTTCAAATATTGTTATCTTTATTGTTTTTTAGATAAAATGGTGGGAATTGTTATCTATATTGCTAGAATTTCTTTCTTCGTATGAAGCTATAGATTTCTCATTCAGATAAAGCTGTGATTTTTATTTTTTTACTTTGCATAGGCTAACGCTGCTCCCTGTTTTCTCATTTTGCTTCAAAATTCTTGTGTTAATCCAGGGTAAACCAAGCAATAGCGAGGAATCTAATGAAGGCAAAACCTCAACGGATGGAGGAGGAAACGTTGCGACCCCAAGAAAAGATGCAAATGATCAGCAACCACCTCAATAAACAGCATACATATGGAGGATAGCACCTTAGTGCGGCACGAGACTTCCAAGTATTCTCAACTGCTCTGTCAATGCCAGTTTCAAAATTTGTGGATATTCATGGGTGCAATTGGCTGCCCTTCTGTTGTATATAGAGGTACTATGTAGTCCAGGCAACACTTGTAATTTTTCTCTTTTCTTTTTTCTTTTTTAAATTTTGGATAAGGTGGTAATTGTAATTTTGTTAGAGGAAGTTGTGTACAAGTTGGCCATCAATTCGGTTAGAATAATGTCATTATCTTGCTTCTTTGGAAGGCGGAAATATAAGCAGTGTGAAAATGTTACTCAAGCATTAGGAATTGCCACTTGCCCATGATTTAGACATAATATATGTGCTGTTTCCCTACGTAATTGTTAGCAATTTATTGTGGATTATATTATAGCGACACCTGGATTAGTTAGATTTTTGTATGCGTCTTGATCAAGACCAACTTGCTGAAATCATGGAAAAAGAAGTATAGAAAATGACAGGTAATAATAATGTTGGCTTCGTCTCCATTAGGCATATATCTTGCGGGGCTCAAGGAAGGATTTATTGGACTGTCACTAGTTAGTAGCCTTTGTGGACGCAGCAAACTGTTTGATCTTTTACACAAAGTTGATTTGACATACAAACATATTAACTCATGAATATTGATGTGTTCTATTGTCCTAAAGTATTTTGGAGTGTACTTCACTTGGTACTGTATTTCCAGGTTCAGCTGCATTTCTAGATTTTGTGCCAAGAAAGTATGCATTATATTCTTCAACTCTGATACTTAAGTACTGTATGTAACATGCACAACAAATTAGCTCTGGAGCTCTTCTTGAAGTCAACAAATTAGCTATTCTAAACATGGAATGCTGAGTTCAGCAGATATTCTTGTTGTTTGCCTGTGTTTGCTAACATAACAAAGAGAGAGTATTATGTGGACCAGGCCACCATTCAGGAAATATAACTAGTACGCTTAGGTTTTAGTGACCAAATTCATAAAATAAAGCTCCTCAATTACTTAAAAGCTTACTAGAGCTAATCCATCACATGGTAACTACTGTCACAAGTGCAGAAACAATACACATCCCAAATGTTTCTTACCTAATAAAAAGTAAGCCCACACATTTTTTGAACACTGGCTACTCTCTAAAGCTGTGTTTGGTAGGAAAGATGGAAAAGTGGAAGAAAGAAAAATCAAAAAGATTTATTTTTCATTCATATGGAAAGGAAAGAATATTTCCTTTATTTGTGTTTGGTAGGATGGAAAGACAATGGAAGTAATATATTTTTCTTTGTTTGGTATGAAAAGAAAAGTGAAATGAAGGAAAATAAAAAATATAGACTTTACCAATTATATCCTCAACTAACAATATTTATTTACCATTTGACTTTATTGAACTACTTTAAAATAATATAATTTTTATATGGTATAATTATAAATTATGATGGGTATGCACTTTTCCTTCCACTTTTCTTCCCACTTTTGGGATGATTGATTTTCTTAGGTTATGAGGAAAAACCAATTCCTCCACTTTTTCTTCTATCCACTTTTCTCCTCGTACCAAATAAGAAAAAATATTTCATTCCTTCCACTTTTTCCTCTTATATTTTTCTCCTTCCACTTTTTCCTTCTACCAAACACACAAGTCACAAATGGAATCTCTTTAAAACTTTTGCATCATCTTCCATGTGAGGGTGTCACGTCAAGCCACGGTAAGGTTGGCACTCTGCATGTGTTGTTGAATTTCGTGGAAGTCTCAAGTACTGGACCAGAAAATTAGTTGCAAAACGAAGCAGAATAGTCGGAAAACAAGCTGTGTGTGAACCATAATAAACAGTAAAAATGGTTGAAAGGATGTTAGAGCATCTCCAACCCTATTGCCTTGCTAAGTGTTGTGAATCTTAGGTGGCTCCTATGTGACATGAACCACAAGACAATGTCTTATTTATGTGGCAAAATTATATCTCAAAAAACAATGAGATAGAAAAACTCTCCAATGCAAAAGTATTGAGAAGACAATAAAAAATATTTTTTCCAACTTCCAAGACAACTTTTAAGACAACTACTCATCTTCTTTCTTTTTTCTAATATTTTTTATTCATAATTGATGACATGGAAGAGAAGACATTGTCAAGTGCATTGTCTAGAACAAGACAATCAACTTTACAATGTCTTCTTTAATTTTTGCCACATAAGCTTCACAATTGCATTGGAGAAGAACTTTTGAATAAAATTTTGTCATTCATATGTGGCATTAACTTTTTTCCAAAGTCACAATAGGGTTGGAGATGCTCTTAGTAGGATTAGTAATTCAGTCTGTTGGGAAGATCAAAATCACCATTGTTAAAAGCCAGATTCAACAGTAATCCGTAGATTCGCTCACATGAATCATGAAATCCCAAATGCACTAATTTGCAATCGAACTTTTAAATTGCTCTTGTACTATCAACTCCTTTGTCGGACAAATTGTTGTTGCACTGTGACTAAGGCACTCAGGCAAGGGTTGTTAGCGCTTAAGAGATTTCTCTCTTGTTACATCTTCTATGTTCAAGAGATCATGCCTCAACAAAGTACTAGTACACTCCTTATGTACGATAACCACTAATTGGTTAGTTACCAACTGATAAGTCTGCCACTAATGGCAACAATCAGCAAAAGGAATAACTATCCTTTAACTGGTCAGTTATGAACTGAAAGACTCCAGAGACTAACGCTTACAACGAGGCTAATACGCACCAACTGCGCATCAGCATCACACCAACTTCGCGCAACCAACACCACAACTAAGCCTCACACCACCCGTGCACGAACCACGCGCCAAGCTTGCAACGAGCCGCATACCAGCAGCGCACAAACCTTGCACAGCTACCAAAGTGCACCATCAAAGTGCCACATTGTGTCCTTTGCCCATGCCCAAGTCCAGGGTAGGTCTTCGAGACCTAGCTCGGAAGGGATTTCTCCAAGAAATGGTAATAAAAATAATTGTAGGTTGCAGAATTTAAACCTTGCATACTAGATGCCACTATTGCATTCATCTGGTTTTTACAGTATATCAAAATTGACAAAATATGTGCATCAACAGAAGAAAGTTGATACATGAGTTTTCGAAGCCATTCTGCTTCATCTGCTGCTGCAATCAGTGCATAAAACTCATACTTCATTGATAAGCATGGGAGAAACATTTGCTTCTTCAACTTTCACGATATAGTAGGTTCGTCCATAAGAAAGATAAATCATCTAGTGGAACTTTTGCTCTTCTTCTCTGAGCACCAACTTGCATCACTAAAGTCGTTCACCATAGTTGGATAGCCATTATAGAGCATAGCATACTTCTGATTTTTTTTTGAAATATCTCGTAACTCTCTTTACAGCTTTCCAGTATTCTATACCTAATTTTCTGGTAAATTGACTCACCATCCATGAAACCAATGATATATCAGATTTAGTGCAACTCATTGCATACATAAGACTTCCAATGACGCTTGAATGCTTCATCTGCCTGATAGTCTTTCTTGAGTTTGATTTTAGTTTCTTGTCATACCTTAGAATATCGATCCCAAGAAGTTCCTGATATCACGTATCTTCTTGATGTAATGGGCTTGTGACACAACAAGTTCAGCATCCATCTGGATGATTTTATCTCAAGGATAACACTACCAAAATACAGTCAATTAGCGACGGCTGCTTAGCGACGGATTCTTTCCATCGTAATTAGCAACAGATTTGCGACATATCACCGACGGAGTACCGACGATGAGCCGATATTTTTTTAATTTTATTTTAGGGGTGAGAAAAGGTCGCGAGTCCGTCGCTAGGGCGTCGGAGATATAGCGACGGATTCTTAACCGTCGCTATGCAGTCGACTATTTGGCGGAAAATATTGGGAGAAGTGGCGGGACAAATTGTCGACTACGTAGCGACGGATAGTCCGTCGGCAGTTTTCCAATATAGCAACGGCGTAGCGACGGATAATATCCGTCGCTAGTCCGTCGCTAAATATACGACCCAGACTTAAATTGAAACGACGGGAGGAACTTTTCATTCCCCCCAAATTTCACTCTCTCTCCTCTCTCTCTCTTTCTCTCTCCCGCGGCTTCGGTGATCGGCGTCGGCGTCCTCTCCTCTCTCTCTCCCGAAGGTAATCCCCTCTCTCTCCCTCTCTCTCTCTCTCTCGCGGTGGTCGGAGGGGCGGCGGGGGCGTCGTGGGCTGGGGGGGGCGGCGGGGGAGGCGTTGGCTGCGGGGACGGGGGAGGCGTTGGCTGCGGGGACGGGGGAGGCGGGGGCTGGGGGGGCTGGTGGGTGAGGCGTTTGGCTGCGGGGGCGGGGGAGGCGTTTGGCTGCGGGGGCGGGGGAGACGGGGGTTGGGGAGGCGGGGGCTGGTGGGGCGGTGGAGGCATTGGCTGCGGGGGCGGGGGAGGCGCGGGCTGGGGGGGCTGGTGTGGCGGTGGAGGCGTTGGCTGCGGGGGCGGGGGAGGCGGGGGCTGGGGGGCTGGTGGGGCGGAGGGTCGGACACGCTGCGCACAGACCCGGCTGTGCCGTGTTTGTTTCGTGTTTGCTAGACACGTCTGTGTCGTATTTGTTGGACACGAAATGACTCGAGGCACACGTGCACATGTGTATCTAAGTTTACCAACCATTACATTGTGATTTTAGCATGCATTTCCTAATCAATTCACATTCCTTCCTATTGTTCTGATACCACTGTATGTATCAGAGTTTTTAAACTGTTTTGAATGGTTAAATTCGATTTAGTTGTTAAATTTTAATGTATATATGATGTATTAGTTGCTGTACATATAGCTATCATGTTAGGGTTTGTTTTAGTTTCCAATTTCAGAATACAGTTCACAAATTCTGAGTTCATGTCATATTTTCCTGGTTTTGCATGTGTTCAACCCAGTTTAATGTTTGCAGTAATTGATGCTGCTGGGTTTGATTGGGTTTAATTCAAATCATTATAGCCTCATCATAGTTGAGGCTTTAACCTATATATATTCATGTGGTTCTAATTCGTATGTTAGTGCAATGCATGTTCATTTCATATATTAATTTCATAGGTGCAGTTGCATATAGTCAATTTCAGAATCTTATTGTATGTGGCTGAGTTGATACAATGTTGGGATGAACCAGGTTTGATTGGGGCTGTTAAATGCAAATGTTATACTAGTTACATGCCATGTACCTTCAGTGGTATGCATGGTATACACATACACTAGCATGGTTGAATACTTGATAATTTGAACCTAGCAACCCTACCTTTTAAATCCTGAATCTGAACCCTCTTTAATGATGCTGAAATTGTAATGTAATGCACATCTCTACATGCCCTTGTTAACACACAACCACCATATGTTCAAGTTAGATATGTACTCTAACAATATATGATCGCACTATCGGTATCGCACTATCGGTTCCGGTATCGAACTATCGGTATCGGACTATCGGTATCGGTATCGGTATCGAACTATCAGACTATCGGTATCGGTATCGAACTATCGGTATCGCTAGCGAACTATCGGACTATCGGTATCGGTATCGAACTATCGGTATCGCACTATCGGTATCGGTATCGCACTATCGGTATCGGACTATCGATATCGGTATCGTACTAACGATATCGATATCGAACTATCGGCCTATATACCAGCGGATCCACCAGTTACATGATTATATACTAATTCTGTTTAGTTTGTCTTACGATACAGATTTTTACATCCAATCTATGATGGATCGTTATTTTGTTGATCGTACATGGATGTACAAACGACAACACGAGAGCAGAATATGTGTGAGTGACGATTTTCAAGCAGGCATGGAAGTGTTTCTTAAGTATGCCATGAGCAAAGCTCAATATATGGACGGTAACAAAATCAAGTGTCCATGTCGTAATTGTCGCAATAGAGGTTACGAAGAAGTGGTGAGTGTAAGAGATCATTTGACCCGTAAGGGTTTCGTATGTGATTACGGCCTGTGGTCATCGCAAGGTGAACTATATGCGGAAAGACATGTTGCGAATGCTGCTACTTATGCTTTTGATAATAATGCTGCAACGAATTTTGTCGACGAAGACGACGAATACTCTGTTGATTATGGAGACCTGCAGAACCTTGTACGAGATATGGTGTACGACGCAACATAACCTAATTTTGATCCGGAGGATCCTAATCCCGAGGCGAAGGAGTTCTATGATATGTTTCAGGATGTAGAAACTTCTTTATATCTAGGTTGTGAGCCTCATTCCGTACTGTCAGTGACGATACGGTTGTTGAACATAAAGTCCGATTTTAACTTGCCACAAACTTGCTATGATCGGATTATACAACTAATCAAGGAGGTGTTACCGAAGAAATCAAAAGAGCTTCCAAAAAACTTCTACAAGTCGAAGATGATGGTCCGACAACTGGGACTGGGGTACAAGCTAGATAGATTGTTGTCACAACGGATGCATGTTGTACTACAAGGAGAACGAGGATATAGAAAGTTGTAGCTTCTGTAATACAGATCGTTACAAGCCAGTCAGGGGAAAAGGAAAGTCAACTAGAAAACGACGTCCTTACAAGTATATGCATTATTTGTCGATCATGAAGCGCTTGCAGAGGATGTATATGTCTCAGAATACAGCAGAACACATGACGTGGCACAACGAAGAACACATAAAGGACGATGGAGAATTGTCACATCCTTCGGATGGAGAGGCGTAGAAATATTTTGATTTACGTCATCCAAATTTTGCTGCAGAGCCTAGAAATGTACGTCTGGCGCTATGTTCTGATGGCTTCGCCCCTTTTGGGCAGTCGGGATCTCAATACTCCTGCTGGCCGGTCATTCTGACCCTTACAATCTGCCACCATAGATGTATATGATGACTCCTTATATGTTCTTGACAGCTATCATACCGGGTCCCAAAAATTTGACGAAGAATATCGATATATATATTTACAGCCGTTGGTGGATGAGCTGAAACAGCTGTGGGAGATCGGCGTCGCGACCTATGATATTTTCAGAAAACAGAACTTTCATATGAGAGCTTCACTGATGTGGACAATCAATAATTTTCCCGCATACAGTATGCTGTCGGGATGGAGTACTCACGGCACCATGTCTTGTGCGATATGCATGAAAAATAGTAAGGCGTTTCGCCTTAAGCATGGAGGAAAACTTCTTTCTTTGATTGTCATCGTCAATTTCTGCCCGCGAGTCATCCTTGGAGAAAGAACAAGGACTCGTTCAGAGCTGAAAAACAAGAATTTTTTCATCCGCCTGCCAGATTGTCGGGATACGATATTTGGGAAGATGTAAAGGACTTGCCCACTATAATGGAAGATCCATCGAACAATCGTGTCGATGGGTTCGGACAAAGCCATAACTGGACCAAACGGAGTATCTTCTGGGACTTGCCTTATTGGAAAGATAATCTTATAAGGCATAATCTTGATGTTATGCATATCGAAAAGAATGTGTTCGATAATGTCTTCAATACTGTCATAGATATTAAAGGAAAGACGAAGGACAATCCAAAAGCAAGACAAGACATTGCCGAGATATGCAAACGTCCTTATCTGAACTTGATACAAAGGGGAGCTGGTAGACAATTAACTAAGCCGATAGCACAATACACATTGAGCAAGAAAGATAGATTAATAATCTGCAAGTGGGTATCTACTTTAAGATTTTTCGACGGCTATGCGTCGAATTTGTCTAGATGCGTTGATCTCAATGAACGCAAGCTAACGGGAATGAAAAGTCACGACTGCCACATGTTTATGGAAAGATTACTGCCCATTGCTTTGAAAGAGTTGTTGTCTTCTGCTGTATGGGTTCCGTTGGCCGAACTATCTATATTCTTTAGGGATATTTGTTCAACTAAGTTGACTGTACAACACATGGTTGAACTTGAGGAGAAGATTATCTTAACAATTTGCAAGTTCGAGAAAATATTTCTTCCTGGCTTCTTCGACAGCATGGAGCATCTACCGATTCATCTAGCATACGAAGTCCGTGTCGGTGTATCTGTTCATTATCGATGGATGTACCCATTTGAAAGGTACATAAAAATCGATATAATTTAAGTTGAATTTTAGTGGGTTTTAAAATTCATTCTTAATTCTCAAGATAATTTGTCTCTCTAGATACCTACACCATCTAAAGAAGAAAGTTGGCAACAAGGCTCATATAGAGGCTTCGATATGCGAAGCATATCTTATCGAAGAGGTGTCAAACTTCTGTTCATTTATTTCGATACTCATGTTAAGACAAATCAAAATAGACCTCAAAGGAATGACGAGGATATTGAGGATGGAGGTATATTCAATGTAAGGGACAAGCCTGTTGGGACTAGTAAAAAATGGTGGTTGACTGACGATGAGTATGATGCCGCTCACCGATATGTCTTGTTAAACTGTGACATACAAGAAGTGAGAGATTTGGAGAAGTAAGTCAGTACACTTGCACTCGTTATAATCTCTAATTTGATGAAGTAAGTGACTACACTTATATATTCTTATTCTCTCTAACAGTGTATTTAGAGATGAAGTCAAAATGAGGACACCCGATATTACCGATGAGGGACTTCAAAGAGAGGTTGATTGTACATTTTCGTCATGGTTTCGCAAATACGTAAGTAACTGAGATTATAACTGAGGTTGATTTTATATATTCTTATAAAATACGTAACTAACTGAGATTATAAATATATAATCTAAAACATTTAAATTATAAATATTTGTTTACAGGTTTTATTGCCTGAAACAACACTCACTAATGAGAGTATTCGTTATCTGGCATTGGGACCGAAGAAGCAAACAAAGACTTGGCCAGGATATGTCGTTAATGTCTTCAGGTTTAAGGCAACTCAGAATGCTATAAATGTCGAATTTATCAATGACGGCATCAGTACCAAGGATTCCGGTGTTTGCATAAGAGGCACCATCTATGACGACGAACCGGACTTTGACTATTATGGAGTACTTCGGAATATTGTAGATTTACAATATACTGTCCCATATGATATGCATATTGTGATGTTCAAATGTGAGTGGTTCGATACGACACCAAATATCGGATGGAGAATCGATAAACAATTTGGACTTGTCGATATAAATTATCGCAGGAGGTATAGAGGGTCCGATACATTTGCTATAGCAAGTCAGGCTGTTCAAGTCTACTATAAAAGCAACCCAAGGCGTCGTAGAGATCGATTTGACTGGTGGGTAGTATGCAAGATTAAATCTAGAAATACATTCAACGTTGGAGACCAAGCATACCAAGAGGACCAGATCGAAAAGTTCCAATACTTGGGACAACAGTCGGATACAATGGATGTTGAAGATATTGTTGAGAAAAATAAAGGGGAGGAAGAGGTTGATACACAAGACTTAGCTGTCAACCAGGGGAGAAAGAGGCGTCTTGTCCCAAATATTGAGGCAGAAGAAAGAAGAAGAAGAAGAAGAAGAATTTGATGGGGATGAGGATACAGATGAAATCGACGATGAGGATAAGGATAAGGATGAGGATGAGGATGAGGATGATGATGAAGACGAGGCCGAGGAGAACAAAGACGATGGCGATGATTAGGTTAAATATTGTTGTATATTAAAAACACTTCCAATTACGTGAATTAAGTTTGACCTCATAAAAGCAATTACGTGAATTCATGTTTTTTTCGTTCGATCATTTACTTATTGTATGATTTTTTTTTTGCAGATGGCACTCCTAGTCTTTTTCGTCGCGGCGGCACTCGTCTTTCTGCTGGTGGTATGTATATTTTAGTTTATAATTTTATATTCATTTACACTTCTATATTGTTAATTATGTTTATGTGTTCTATTTACAGGTCATGATGGCTGGCCGTGGTCGTGCTGGTGGTGGTGGTGGTGGTGGTGGTCGTGGTCGCATTCAATCTTCCCAGGATGTGACCCCATCCAGTAAGCCCGACCCGGAGAGTACCCCGGGTACAGATACATCCCGCCGTCGATCGACAACTTCATCGAGGCATGAGTCCGAATCTGCTAGCGGATCCGTTTCGCTATCGGACCCACCAGCGGATCCACCAGTGGATCCCCCAGTTACTGCACAGTAGGCCCCGGAGTACCCCCATACTCGGTTCCATTCGGTTAATGGAGAGTACATGCGCGGACCCGCGGATCCTCCGACTGCACCAGAGAGGCCGAGAGGCGAGTTCCGATGAGAGCTATGGCCCGCGGGGACCTCGTAAGTAAATTTAAGATAATTTATTAAATTTCTTTCATTTATTCAAGTTAATAATCCAGTCGTTGCTTCTTTGTAGGTTTTTTTCGTTTAATGTTGCCAGGGCTCTTGGAGAAATTATCAGGGCTAACTTCCATGGTTCCTACCTCAACTTTTCGTTGATACCCCCAAACTTGAAGTACGTCTGGCTCGACGAGTTGAGGGTATATATCTATATCTTCTGGTTAATTATTAGTTACTCTTTAATCAACCATTTTTTAAATTACGTGATAATTGAATTTGTATGTTAGACGACGTTCTGGTGGCCCTCCATCGCGAGGACGCGATCCGCAAGACCTACAGAAGCGCTGCCTCGAAGAAGATACGGGATATGATTCATGACCTGAAAATGGGGCTGACAAGGCCGAATTGGATCAGGCAGGACTATTATAAGGACCTCTTAGATATGATGAATACTCCTGCGTACAAGGAGAAATCGGAGAAGGCAAAGACGAACCGACGGGCCGCGGGGCTTCATACGGGGGGATCAAGGCCCCACGCAGCGGCGCTTGCAGATCTGGTGAGATACCGTAAATTCATTTCACTATCGAATTAGGTATTATTAATATACGGAGTTAACTAAATTCTACGAAATTTCGTATGCAGACCCAACGGGCGGTGAAGAAGGGAAGGGCGCCAGAATCGGTCACCATGCACGATGTGTTCCAGCATACGCACAAGAGGCGGAAGGATGGGAGCTTCGTCGACGAGAGGGCGAAGGAGACTGATGTAAGTACTTATGTTTATGAGATTTACGTTAGAATTAAAAGTATTCGGACTATAACTTAGGTAAACTTAGGATTCACACTTAACTTAGTGAAACATAGGATTTAGATTACAACTTAGGTAAATCTTATAGTATAAACACATTCATTTGATAGGCTGCGTATCGTGAGGCCCTTAGTCGGGCTCAGTTAACTGCTGCCGAGGATGTCGGTAAAACGATGCCCGTCCGGACGCCCTTTTCTATGGCCGCTCGCAACGACTTGTTCGTAGATACCGTCGGCGGCTTTAAGAAAGGGCGCCTGTACGGAGTCGGCTCCCTAGGGCCGTTGCACATGGTGACTCAGAGATTTCCATCGACACCGTCTCCTCCCGCGGCCCTGGCAGACGATGATGTGAGGTCGCAGCTTACACAGCTGTACGAGGCGGTGTCATCCTTGCGGGAGCAAATTGCCACGTACTTTCCGTCTCCGTCTGCTGCTGCCAGTCCGTCTGCTGCTGGTGCCGGTCCGTCTGCTACTGGTGCCGGTCCGTCGGCTGTTGGTGCCGGTCTGTCGACTGCTGGTGCCGGTCCTTCTTCCGTCAGTCATCTTTCTTTCAACCCTGCTGCCCCTCTGGTACCGCCTCCGATTGTGACGGCACTCCTTGATCTCATGTTGCCAGAGCAGCTACGTCGACTTCCGGGCAATGTCTTCGACGGATTGCCGCCGTACATAGTGGAGCAGTATTATCGTCGGTCGCAGGAGGGATTACTACCACCGGACAATCGAACTCCTCATGCTCCTTGAAGTATTGTATAAGAATAGTTTTTAAATTTGGAATATTTGTGAAAATTTTGGATTATAACGACGGATATTAGTTTATGATTTCAGGATAATTGGTGTCTATTTTATATTGGTTTGGGTTATGCATATTTGTGATTATATATTGATCTATGTGATTCTTGGATAATTGGTGTGCATTATATTCGTTTGTGATAGCTAATGGATTATATATTGCTCTCAGTGACTGTATATTGTGATTATATATTGGTTCGATGTTCGAATGTTGTGTGAACAGGGAAAGCTCTGCAATTTTTTTTAAAATATCTCAGTTAGCGACGGACTAGTGACGGGTTAGCGACGGATAACATCAGTTACCGACTAAATTTCGACGGAATATCCGTCGCTAACTGGAAAATTAGAAATATTTCCAGTTAGCGACGGATCGTCGACGGCATGTCGACAGAATATCTTGCATGGCGACGCCTTTCCGACGGAATATCCGTCGGCAAGGTTCTGGTGGTATGAAGGTGTAAAGAAGGTTAGCGACGGATATTTCGTTAGGGATCCGTCGCCATGGTCGACGGATTCACGACGGAGAATCCGTCGCCATGATTCTGGAAATGCTTGACATTTCCAGAACCATGGCGACGGATTATCCGCCACTAATCCGTCCCCATGGTCGACGGATGCACGACGGAGTATCCGTCGCCAAGGTTCTGGAAATGTCAAGCATTTTCAGAACCAGGTCGACGGATTATCCGCCACTAATCCGTCGCTAATTCGTCCTTAGTTAGTGACGGTTTTCGACGGAATAGTGACGGAACGATACCATCTGATACACTGTAATGACGGTTTACCGACGGACTATCCGTCGCTAAGCGTCTTTACAATTCAATACTTAATACTTGAATTCGACGAAAAACCGTCGACAAGTCGTCGCTAATGCAACGAATAATGACAACGGAAAGCCGTTGCTATTCCGTCGCTTGTCGACTACTTAGTGACGAATCTGTATTAGCGACGAGCTGATTGCCGACAGATTTTTTTGACCAATATCCGTCAGTGATCCGTCGCTAATACGGATTAGCGACGGATGGGCGACGGATCTGGCCGTCGCTAAAGCCACATATTTTGGTAGTGTAACATCAATATCTCTCAAATCCTTCATGTTGAATTTAGACGAGAGAAACTTCTTGGTATCTTTGACACTATCTAAATTTGTGTCAAGGATTAGCATATCAATATAGAGACAGACGATCACAACTCTCTCATTAGTGAACTAAGTGTAGACACACTTATCAATCTCGCTGACCCTGTAGTCGTTTGATCTAATAGTTTTACTAAAATTATTGTGCCACATCCTGGGAGCATGCTTCAGATGATAAAGAGATTTTACTAATTTGCATACATTGTCTTCAAAACCCTTAACGACGAATCCTTATAGTTGCTTCACATAAATTTCTTCAGTCAGATCCCCATTTAGGAATACTATCTTCATATCTATCTGGTGAATCACAAGAAGTGTAATCAACATCTCAATAGTCATTATCTGAGCGATTGGTGCAAATGTATCGAAGTAGTCAATCCTCTGCTTTTGAGAAAACCCCTTTGCAACAATTTTGTGATGCATTGTCTATAATTCAATCATCTCTAATATTATTCTTAAAGATCCATTGACATCCAATGAATTTTGCTCCTTCAGGTAGATTCACTAAAACCAAAGTATTATTGGATGTTATGGTGTCAATCCGATCATTAACTGCTTCCTTTCAGAAAATAACATCTATAGTTTTCATCAGGTAAGTAGACTCAAGTATATGACGTATCTTCGAAGTCCTTCGGTTTTCTCACTCGTTTTGTAGGTGGCTCAAGGATTTGTAGTTTTGCAATGAGTGAACTCACTTCCTCCGGAGTTCTACCCCCTTTGGTATTTTTGGCTAGATTAAGAGCACTGTCTTCCTGTTCATTTATTATATTCTTCGGTAATTCTACGAGAATCACGTTCTTGTCTCTGACAAACTTATCCTCGAAGAACTTAATATTATAATATTTAATGATATGATTTGTTTCAAGGTCAAGGAATCTCCTAGCATCACTCTTCTCGGCATAGCTAAGGAAGATCATCTTAGTAGTCCTTATTCCCAACTAATTTTGAATCTTGATATTCGAAACTTTAATATATGCCAGACACTTATACGCTCGATTAATATTCTAGTTGGACCTGAACTTGACCCATAATTTATGAGGAGTTACCTCTAATTATTCGAACGACATTGTTGGGTATAAAAGTACTTGAGTACATTCTTTCCAGAAGCAGTTAGGAAGTCCTATCATAACAACATAGAGTTTATTATCTATTTCAGTGTACGATTCTTTCTTTCATCAATTCCATTCGATTGTGGGAATAAGAAGCAATAGTTTCATTCACAATACCATATTCCTTACAGAATGATGGAAATTTGTGAGAACGAAATTCTCTACTTCTATCGCTCCTGTGTTTCTTGAGTTATTGGTCTGTTTGTCGTTCAATTTTTCCTTGAAGTCTTTGAATTTCTGAAATCTTCATCTTTGGATTTGACAAGGTAGATAAAGGCATACTTCAAGTAGTTATGGATGAAGGTGACAAAATACTTCATTCCAGCCTTCGTGGTGAACTGTTTGGTCACATATATCGGAGCGTATCAACCCTAGAAGGTATGTACTTTGGTTCACCCTCTTAAATTATTTTCTTACAATTTTTCTTTGAGCGCAAACTTCAAATTTCTCGACCTCCTTACCTACATCTGGGGATAAGACCTAATCTAGACATCTTCCTCACTCTTTTACAGTGAACATGTCCTAGCCTATATATGGTGCCATAACTTAAGAGTGTACCCTAAAGTAGTTATTCGTTGTTACATTCAGATGGAACCAGAAGATGAAGTTCAAACATTCTTTTGATATAAAAAGCTTAGCTGAAATAAGCACCCGGTATTGCACATAAGGCTTCCTGAGATCAGGTTCTTAGCGACGACAAGCACATATGCTTCATATTTTGCAGATTAAGTGACTTCTCCAAAGTCATCTTTAGCACCACGGTCCAGACGTCCTGCACTTCAGCATGAGACTTGTTTGTCATAGTTACCTTCTTGAAAGAGATTCATATGTAGAAAACATATCCTTCAAGGAACATACATAATATGAGGCTCTTGTGTCTACCAACCAGTCAATGTCAATTATTGCCATATCTACCTGCGAGAACATAGTAATTAAGTTAAGCTCATCTTTTTTTTTTCCTGCTTTGGTTTGCACTTACAATCTAGTTTGAAGTAGTCCTTCTAACACGATAACATTATAATGCTATTTGTCCCTCCAAATTGTACCTCCAAACCGTCTCTCCTTACGTGGCAGCTGACATGGCATGTTGATTTGGCAGCTGACATGGCAAATTTTAAAATTAAAATTAAAGTTAATGTTAACATTAACATTAATATTAACGTTAACATTAACAACAATATTAACATTAACATTAAATCAACATTAACATTAATATTAACATTAATAAATATTAATATTAACATTAATTAATATTAACATTAAATTAACATCGACAAAATTAGGTAATTAACTTTTTGGGTTAAAATTTGTCATGTTATCGACCATGTCAGATGACACAATATTATTTAACGTGCCACGTCAGCTGCCACATAAGGAGGGATGTATTGGAGGGACAATTTGGAGGTACCAATGTTCCAAAAATACTTTCGAACTTGTTGTGTTTTGGGAGCAGATCGAAAAAGGGTTGATTCTCGATTTGAGGAAGGGTGATCTTCATCGTCCCAACAACGCGGCGACAACAAGTGATATCGTATCTTCTACGTAACAACAAGAGTTCTTCACTGCAATTTTTTTTAAAGAACCTCAATTCTAACCTCTAGCAACTGAGTTGCTTATAAGGAGAAGACAATAGCTTCCCTGCTTGTCTTTTATCTTTTCTTATGCCGAAGAACGATCAACAAACTTGCTTGCTATTTCAGCACTATTTTAGTCTTAGTCTATTTAAGATTTGTGTGGAATTTTCGTAAATTCAACAAGAATAAAGGAAGAATCAAATATTGAGATTTATATAATAGGACCGGGTCACTAAGAGCATCAATAGTAAGGCTCATCGCAATTTCTAAATTCTAGATTCAGAATGTAGGAGTCCATTTTGTAGAATACTAAGGTTCAACTGGAGCCCCATAGTGATCTCGTCCCAACCACATGAGCTATAGCTTGGACCTCAGAATTTTTAAATTCAAAATGTAGGAACTCATTTTCTTGAATAGTAAGGCTCAATTTAAAGCCACAATTTCTAGATTATTAATTTTATATCATTTTTGAAAAAGAAAGAAGGATGACACCTTGGTCTATATCCATTCATCTAATTTGAGTATCAAGATTTATTTGTTTACTATTCTCATACAAACCAAATCCATTCTACATTAATTTTTTTATTACAAATTTGAACCTCAAATGTATTTTTGAGCTCCGTCTATTATTGATGCTCTAACGGACAAATCCGACAAACCCCCAACAACATATTGGAGGATGTAAATCCGAGTAGAGAAATTATTTATGTGTCGGGCTCACCGTACGTGCACCCAGTGGCGGATCCACATAGGAAGGACCGGAGGGCGGGGCCTTCAGTGAATTTTTATTTTTAACATATTATTATACTCCATTTTTTTTTTGAATGCGTTGTTTCTGAACCTCCTTATAATTGTGTCTCTAGTGAATTATAATCCTGGATCCGCTAGTGTGTGCACCCTTCGTCCTTAATCGTTAGTTTGCATGGATCAGAATCTAACAGTTGGTATGAAAAGTGCACGGTAAATCCGACATGTGAACCTCTCATATATTGGTTTGACCTTCCCTAGAGCTTTCATTGAATCCTTATGGCGGCCGTGTGAAGCCATATTTTCTTGTGGAAATAACCACATAATGAAAACAAGAGTATGCATACGGCTTCTTGCTCCACCCTGGAGCTGCTCAGCTATCTGATTGTGATATGCAAAGCAATCATAGTCGGAGAGAGGGCGCCCGACGTTGCAGGGCCGGCCCAGAGGATGGGCGAGGTGGGCGACCGTCCTAGGCCCCTCAATAGACAAGGCCCCCAAACGGGAGCCAATGTTACTTACAAGTCCAGTCATTCTTTGCAATTGGAAGGTACAAACAAGCTTATACCCACTTAAATATTACGCGTAATGACTTTTGTAGGAAGGTGGCTCAAAGGAGGCCTATACCCACTTATATATATTAAGCTTTAGTAATTAAAATTGCCGGAAGAAAGTTTGAACCATAGATCAAGAAATGCATTGAGAGAGCTATTACCACGAGACCAACTAATTTACTTGTTCAGTAAGATTACTCAACTAGTTTTTTATTATTTTTTTATTTGTTAAATTTTTAGAAGATTTCTGATTGATAAAATTGGTATCTGAGAAAATCAATAAAATTCATTTTGGAAAAATCGAATGTTTTCCATTTATCCGTTCAAGAAGGCCCACTTTCAAATCCCGCCCTAGGCCCCAAGATTTTTCGGACCGGCCCTGGGACGTTGTAAGGACCGTCAACACATATTTGCCGTCCCACTGGATCCAGTAGGGCCGGCCCACGGAATTGAGTTGCCCTATCCATAGCTAGTTTTTAGTTGCCCCTCGAGTCTTATCGGCCTTAATATTGTGGAGCGATGATGAAGGGTCACCCGCGACCCTGACATCTTGTGGGGTGGTGCTCGAGCCTGGGGGTTGCCCAGGGCCGGTCCTGACAGAGGACAGCAGGGCGACCGTCCAGGATCCACGGCTCACGAGTACCCAAAAAAATTAGTTTAAACATAAATGTGTTAATAATTTTCTCTCTTAAATAAAACTGGTACCTACCATGTACCTTCCCTGACACAAAGTTACTATGGTGTAGTGGTTAGTACTTTAAAATTGTATATTAAAGATCCGTAGTTCAATTTTTAGGGTAATTTTTTTTTTTAAATTTACTTTTTTTTTAGTTTTTTTTTTAATATTTTTACATTAAGAATGGGTTCGTTCCCGGTCCCCATGAGCTCAAAGCCGGCCCATGAAATGGCTTCTTCTCGTGAGCAAGCATCCCTTGATACTAGTGCACTTCTGATTCTCCGAAGCTTCATGCCTAGTGCCTCCAATTCAAGACTCTCTTCATTTCTTGAATTATGCTCCTGTCTCACTAATGTTATACATCTGTTTGAGCACTGCCTTAGCAACAGGGCCGGCCCCGGTGGGTGGGTTGTCCTAGTCAGAGCTAAATTTGGTTGCCCTTTGCCCTTGTCTCGAAAAGAAGATATCAAAAAAATTGATGGCGAGTGGGATTGGCAGCGACGTCGAAGTCTCCGGTTCTAACGACATCGTGGAGCTCGAATTTTGAGTTCCTCTATTTAAACTACTGGAGATCTTCCCAATAGGGACTCAAAATATGGGCCTGATAGATTGCTAGTTCAATGGACACAGAGGAGTTAGGGTGGACGATGGAGGCTTTATTGGCGAAGAGGGTGGGGACTTGGAGGTCTGGGGGTTGCCCTGACCAGGAGGTTTGCCCAAGCCTGATGGCTTGTCCGGCTTACCCCAGGGCCGGCCCTGGTTAGCAATCGCGTGTTCGTTTCTCTTTCGTGAAAACTTCACACAGTGCTCGATCAAGAACTGGTCAGAATAATCTTCAGGAAGACAACAGACAGATACATGCTCACTAGACAGCCAAAGAATGACTCGCTGAATCTATAGATAACATTTAGCTTAGGTAGGCTCACTGTAATCATGTGTACTAGTATTCTTTCAGTCCGACTACAGAAAGAATTACCTAAAATTTTCTGTTTAGGTCTTTGATTTTTTCTGTTTAGGGCCTTAAAAATGGGAATTGCTATTTTGATGTGCCGGACCTCGATTGACAGGGGGTCCGGAATTTTGGGGGTGTGGGTCAGGGGACAATAGGGGATGACACGTCGGCGTGGGCACAACTACACCCCCCCGACGGTAAAAAAATATTTTTCCCAAAAATAAAAAAAAATAAAAAAATCAAGAGATGAAGCATTTAATTCAATGATTGTTCATCGACGAGTTTCCAAAATTAGTAACTCATGAGTTACTCTATGATTTTTGGTATTCTTTTACTAATCCACCTTGGGGTCACAAAAAGAACACAACAACAACAATAATTAAAAGAAGAAGAAAACAAACCCCCGAAATTTCGGGTTCGGCTATTTGAAACCTTTTTGTTTCATACTGTTGTCAGTTAGTGTCAAACTATACTTCTCAATAATGCACCTTTCGTCTCTTGAACGAGAGAGAGAAAGAGCAAGGCTCTAAAGAATCTTACAAATCTGGCTGAGCAGCGACGATGACATCAACAAAAGTAGCAAGAATCTAGTCCCCAACTGGAATTCGAGCAGGAGTATAATAATCTGTATCATATACTTTTACATTTTTAATGTAAGGTGATTCAAAAATCAGAGCCGTGTCCGTGTCACATCGTGTCTGCTTTGCCCTTGCCCATATCATGTCATTCGTTTCCATGCAACATAGCACTGACTAGCATCTCTTTTGCAACATAGCACTGACTAGCATCACTCTTTTGTAAAGAAAAGAAAAGGAAACCAATTCTTTGCTCTTTTCTTTCCTTTGAAAGATTGTAATCCCCATTAATTTTCTTCTCCGGTGTCTGGAAAGGTCCGAAAAATTGTGAAGGGAAGTAAATCATTAAGGGTGAAAAAGTGATCCGCTCCGAATTTTCCTTTTCGTTAGGAATTATTTTCTTCCCTGCTCATTTCTTTTGACATACAAACACAGAAAAAGAATAACTTCAGGTCGTGATTTCACGGACCAATCGGGCCTAAAGGACATTACTAAAAGAAAGTATATTATGGCAAACAACTAATAAAAGCCAAAGCTTTTAACAAATGACAGGATCTGGCATGATGCAACCTGTCAAAAGCTATGTACAAACAAAAAGCTGGATCTACGCAGACCAACTATGGTATTATCAGTGGTCAAAATGCTCAGACATGTAAGAACAGAAAAATCCAACATGAATTTCACTACTGCATTAGAGGAATGAAGAATATAAGACTAGAGAACTTTGATCTGTATGTTAACTAGATTTTAAGGAACCACATCTCCAGCAAAGCTGAAATGTGAACTGTAATCCATCACTTATAAAACACAAAAAAGAAGACAAATAAAAAAACATATGCTTTCTAATCACATGTACAACAACCAAAAGGGGAAACTTTCCTGAAACAGTCTTAGGCATAACCTCACTCGTTCTCTAGATGACGCAAAATTTGCTATCCAGGTACCCACAGCCAGCCTAGAGAGCGAATCTCGGTGGGCTCCTGTCCTTGATGAAAACCACATGGATACCAGGTCTACCTAAACAGTTTAGTTTCTTCCCTAGGATCCACCACTTTGTCCCTCTAGCCGTCCCTTCTCGATCTGGGTGGAGTAGCAGGTGTTGTTGAGCGAGATGAGTTGTAGCCGGTGTGGGCCTCAGGGCTGTGTGCTTGGGAAGCAAGGTACGTGAGAGCTGTCACCACGTCGGCTATTAGAGGCCTCATTGTCGGCTGCTCCTGGACACACATTGCTGCGACTGCGAGAGCTTGGTACAAGCCCCTCATTGGGTACTGTCCCTGAAGCAACGGGTCGGCCATATGGGGGAATTTCCTCCTGTCTTTGAACAGAGGCCGTGCCTGCCACAATCATGAAACTTGATCAGAAGAATTACGCAAATTTGAGTATATAATGCAAAATATAAGACCTTGAACTAACACATAGAGCTTCTCCTTGGAAAGACTCGAGAAGACCTAGAGGATAGAACTTTAGAGCATATAACAGCCTGCCGGACCCTTGATAGACGAAGCTTTGCCAAATAGTCCAGGGAATACTTTGATCATTAATCTTTCAGCCAATTTTCTATTTGTTTAGTTTATAGTGCTTAATGTGTAGGTATCATAAAAAAGGATTTCATGACTCACCAGTTTTAATTGTGCTGTTGATCTGTTTCTATGTCTGTGTACAAACTTTGAGGACATACTGAAAAACAAGAAAAATACGATAATTTCCTCCTGGACAGCTCAACAACCCAGTGACATGAGGTTTAGGTCAGAAATATTAGGTTCCCAGGGGATAAAAAAAAATTACAATTCATAACAAATATGAAGAAGAAAGGATCGAAATAAAATGAATTCCATGCAAATGTCACTTGGGATGAAACTAACAACTCCATTTCAAATATTTGACTGATTGGTCAGGTGCAGGCTGAGCCCAGTCAAACTAGATGGAAAGAGAAGCAAGTACCATGTACAAATGCTAATCGTTATCAAATTATATATTTGAATGGAACAAGTTCTACAAACAAATGCCAATTGGGATGAAACTAAAGACAACTGCAGTCCAAATATTTGAATGTTGATAGCCGAAGGGTGAGGCCGAGTCAAACTAAAGAAGGTGATCAACCTACCTAAAGCAAACTCTGTCTGTCAAAGTGAAAGATCAATAAAGTCTATAACATAGTACTACACTGTTTCCAATGTAATTTGTCATAATGTTGGTTATTAGTGACATGCATATTTCATGACATCAAAATCTGGCAGAAAAAGAAGAAGCTTTAGTTTTTGAAATTATAAATGGATCATTGATCGCAGTCCCTTACCCATGCAACTAGATTGTGCTCCCCAGGTGCTCTGGCATTGTCAATAGCTTTTCTTCCAGTGATAATCTCCAAAAGAACAACGCCAAAGCTGTAGACATCTGATTTTAGTGTCAGCTGCCCAGTCATGGCATATTCGGGTGCACAGTATCCATAAGTACCCATCACTCTGGTGGAAACATGCGTCTTATCGCCAACAGGACCCAGCTTCGCCAATCCAAAATCAGACAACTTGGGATGAAAGTCCTCTCCAAGCAAAATGTTGGAACATTTCAAATCGCGGTATATAACAGGCGGATTGGCTTTATCGTGCAAATATTCCAGCCCTTTAGCTGCACCAGCAGCTATTTTCATTCTTGTATTCCAGTCAAGTCGTCTCTTATCTGAAATAAGATCTGTTGCAACAATGACGATTGGACAAACACTTCAGTATTCTAAACAAATGTCACTAAAAAAATGTTAGAGACGCCAAGTTAAATGAAACAAATTGTAAACGCGGCATAAAGTTACCATGAAGATGATCTTCAAGAGAACCTAGTGGCATGTATTCATAGACCAAAAGCCTTTGATCTCCATCGGCACAGTAACCAATCAGGTTAACAAGGTTAGTATGGTGAAGTAGACTCAACATTAAAACTTCCACAAGGAATTCCCTGTTCCCTTGCAACCCATTTCGATCAAGCTGCTTAATAGCCACAGTCTATACCAAACAACAAAACATTTCAAGCCATCAGTGTAAAATAACATCTAATATAGACTACATTTTACAAGCACAAGACAAAGTCAAGTATTCAATTCAAATGAAGGTGTTATAAAATTGAGCACAAATGTTACAAAGAGAAAGCAGGTAGCATTTCGACAAAATTGTTTACAAGGTCGGATTGCAACTGATGTACATATGAAGCGGAAAAAAGAAGAAGGAACAAGTGTAGCACAGAGCCGACCTGATTGATACCATCGAGCCTCCCTTTATAAACCCGACCAAACCCTCCCTCTCCCAAGAAGCAATCAGCTCTGAAATTCCTAGTTGCTATAGCCAATTCCCGGAAAGTGAAAGTCTGCGCCGCAATGTGTTCTGATTCACTGCTTGATTCATCCAAGACCTCCTTCCTAGGCCTAGCTGAAACCTGCCTCTTCACTTCTAACGGCGGCTTCTCCTTTTGCTTAGGCTCCTCCACTAAAGCATATACAAAGACAGTGATAAATCTAACCATTTCATGAACACAAATATCAACAACCAATACATAAAAAAAGAAAATTTAGCCATCGACATATCTATATCCCTGACTTTGAAAATAAATAATGCGGCGCGAGTAACCTAATAAACAAAAACCTTACCTCAACAAAAATTAGTTGTTTTTCTTCATATTCAGGAATTCACGATTCATTCTATAGCTTTGAAGATTCAAGTACAGGTATCCAATATAAACTCCTGACGATTTATACGATATCAAGCTCTAACAAGAATCGATTTTTATATTGGAGCTACTTCTAAATTTGTAGAGAAAATATTCATCGGCCTAGTATCCTAATTTCCAACAAACATAGAAACAAAAGGGATATGTTTTTAGCACCTGCAAATAATCTTAGCCTGAAAAAAAAAGAGGGTTAAGTTGAGTTCACTTCTATAACTTCAAATCATTATTTCCTTTGCACGATTTGTATTCAACTGTAACTAATCAAATGAAGGCTACCAACCCATGACCAAACAAATCAATCACTACCAACACCAAATCTCTAATTTCACCACCACTAAATCTATCACCATCTGATCAAAAAAAAAAAAAAAAATTGCAGTTGGCATCGGTCTCTTCGATTTTAAAGACTAACCACATGAGAAGAAAAAAAATCTCAATAAGAACCGATTCTGATGATAAAGATTGCAGCTTTGATAAGAGTACCTGGAGATTGAGTGATCTGTTCCTTTTTCTTGCTCTTGGTACTTGGTTCCCCAGAACATAGAAACCAAACCATTCTCTCTCTCTCTCTCTCTCTCTCTCTCTCTCTCTCTAGCTTTTGTTTCTATTTCTTTCTTCTGCTAATAATGATCAGAAGAAGAAGAAGAAAGTGAAAGAAGAGAGGGGGCGGAGAGTAATAGAGAGAGGGAAAAAAAAAAGTTGGGGGAGAGTTTCTGACAAGAGTAAGGAAGAAAAAAGAAAGCGACAAAGATTGTAACAAATATAATAATAATATAAATTTGTCCGGATAAATATGATACTCTCTCACACCGTTCGTTACCCTACTATGTTGGATTCGGATCCTAAATGATATTTCGACTCTATGATACACTAAAGCGACGTTAAGTTTACGGAATTAGAATTTTGGAAAAGAAAAATCACTTTTTTTTTTTGTCTAGATGCAAAAAAAAAAAAAAAAAAAAAAAATAGTAAAAACAAATTAATTCTCAAGAGAAAAAAAGAAGTAGAAGAAAAATGGCCACCCACCCGATAGATTCAATTTTTCACCCCCAAATTATTCATTTTTTCCCATAATTTTTCAGACATTTTCAAACACCGAAAAAAAAAATTGGCTTAATTTCAACTTGATACCCTCAGCTTTTCCAAAAATTTCAACTTGATACTCTAATTTTTTTACTTGGCAACTTAATACCATCAACTATTGAATATTTTCAACTTGATACCCAAAAATAAAAATAAAGGACGAAATTATCTATTCTTTCCCACCCAACACCCAACACCAACCCCCTCGCCCATGGCTACACCCCCCTCTACGCACAACAACGACGACGGCAGCAGCACAAGCGTGCACGAAGAGGGGGTAGTGTTGGGAACGAAGCGCAGAAACCGTTTCCCCAAACCAGAAAGTCCTGCGAGAGAACCGAGCAAAAAGTACACAAACCAAAAACGCCAAACACAATCGCAGACACAAAGATTTTTGACTTGGAAAACCTTTGCGGGAAAAATCACGGGACGATCGGAGTCCAACCCTGAAGAACCTCCACTAATGGAATAAAAAGAATACACCAAGCTCCTTCCGATCCAACACGGATCACCACAACTCACTTGAAAGAAGAAATTTTTTGATTGCGGACATCGAAGAACAAGAGATGCCGAAAAATTATTCGAAGCAATCTCTCCTTCACAATAGTCCTTAATCCTCTCTCTCTCAAAGATTGTAAAGCACTCTTGTTTTGAGATGATTTTACAACTAGCATGCATCACCCTTTATAAGCCTTTGGTAATCCATACATGGAAGGCCAATATATATGGAAACTTCCAATATGTATCAATCATATATTTAATGAAAATCCAATCATAATTGGCTTGCCATAATTGGAAGCCCAATTATATGGAAAGCTACTATATGAAGGGTCCAATCATAAATATATGATCAAAGTAAATATTGAAATCCAAACATATATTTCCTTACCATATATGTTTCAAAATAGAATCCATGCACTCCCCGAGTTTCTCCGACACAAGGATGGCGCTCGTCGTTCTCCGGGATATTCTCCACATAGGTTGGGAACCCCACCCACTCCAACAAATCTTCCCCTTCACAACTAGGTGGAGGAACTCGTCATCCCGACGATCCGCCTGCAGTACTCAAACTTTTTCCTTGGTAGAACCTTCGTGAGCATGTCTGCTCCATTATCATTAGTATGGACCTTCTCAAGCATCGCGTCCTTCTTCTCAACCACATCCCGTATCCAATAATACCGAGTCTCGATGTGCTTGGACCGGCTTTGAAAGGTCTGATTCTTCACAAGGTGAATAGCACTCTGACTGTCGCAAAGCAAAGTATACTGCTATTGCTTCAGCCCCATTTCCTGCAACAGTTTTTTCATCCACAACAACTCCTTGCAAGCCTCAGTCGCCGTAATGTACTCTGTCGCTGTCGTCGACAAGACAACACACTTCTGCAACCGCGACTGCCACGATACCGCTCCTCCAGCAAACATCATCACATAGCCCGAAGTCGATCGCCTCGTGTCTACATCTCCAGCCATATCAGCGTCGGTATACCCAACCAGCTTCGGCTCGTCACTACCAAAAGAAAGTCTCCAATCAGCAGTGCCCTGAAGGTATCGTAGAATCCACTTGACCGTACTCCAATGTATCCTTCCAGGATTTGAAAGGTACCGGCTAACTGTGCCAACTGCATGAGCGATGTCTGGCCTCGTACACACCATAGCATACATAAGGCTTCCCACAGCTGAGGCATATGGAACCCGCTCCATATCTTCTTTTTCGTCCTTGGTAGATGGACACTGCTCCTCAGTGAACTTAAAGTGAGCCGCAAGGGAGCAACTCACTTTCTTCGACCCGTCCATCCCGAAACGCTAAAGTATCCGGTGAATATACTTCTTTTGGGACAAGTGTAGCAGCTTGGACTCTCTCTCTCGGCTGATCTCCATTCCAAGAATAGTCTTTGCTGCACCCAAATCCTTCATAGAGAAGGTCGCGTCCAGTTGGCCCTTCAACTCCGCTATCCTAGTGGTATTCTGACCCACTAATAGCATGTCATCAACATAGAGCAATAAAATGATGAAATCATCCTCGGCAAAGTACCTCACAAATACGCAAAGGTCCGACATCGTCCGTGCATAACCATACTCTTCTATAAACGACTCGAACTTTTTATACCACTGCCTCGGAGCCTGCTTCACACCATACAAGCTCTTCTTCAACCAGCAGACCAAATGTGACTTGCCCTTCTCACAGAATCCCTCTGGCTGCTCCATGTATAACTCCTCCTCAAGATCACCGTGGAGGAATGTCGTCTTCACGTCCATCTGCTCGACCTCCAAGTCAAAACTTGCTGCCAATGCTAGCACCACCCGAATAGACTATTGCTTGACGACTGGCAAAAAGATCTCATCATAATCCACGCCTTTCCGCTGACCGTAGCCTTTAACTACCAGCCTCGCTTTGTATCTGTCACGACCCGCTCCCGAATAATCGGACACGAGTCGGACAGGCCCAGCCTTTACCATTAGACATAACAAAGTAAGCTGTACCAATCTAGGAAAAACTAACCAGATATCAAGACAAGTATGAAACACAGCATCTAAAAATGTATCCCGAAAAAGAAGTACAAATCAGAATTCTATTACATTCTAGCAAATGAAAGTAAGTCTACTAGTCTCAATACAAGAAAGATAATATGGAATACTAAGGTAAGCTCTAGGCTTCTGTAGCCTCTAAGTCAAGAGCAGCACCAGCTAGCTCTCCTGCATCAATTGGCTCCTCGCCATAGTACGTGTCGCACAGAGCCTCCAACTCACCTGCAACATATCCTAGTCAGGAGCGGAGCTAAGTATATCCAAGGAAATGAACATGTACATCATGGTATGAACAAGAAACATGAATATATGTAAAGTACAGGAAATGAGACAAGACATGAAACTGAGTAGAAAATACTGAAAGTAAAATAGGGAACATGGTATGAGTCCTGAACATGAAATACAACCTAAACATGAAGTACAACATGAATCATGAAATACAACCTGAACATGAAATACAACCATGAATCCTAAAATACAACCTAAATCCTGACATGTGCAATAATAAAATACATCTAGATTGTGATCGGCTTGGGTAGATGCAATGAACATGAAATGGTACGACTTTGGTCCCGCGTGCACGGTGCGGGACCCAAGCTACTCACATGAGTAGTAACAGGGTTTGATCACATATCTATAGTATTTCCCCTCCCAAACACAAGTAATACATGAAATATGGAACCAGACAATACCGTGATACATCGTGTCAATCAAGGAGATTCAAGAATGAACATGCAAGACATGAGAAAATGAACAAGTCCAAGGAGTATACTTGCCTGGCTCCGGGTGATCAAGTGTGTGTAGAAGAGCTGGGAATCCTCCTGTTTATGAATTTACAAGTTGATTAATAAACTGGCTAAATCTAGTTTGTTATCAACAATCTAACCATGATTAACTTCTAATATAAACCTTAGTTCCAGGGGTTCCCTATAGAATATCAATATTATTACTATATTCTAAACTAGTAATAACCCAAAATAATAATAAGTACTTACATACCTAAACAGTTTACTGCATGAATTTGCAAAAAACGAAGTATTCAAAAAGTAAAACTAAACAATGGTAGGGGGTCTCTTAATCCTAGTTAAAATGAGATCCTAATTAACTTGCTAAGGAACCTTGCTTAGGGAAAGACATTAAATCCAACTTCCCAGTTGTGGCCAACAAGGATATCCTAATATAGAATCATATAACTATAATACTAGCTAAGTGACTTAGGCAACTAATAACCTGTACAACTCATCCCTGTAGAAGCATGAAAAAGAGAAAAAAAATAATCCATGCGACCGAGGAGCCACATGCGGCTCAAGAGTCCCATGCGGCTCAATCACAGAGTGGACTCCATACGGCCAGCAGAGGGAAGCCACGTGCCTTTTTTAGAACGGCTGTACCCAGCGTTATTCAAACACAATTAATGCCCTGACGGCTGACAATTAACGCTCTGACGGCTGACAGCTGACAGCTGACAGCCCTGACGAGAAGTAGTCATGATGACTGACACAAAAGCAATATCTTCCTAGGGAACTGGGGAAAATCTTCACAACTTCGAGGCTAGTTTATGCGGCCAGTCTAGACGAGTTCATGCGGCCAGTGCAGAGAAACCTATGCGGTTCAATCACGAAGGTCCCCCATGTGGCTCGGCCATGAAGAAATCCATGCGGCTCGGCCATGAAGACTCTCATATAGCTCGGCCATGAAGACTCCCATGCGGCTCAGTCATGAACATATTCATGCGGCTCGGTCATGACAACCTTCATGCGGTTCGAGTATAGAGACTATTCATGCGGCTCGATCATGAAGTCTTTCATGTGGCTCGGTCATGACGACCTTCATGGGGCCCAAATATGAACGCTCCTCATGCGGCTCAACAATGATGACAGGACACGTGTCCTAAAGATAATCAAATTTTGGGTCAGATCCCAATGATTTGGGACACGTGGCAAGAGAATGAATTAAATTGATTCATTTAGATTTGCGGATATCAGCAAATCATCATGATGGGGATTTATTGCAATCAACATTAATGACTGACGTGATTTGGCATAATCCTCATTAATGGCCCAGATCCTTCACGCTCAAGATTAATGGTCCAGATTGATCACTTATCAGGCCGCCGCCACTTTGAGAATGGGCAATCATTGCAAACCCTAATGAGGCTCCCCACTATTATAAATAGCAGGGTGCCATTCCCTTGCAAAGGAGACTTACAGAGAGAAATACGCACATACAGAGAGACACTCCCCCAATAATTAGAGAGAAAAATCCACAGAGATCAATCCAGAGAGAGACAAGCCAGAAGAGCAATACGAGGAGAGCAAGAAGAGCATTTTTTCATCAACGCCAACCATCTCGTCACAGGAGCCAAGGCTACGTCCGATCGTCCAAGGAGTAAGGCAGAGCTGCCGTCGCTTTTCCGAGCCTCTATCGTCACCCCCCAGAATCAAAAATAAACAATTGTACTTAGATTGCTGTACCTAGGTTTTCGTCCCTAGGCTCTCTTTGTACAAGCGAGTTTGTAACGTGAAGTAAAAGTCCAGTCCTCCCATAAAACTGTTCTGCTCTTTTATATTTCATGGCAAACACGATGGCGACTCTGCTGGGGAAAAACTTCTCCACGGCTGAGGAGTTGGTGACGCAATTGGATGCAGCCAAGCTTGGCTCCGCGCAACAGAAGATGGTCGCCCGGTTCGACCAACAGGTGTTCGAAGAAATGCTCTCCGACAAGAGCGCTGGCCCGGTCCAGAAGCGAGCCCGCACAAAGAAGGCCCGCAAGGAGTGGAGACCCCGATCCTTCGTTCCTACTGAAGCTCTTGCAGAGATACCCTCTGTCGTTCAAAACGGCGGAGAAGACTCTCCTGCGGTCCCATTTCAGACCGTAGACAACTCTGTTGTTCCCAAGTCCGGCAGAAAAAAATATTATGATGCTGGACTTGCAGGGGCAAAGAGGAACTCTGTGCGATTCGAGCCGCATAAGGGTTCTAGCCGTATGGAGAAAGCCTATGCGGTTACATCCGCCAGACGCAGGAAGAAAACTCACGCGGCCACATCTGTCAGCCGCATAGCTTATGCGGCTACAGTTGCCAACCGCATGGACGAAGCTTATACGGCTACTGAAGTCAATCGCTTGCAGAAAACCCATGCGGCCACAATTGCCAACCGCATCGGCCAGCCTGCACGGTCGTAACTCCTAGTCGCACAAGGACAACCCATCCGACAGCTAAAGACAGTCGCATGCAGACAGTCTGTACGGTTTCTAATCCTAGCCGCATAGCGTCTGTTCCACGCTTCTCTCAATCAGTCTTCGACCGTCTCTTATGCGGTCCTGACCCTGATGGTTCTCTGGATGATAAGCCAGACTCTGTGGTATCCAACTTGGACTCTTCCTATTACGCACCCGTCAGTGCTAAAAGGAAGAAGTCTAGGGCAGCACGGGCTCGCCAAGCCCAGTCAGCTGCCCCAACCTCTGACTATCAGAGCGTCCCGCTGATTGTCACGCGGGCCTCTAATAGAAAGTTGTATAAGGCTACTCGTACCATGTCCCCTGCGGCCAATGGGCGGGATAGTCATCAAGCATCTCCCAATAACGAGCGAAGGCAAGTATACGAGCCACCTTCGAATCAAGGAGCAGGTGGGAGGCCTACACACTCGCGTGCTCGGAATTTCCGAGCCAGCAAAGCAAGTGACTTGTATGAGACCATCCTCCACAAACGCAAGGAAAGAGAAGATGCATCGGGATGCAAAGAGTCCTCCCACGGACGTCACTGCACCCAAGTCATCGTCAACTGCTGCTGCAATAGCACGACGATACAAGAAGACCGGCAGTCTCTCTTTCAAAGACTGCAACAGCCATCTTCAGAAGACGAGACACTACCCGTCGTCTCCTGCAACTCTGCTCGGAAAGTCCCCGCTGATGGAAGGGGGAAGAAGACGAATATTCCCAGCCCGAAGATCTCAACCACTGCGACTAAAAGACTGTCGTCTAAACGGGTGCCCACCACCGGAGTTTTCCAAGGTACTCGCTCTAAGACGAAATCTGCTACAGTGGGAGATTCGTCGTCCATAACGCAGGGGGTTGCTGGGGCTGGGGGTAGCACCCTTCCGAGCCTCCACAGCAATTCGATGTTTCAAGAAGACGACCCAGGGAAGACAACTCTCCCATCAGATACAGCAAACCTTGACAACTCCCAAGACGAGGCGAACTCGGAGGCTGGAGGTACTATTCCTTCCGAGTCTGAATCAGAAGGGAACATACCCACATATCCCGATGACTTCTCAATACAGGGGTACGATTCGGAGGGCGCTTCCTCCACCGCTCCGTCTATCTCTCCTCATGAGAAGACGATATTCATGACAGACAGCAACCAAGGTGGTTTCAATGATCGCCAGCGCATCGTTCAAAGACTGCAACAACCATCTTCAGAAGACGAGACACTAGCCGTCGTCTCCTACAACTCTGCTCGAAAAGTCCCCGCTGATGGAAGGGGAAAGAAGACGAATGTTTCCAGCCCGAAGATCTCAACCACTGCGACTAAAAGACTGTCGTCTAAACGGGTGCCCACCACCGGAGTTTTCCAAGGTACTCGCTCTAAGACGAAATCTGCTACAGTGGGAGATTCGTCGTCCATAACGCAGGGGGTTGCTGGGGCTGGAGGTAGCACCCCTCCGAGCCTCCACAGCAATCCGATGTTTCAAGAAGACGAGCCAGGGGAGACAACTCTCCCATCAGATACAGCAAACCTCGACAACTCCCAAGACGAGACGAACTTGGAGGCTGGGGGTACTGTTCCTTCCGAGTCTGAATCAGAAGGGAACATACCCACATACCCCGATGACTTCTCACTACAGGGGTACGATTCGGAGGGCGCTTCCTCCACCACTCCGTCTATGTCTCCTCATGAGAAGACGATATTCATGACAGACAGCAACCAAGGTGGTTCCAATGATCGCCAGCGCATCGACAGTCTCGAAGCCATATATTTGCTTTGGTCAAGTCTGTAGATGAGATTAAAGCGGCCCTTCCAACTCTGCAAGGAGGGACGCCTGGCCAAACAAGCACGGGTCCCGCGGTCAATGCAGACTCGAATTTGGCGGCACCAAACCCGGGCAATAATCCCCCGAAAACAACGGCCCCTACCGCCGTGGACGAAGCACGCGAAGCGAGAAGAGAGGTCCAGGAGCTCCGAGCCATGTTCCATGCTCGAGAAAACTCTCAAGACCTCAGAATACGACAACCATACCCTGCTGCATGGAGGGATGTTCCATTCCCACCAAGATATAAGCCGTTCAATATCAATCCTTATGATGGCAAGACCTCGGCAAGTCGATACATCACTTACTTCGAGGTCACCACCGACCATCTGCCCCATGACGATGCCATTCTCATACGATTATTCATCGGGGCATTAGAAGGAGTCGCCTTCGACTGGTATCGCAACCTGTCGGACAACTGCATCCACTCCTTCGCCGGCTTCAAGCGCATGTTCTTGGAGAGATTCTACGAAGTAGGGCAGGACATCACTATGTCCACCCTCATGGACATCGTCCAAGGGGAGAAAGAGCTCACAAGGAACTACATCGAACGGTTCCGCCAAACCGCCATGAACTGCCTTCCGGAAATCTAGATTCTTCCTTGATTGAAATTTGCCAAAAGAGACTCCTCCCAACCATCAGTCTCTGGATGGGCGAAAGTCAATTCAAGGACTGGAAGACGTTCATCATCAGCTCCACAAGCGCCGAAGAACGATTGAAGAAGGCTCGCCAGCTGGGATTGCACATCTCGGACGGAGAGAACAAGGGCAAGCGTCCCAATAATGATAATGGGGGTAGCCCCTCCAACAATCGGGACAACAAGGGAAAGCAGGCTATGGTGGCCGATACAGCATAAAAACCTGAGCCAAAGCCAGCAGACAAACAATGGCCGCAAATCACTTACTCCTTCGAAGACGGTCACGTCAAGTCCATCTTGGACATGCTCATACAAGGGGACAGAATTCAGCTTCCTCCACCAAGACGGGAACCGCGGCCGGCAGAGATGGAGAACCCAAAGTACTGCCATTATCATTGCTATGTCCATCATGCTATACACGACTGCTACTAGCTGAAACGGTACATCCAAAACCTCATCGATTCGAACGCTCTGGCTATCGATTTTGAAGAGGTAACCGTGGCAGCCAATATGGTGTCCGTACAATTCGGCAGCTTCCCTCCGACGGAAACTCAAGACGGGGTGGTCCCCATCCCTCTGGCGACAATGGAGATTACCAATCTTCCACCTCCCCGAGATCAGGCTGCTGGTCTAGTACCCATCACCACATCACGAGGGGAGGTCATGTGGATCCATCCAGACTTGGTATCAGAAGTGACTCGGCCCACACCATCTTCCACCTACAAGAAGAAAAGTGGAAAAGTCAGGACCTGCCACACAATCTCGACAAACATCGAGGAAGCTACAGCCGTCGTCACGCGGTCTGGAGCGCAATCCCAACCTGTGGTTGACAATCCAGCTGAAAATCATCAACCCACTACAACTGATGCTCCGGGACCGGCTCAGCCTTCGACGACCGACAAGCCTAGGCCGAGGGAGACTCGCTTCGACAAATCCCTCCGAAAAGAGGCAGCCCAAGGACTAGAGAGGCCCTACAACTTTGACATCTTAGCACAATTGGCTAACACACCGGCCAAGTTGTCACTGTACGAACTCCTAAGGCTCTCCAAGGACGTTCGTATTGTATTGAGCGAAGCACTCCAAAATGTCGATGCCTATCTGGCTCAATCCAACCTCACCGGAGAGGACTCACCTGTGGATCTCCAGGACAGCGCCTGTACGGGAGCAATGCCCAACATCGTCTTCACTCCGCAGGACATGCTCATCAAAACTAATCTGCACGATCGCCCATTATACTACACTGGATACATCGGCGACGTAAAGGTAGATCGGATGCACATTGATCCTGGCTCTTCCATAAGCATTATCCCGAAGGGTCTGCTACATCATCTCCGCATCCCAATGCATCGCCTGACGCCTACAAGCACCGCCATCAGCGGGTTCAATTCGGGCAGGAGCTACCCTATTGGGAAGATTCGTCTGTAGTGTCAAATTGGCGACCTCCAATCCAAAGTCACCTGCTACGTCATCGATGCAGACACTTCTTACAACATCCTCTTGGGGCACCCGTGGATACACGATTATATGATCGTGCCTTCCACGCTGTACCAGTGCTTCAAATATGTCGACAAACACGGCTTCGTGAGGACGGAATTTGCTGATATCGATCCCTTCAAAGGGGTCGAATCTTACTACTCAGACTCCTGCCTGTACGAAAAATCGAAGAAACATCTTGGTGAAGGAGAAGCTAGTACCGAGACAGCCACTTGATCCGAAGAGCCTCTGACGATCCACCTCCAAGCTCGCAAACTAGGCAGGTCTGTACCCCTTACCGTCACTCTACGTAAGGACGCAATTAGCCTCTCAGCACAAGAAGAGCAGATGATAATCCGGCTGCCAAGGTCTGGCCAAGTGCCAAGATCCACAACGAGGCCACTAACAATCAGACTGCCGAGAGTCGGTCGGCCCCAAACGGAGAAGCTCAATCCCTCCGACAAACTACTGACGATACGTCTTCCCAAGAAAGGTCGTCACCCCGATGCAAGGTCTGACACTTCTAGCGAACCAGCCACTCCTCGCCCCACATCGAGTACCAAACTGGGGGTTGCTAGTCTGCCAACAACTCCACGCTCAACTCCATCAACTGAACCGCTGACGATCAAGCTCCCCAGGACGTCCTCTCAGTCTTCATTCACACAGGGGGTAGCCGAAGAGGAACCAGAGTTAGCCAAGTATGTGGCTGCCCACACTGATGTTCCCTCCGCAGATGATATAATACCCCTAGAAAAGATACCTTACTTCATCAATAAAGGGCTATCTTTGATCTACCTCGAGCTTAATAAGCTTTGTACAATGTACGCTATGGAACACGGTATAGACACTCACCTACACACACAGGTGACAAATGTCTACACCACAATCCAGCTTACTCCAGCAGAAGATGCTTACCGAATAATCGAGGGAGGGGACCATCCAATCATCTTCGGCCGGAAGGACGATCCGCATCCCTTCACCATAGAAGAAGTCGACCTTGGATCGGATGCCGGGAGACTACCTCTGTATCTTTATAGCCCCCAATCTAAATATCTCATGCAGAAACAGGGGTATGACCTGGAAACGACACCAGGCTTGAATTACGGTACTGGACGACGATTACCTTTGAAGCCCCCGGTCCCGGCTGGCAAACCACGGGACTACTATAGCAAGACTCGATGTGGATTAGGGTATGTGACACCCACGACGACCCCTGAAAGTTCAGATGAAGAATGTGACTGGCATTCATATTCGACCGGGTCACCAACTTCTGACTCGGATACCAGCATCGGAGACGTATTCAGACAAGTCCTGTCAGTCAACATGGCATTCGCCGACGCTTATGAAGAAGATGAAGACATTCCGAAAATCCTCGAGCTAGAGCCGTGGGCCCAACAGCTAGATGAACAATGGGAAAAGCATTTCGAGCAAAGAGAACATCCTACTGAAGATGAGGTCATACAAGTTAATCTTGGTGATGAAGCCTCCCCGAAACCAATCTTCATCAGCCAGAGTCTGACAGATGAAGAGCGAGAGTCGCTGCTCCAACTCGTCAAAGAGTATATCGATGTGTTCGCCTGGAGCTATGAAGATATGCCAGGATTGGACCCCGAGATCACACTCCACAAACTCAATATTCGTCCAGATGCAAAACCTGTCAAGCAACAACAACGACGGTTTTGCCCCGATGTTATGAATGCTATTGAAGCCGACAACAAACTGATAGCCAGCGGCTTCATTCGCGAAGAGCAGCATCCAGACTAGGTAGCCAACATCGTACCAGTTCTCAAGAAGAACGAGAAGATCCGAATATGCATTGACTTCCGAAATCTGAATGAGGCATGCCCTAAAGATGAATTCCCTCTCCCTATTACAGATATTATGATCGACAACACTTGCGGCTTCGAACGTATGTCCTTCATGGATGGCTTCTCAGGATACAACCAGATCAAGATATTCCCTGACGACGAGAAGCACACATCATTCCGAACACCGATTGGTACATATTGCTACACCGTTATGCCTTTCGGTTTAAAGAATGCTGGCGCCACTTACCAGAGAGATATGAGCGTCATCTTTAGAGACCATTTGTGCAAGACAGTGGAGTGCTACGTCGATGACATCGCCGTCAAAAGCCGTTCGAAGGAAGATCATCTGCAAGATCTCAGGACAGTGTTCGACCTAATGCGAGCACACAACTTAAAGATGAACCCTACGAAATCATTCTTGGGAGTCTCCAGCGGGAAATTCCTGGATTTCGTCATCACTTCTCAGGGCATTCACATCGACCCCGAGAAAACAAAGGCAATCATGGAGATGGGTCCCCCGAGAAATCTCCGTGAACTCCGAGGCCTCCAAGGCAGGCTAGCTTGCATCAGGAGATTCATCTCTAATCTCTCCGGACGATGTCAACCATTCACCCATCTCATGAAGAAGGGAGTCTCTTTCGTATGGGATGAGGAATGCCAGCGCGCTTTCGACAGCATCAAAGAATATTTGTCGAACCCCCCGGTCCTGGTAGCTCATGTTGCCGGAAAGCCATTCCTGCTCTATATGCGAGCGATGGAACATTCTCTTGGTGCTCTGTTGGCACAGAACAATGATGCGGGCCACGAACAAGCTATATACTACCTCAGTCGAAAGATGATTGGGCCAGAATACCGGTACACGGCCGTAGAGAAGGAATGCCTTGCTCTCGTGTTCGCCATCCAGAAGACGCGACACTACGTCACGGGACAAACCATCCACGTGATATCGCGGATCAACCCCCTTAGGGTCCTCATGACCAAACCTGGGGCACTCAGCTCTCGCCTTGCTACCTGGGCGATATTACTTTCACCGTACCACATGATCTTCGTACTGCAAAAGGCTGTTAAAAGCCAGACTTTGGCAGACTTTCTAGCAGCCCATCCAGGTTCGGAGACGACTAGGGTATATGAAGAGATACCGGACGAGGTCACCAGTTCAAATGCAGTCTCCCATGATGTCATCTGGCGAATGTTCTTCGACGGCGCTTCGAGAACTGGACCCAATGGCAACATCATCGCTGGAGTTGGAGTAGTGCTAATTTCTTCCTCCGGCTTGGTGATCAATCGGGCCTACTCACTCACAGAGCCCTGTTCATATAATGTGGCCGAGTACAATGCTTTGGTCATTGGCCTCCGGCTCGCGAAGGAGCTGGGGGTAGAGTATCTTGAAGCATACGGCGACTCACAGTTAATCGTCAATCAGATTCGGGGGTCGTACGAGGTCCGCCATGAAGACATGACCCCGTATCATCGAATAGCAATCGACATCATCTCGTCTCTGGGAGGATTCTTCATAGAACATGTTCCCAGACTCCAGAACATTGAGGCTGATGTACTAGCTGGTTTGGCCGCTTTCCTAGCTGTGCCAAATTACGCTCGTCATCAGGTCGACATAATAGGCCGTGAACTGGTCTGTCCTAAGGATAACATTCGATGCATTAAAAGCTACTCCGCCCTTTCAGTCGACGAAGCACCAGACTGGAGACAACCGTTCATCGACTTCGTAGTATACGACATCCTGCCAGAGAATCCGAAGGAAGCTACTTCTATCAGAAGACGTTCTCTCAGATTTTTCTATGATACGGAGACGAAAATGCTGTATCGCCGATCCTATGATGGTTTACTGCTTCGGTGTCTATCAAATACAGAAGCCAAGGAAGCCGTGCGCGAGGCCCATGATGGTGTCTGCGGGGCCCATCAACCTGGCCCAAAATTGCAAGACCGCCTTCGTCGAATGGGCTATTACTGGCCTACGATGGTGGCAGACGCAATAGATTATGCATGAAAGTGCAAGGCCTGCCAAATCCACGCCGACTTCATCCACCAGCCATCTAAATTCCTACATCCGACTGTGGCCTCCTGGCCATTTGAAGCATGGGGTATGGACATCGTCGGCCCAATTACCCTGCCTTCGTCCAGAGGACACCGATTTATACTCGCGATCACCGATTACTTCTCCAAATGGGCGGAAGCCATCCCATTGGCTGAGGTAAAAACTTCAAACGTGATCAGCTTCCTTAAGCATCATGTCATCTACCGCTTTGGACTGCCCCGAAGGATCATTCACGACAATGGGCCACAGTTCGCAAGCCACGCATTTTATCGGTTCTGCGACAAGCACCGAATTCAGAATATTGCTTCGACACCCTACAACCCAGCAGCCAATGGGTTGGCCGAAGCATTCAACAAAACCATAATCAAGCTACTCAAGAAATTTGTGTCATCCAACAAGCGCGATTGGAACGAGAAGCTCGACGAATGCTTATGGGCGTATCGTACCACAGTTCGAACAGCCACCGGGAATACACCATTCTTCCTGGTGTACGGGAGCGAGGCAGTTCTCCCATTAGAGACTCAGATCCCCTCACTCCGCGTCGCCCTCACACATCAGTTGACGACAGACAAAAACCACCATCGCCGACTACAGGAATTGGAGGCCCTAGACGAGAAACGGCTGTTAGCTTAACAGCAAATCGAACTATATCAGGCCAGAATCTCCGGAGCCTTCAACAAGAAGGTCAAGGTCAGAACATTCCAAGTAGGCGATCTCGTTCTGGCGGTTCGGAGGCCGATGGTTATGACGCATAAAACCGCCGATAAATTCTAACCAAAATGGGAAGGCCCGTTCATCATCGAAGCTGTATTCTCTAACGGCGCCTACCGCCTCGCAAAACAAAATGGAGACTTGCTCATGTTGCCCATCAACGGCAAGTTTCTGAAGAAGTATTATGTCTGAAACAAAATCCTCAAGACATCTCAGAGTGTCGAGTCATGTACCTCCCTGTACCACTGAACTTATATTCTAGTTCCATACATAGAGTCATGTACCCGCTGGTACCACTGAACTCACCCTCATAGTTTTCTGAATTTTTGAGTCACGTACCCCTCGGTACCGCTGAACTCATTTTTTTCAACATTCCAGATTATCGAGTCATGTGCCCGCTGTTGCCACTGAACTCACACTTTCACAATATCGAGTCATGTACCCGCTGGTGCCTCTGAACTTACATCCCGGTCACTCTTTCAGATAGTAAGTCATGTATGATCATACCTCTGAACTTTCTTCCTGTAAGAGATCACCCCTCATGATCTACTACCCGCACTTCCAGTGCACAAAAAAGGGTAAGCGATCCACAAATTCCCAAGACGACCATGTCCTCATTACCTCTGAGTCGTTTCACTTTCGCCAAAAACAAATCACCCCCTACATAAAACTTCCATGTCCTCATTACCTCTGAGTCATTTTATGTACCCCCTCTTCATTGAGCCCACTCCTGCCATGTCCTCATTACCTCTGCATAGGAAGGCTCCGTAGAAGAAACCTTCATACTTGCCATGTCCTCATTACCTCTGAGTAAGTATGTCAGTCCCCTTTCAACCTATTATCTGTACCCACAACCGGAGTACGACAAGGATAATAGGTCCACAAATGTCCTCTGTTGACCACAAATGTCCTCTGTTGACCACAAATGTCCTCTGATGACCACAAATGTCCTCAGCCGACCACAGATGCTGTACTGGGTTTCCAGTACACGCCCATCCCTTCCCTATCATGCCTGGGAGCCCAGTTGCTCCCTGGCATTCTCTCGAATACCAAAAACTTCTATAGCTGTCTTATAGCGAAGTTGTTCTAGGTATTCCTATCCAAAACTTGTTACTCGTACCTAAAACTAAGGTACGCCCAGGGTAACAGGTCCACAAATAATCCCCCCGCAGGGTTTACTGGCAGATTCACTGAAGAAGGGACAAAAGAAATAAGATTAGAAGATAGTCAAACAAAGAAGCGTTTGAAAGATCATTTAAGTCCATACGGCTCGGGTCGTCACAGCCTTATGCGGCTCAGAACCAGATGAGTCCATGCGGTTCGGTTCATCACAGCCTTATGCGGCTCCAAGTCAGATGTCCATACAAATCAAGTTCAGATGAGCTTATGAAGCCTCTGCAATTTGGGTTCGAAAGGGCCTATGCGGTTCAAGGTTCATATGGACTCAACAGACAAACCTAGGCGTTGATGCGGCTCAGATTCAGGTAAGACTATGCGGTTCAAAGTCCACGCAGACACATGCGGCCCTGAACAGACAGACTCATGTGGCTACAAGCAGATGAGCTTATGCGGTTCAAAAGTGAACTACGCTCATGCGGCCCAAACCAAAAGTATATATGCGGTTCAGATCGAGTATGACAAGCCTATGCGGCCTCCGGAGCGAAGTGCTTATGCGGTCATATCGACGAAACTTGTACATTCGACTTGTGCATAAATTATGCAGCAGAGCCATGGCAGTTAGGGTTCTAAGGCAATGCCCTTACCAGCAATAGGCGGATGAACATCAGGATGAACGGAGTGAACAACGGCCGGCGGAGGAGTGGCCACGTTCGTCGCCGCAGCCGCCGCAGAAGCGACCGCCTTGCCCTTCGCAGCCTTCGACGCAGCAGCCTTCTTGGGAGCCATGGGTGCTTGGAAGAGAAAGGAGTTAGAAAGATCGAAGAGAGCAAAGGAAATTCCTTAGAACGTAAGTGTTCCTATTTATAGACAAGGAAGGAACGCCTCAATCCGTGTGCAATATGATGACCGACTCTTCGGTCATCGAGGCAAAACGGCTGAATAATCGCCTGACTCTTGGGATCCTGGCCCAAGAAAGCGGCTCTTAAAATCTGCAACAAATCAAGAGCATTAAATGCAGAAGATTCACAGAAGATTTGCACACGTGGCAGGAAGACGTGGCAAGAAGCTCATGCAGCCAAAACAGCCCATGCGGCTCAGAGAGTTATGCGGTTGAGGTAATCATGCGGCTGGTCAAATCCATACGGCTAGGACAGAATACATCCATGCGGTTCTGGCTTAATCATGCTTCTTATTCAAAGTATTTCAATTTTGCAAATTGAAAACTTTGAAGGGGGTTTTGTAGAAGCATGAAAAAGAGAAGAAAAATAATCCATGCGGCCGAGGAGCCACATGCGGCTCAAGAGTCCCATGCGGCTCAATCAAAGAGTGGACTCCATGCGGCCAGCAGAGGGAAGCCATATGCCTTTTATAGAACGGCTGTACCCAGCGTCATTCAAACACAATTAATGCCCTGACGGCTGACAATTAATGCTCTGACGGCTGACAGCTGACAGATGACAGCCCTGACGAGAAGTAGTCATGATGACTGACACAAGAGCAACATCTTTCCAGGGAACTGGGGAAAATCTTCACAACTTCGAGGCTAGTTTATGCGGCCAGTCTAGACGAGTTCATGCGGCCAGTACAGAGAAACCTATGCGGTTCAATCACGAAGGTCCCCCATGTGGCTCGGCCATGAAGAAATCCATGCGGCTCGGCCATGAAGACTCTCATACAGCTCGACCATGAAGACCCCCATGCGGCTCAGTCATGAACATATTCATGCGGCTCGGTCATGACAACCTTCATGCGGTTCGAGTATAGAGACTATTCATGCGGCTCGGTCATAAAGTCTTTCATGTGGCTCGGTCATGACGACCTTCATACGGCCCAAATATGAACGCTCCTCATGCGGCTCAACAATGATGACAGGACACGTGCCCTAAAGATAATCAAATTTTGGGCCAGATCCCAATGATTTGGGACACGTGGCAAGAGAATGAATTAAATTGATTCATTTAGATTTGCGAATATCAGCAAATCATCATGATGGGGATTTATTGCAATCAACATTAATGACTGACATGATTTGGCATAATCCTCATTAATGGCCCAGATCCTTCACGCTCAAGATTAATGGCCCAGATTGATCACTTATCAGGCCGCCGCCACTTTGAGAATGGGCAATCATTGCAAACCCTAATAAGGCTCCCCACTATTATAAATAGCAGGGTGCCATTCCCTTGAAAAGGAGACTTACAGAGAGAAATACACACATACAGAGAGACACTCCCCCAATAATCAGAGAGAAAAATCCACAGAGATCAATCCAGAGAGAGAGAAGCCAGAAGAGCAATACGAGGAGAGCAAGAAGAGCATTTCTTCATCAACGCCAACCATCTCGTCACAGGAGCCAAGGCTATGTCCGATCGTCCAAGGAGTAAGGCAGAGCTGCCGTCGCTTTCCCGAGCCTCTATCGTCACTCCCCAGAATAAAAAAAATAATTGTACTTAGATTGCTGTACCTAGGTTTTTGTCCCTAGGCTCTCTTTGTACAAGCGAGTTTGTAACGTAAAGTAAAAGTCCAGTCCTCCCATAAAACTGTTCTGCTCTTTTATATTTCATGGCAAACAATCCCAAGTCACTGGATGACGGCAATTGGTCATTGAAACAGTCCATTCCCAGTGTGGGGCTGGTATCCTCAAATCCTGAACCAGGATACTATTAATCTTAATCATTACTAGTACATTTTAAAGAGGAAAATTATAGAACAATATATATAAATCTGATATTACAATCAATACTATATATAGGCTAATATCAATTAAACTCTATGGACATGCTGTCCTAAGACTATTGGTTTGAGAGAATTGTAGTTTTAAGGAAGGATCATGTAACACCTATTTCATTAGTGTTGACAGGACATCAAAGTGTTCAGGTTTAAAGGTATGACTATTTGGCAAAACTAAGAACTGTCCCGACTTAAATTAGCCTAAACTCAACTGTAAGAAACCCAAACTGTAACCCCTAACCCACTGCTACTGCATTAGCTCATGAATACCTGCCTATGTCAAACTGAAGGCAGCAGAGTTGTATCTAGGTTTAATCTGTTTCAGGAAATCTAGCCATCTTATCATCTGTCCCACCTGATACCTATGTCTCAAGGTAATACTCAGAACCTAAATAGATTGAAGTTCCACCCAAAAACTTCAATCACACCATTAATTCTTTTTAGAGCAGATAAGGTTTACATCTAGCCTCCAGTTATAGATTATTCTCAATCCACTAACCCTCTTAAGTTTCCAGACATGACATTCCAATCTTCCTAACCAGAGCACTGAGTTACATTTAGACAAAACAAAGTGAAACAACACATAATTTATCATGTTGTTCTGTTCATTAAACCAGATATTTAGACAAATGTTCCGGTTTAAGATAAATATCAAACTGGTTTCCTGACAAGGTTTAGAATGCAACTGAACCTAGGAATGGTACAAGGGTTTAGATGCAGTTAGGGACTTCTTAGAACTAGTGCCATTTCTCGATATCCCAACTGCCAGGTAGAGTCAGTAGTTTGAACTGGAAACTTACATGAGTCACAGTTTACTCCTATGATCATGCTCGGTCTTACCAAGGCTATCCCAAATGACTGTAAGAACCCAGGGTGAATTCAAAATGTGAAATTCAATTGAGACACCACAATATCATCCCAAGTAAGGTCAATGAAGGATGGTTACTGATGTCTAAGATGTCATGAAAATAGATCGGATCTCAACTGGTATTGCTCTCAGTCAAGAAGTTGCAGTTTGCTAAATTCAACCAACTGCACTCAAAATCAGATAGTGCTCAAGTATCAAAATCAAAATCAATATGCTAAACTACTGTAGGTCCCTGCTTCCTGAACTACAACATCTCTACTGCCTACACTTAAAACCAAACGACTTGCTAAAAATATAAACAGTTAAGATGAATGGTTTCCATCAGATTTTAGAAAATGGCATGAGTGAACAACAGTATCCTAACTTATCCTGCAGGTCATTATTCTGAGTATCGGTAACACCAAATTCCATGGTAACACACAACCAACATATAAATCATCCGACAATGTACAGGCTCAATATTATTAGATGGATTGGATTTTTACCTGATAAAATCAGATCCAATACTCTCATCGCCTGAACTGGACAAGAGTATTTCCTCGTGTCTGGTTAAATCCAACTCTCTCTTGAATTCTCCTTGCGAGTTGATCCGTCCAATAAGTCCACAACAGCACCAAATTCAAGAGTTCTGAATAAAAGTTAAATAAGGAGAAAATTTCAAGGAACTCAAGAACTCGAGGATTGAAAACAAATTCAAACCTCACTTAAATTCTCATCTATACATGCTACTATACTGAATTGATCATCCCTCTCCTAAATAGATCTAGATTCACCTCAATCTAAATCTATTTCTTAATCAAATGTAGAACAAGTCAAGAGGAGAATACAATCATACCCACTAGTTTAGGTAATGATCCATACTTCTTCTGATTTGCCTCAAGAATCATCCCAAGTAGATCGAGAACATAAAGGAGCTCTCGAGATCTTCGATCCTCAATTTACGATCTACACAGATCAAGTTTAGATCAAGAAAATTATCAGGAATGCAAATTGATAGAAAACTATAGCTCACTTGATTGCAAAGACGAATGGGTGCTGCGATAATCACCGGAGAAAACCAAACCCTGTCGTTGCTTGATGGAAGGGATGACCTAGCCTCGCGCTCAAATCATGTCGCTCTTCGCCAATCCACGACCCTCCGCCATTTCCAATCTAGAGCAGAGTTAGGAAGAATTGGGAAGGAAAATGAAGAAGATTGGATGGAGGCTGTAACAGAATGGTAGTGGAGATCGATCGAGAACTATATAGGCAAATTGAAATAATTGGCGGGATATTCCAATTCCTGGTCTCTGACACTTGCAACTGAAATTCAAATTTCTCTTCGTAAAGCTTCCAATGGTTGCACGAGAGTTAGAAAGAAGAAGGAAACAAAGCATAGAAGAGAAATTGGTTAGGACAGCTCTGGAGTGAAAGAAAATGGAGAGAATCAATTTAATTGGATTTGCAAGTTGTTAATCAATTGGAAAAATTTAAGGTGAGGTGGCAATTTGGGTTGGAGGGGAGTAATGAAATTACAATTTAACGTTTCTCAATTGTTAAATAAGTATCATTCTCACTTTATAATAATCACTCACAAACTTAAAGGCTGGGACTGTGGAAAAATGGGCCAGATTGGCCAGAATTGAAATAATCATTCTTAATTTAATATTTAAACATTCCAAAGAAATATATATATACTTGAAAAATTTTATGAGAAAAATATTATTTAAAATTTCAAAAAAAATAGGGTTACAGTATCGAGGGCGAGTAGCATCATCCGTCTGCTTCACTCTAAACACGCATCGATTCTTCAAAGCCTTCTTGTCCTTTGGCAACCGTACCAGATCATAAGTGGAATTGGCGTATAAGGAACTCATCTCCTTCTGTATCCACTCCTGGTTATGTTCGTCTTCCATAGCCTCTAAAAAGCTTTCGAGCTCTCCCCCGTTAGTCAGTAGCACATACTCACCCGGTAAGTATCTCGTAGATGGTCGACGATCTCTGTCGCTCCTTCTCAGTGGAGCCACTGGTGCTGGCTGTATACCAACAGTCTCCTCTCCTTCAGGAACTGCCTCTCCGGTATGCTCATCCTCCTGAGGGACACCTTGACCACCATCAGCAGGCTGATATCAAGGTTGGGAGCAACTCCATGCACTGACTCCCCCATAACTGGATCATCTGCGATGTCCTCTAGAAACTGCTCGAAGCTAAATGACTCTAACTCGGGCAATTCCTCAGCCTCAGAAGGCGTCTCAGAATCTTGAGTGTTGGTCATGGTCTGATCCTCGATGAATACTACGTCCCTGCTTCTATAGAGCTTTCTTTCCACCGGGTCGTAGAGTCTATAGCCGAACTCATCCCGACCGTAGCCGACAAAGACGCATCGCTCTGCTACACCATTGAGCTGAGGTGTCTTGGGCGGAGTCTTCTGGTGTCGTATCCCTTACTCTCTGTAATATGCATCAAAGGGACCAATGTATTCGCCTCCGTTGTCGGACCGAACACACAATAACTTCTTGCCCGTCTTTCTTTTAACAGAGGCCTGAAACTCTTTGAAAGTGGGCAGCACCTGATCCTTGGTCTTTAAGGCATAGACCCAAACCTTCCTGGAACAGTCATCAATAAAAGTTACAAAGTAAAAAAGCACCACCAATAGATTTTACCTTCATAGGACCGCAGACATCCGAGTGAATCAACTCGAGCAACGCCGGCTTTCTTGAACTTGGGTGACTTTGGAAAGACACCCTATTTTGCTTTCCAGCTAAGCAGTGCGTGCATTTCTCCAACTTTGTAGACTTGAGCCCTGGAATCACCTTCTTGTTCACCAAGTAGCTCATCCCCTTTTCCCTGATATGGCCGAGCCGTCTGTGCCATAACTCGGTAGACGTATCACTGACTGTGTTCACCTCATGTGCCCCCTGTGCGCTCCCCTCCATATAGTAAAGACCGAACTTTTTGCTTCCTCTGGCAATCACCATCGAACCTTTGGAAAGCTTCCACTGACTATTCCCGAAGAGACTGAAGAATCCCTCGTCATCCAACCTTCCAACCAACACCAGGTTGAAACGGATATCAGGAACATGACGAACATCTTTGATAACAAGAACTGCACCCGTCTTCGTCCTCAAATGCACATCTCCAATGGCAACCGCTTTCGACACATCTCCATTGCCCATCTTCAACACTCCACAGTCGTCTGTCATGTAAGTGGCAAATAGTTGTTGGAAATGAAGCACAGAAACCGTTCTCCAAACCAGAAAGTCCTGCGAGAGAACCGAACAAAAGCACACAAACCAAAAATGCCAAACGCAATCGCAGACACAAAGATTTTTAACGTGGAAAACCCTTGCAAAAAAAATCACGGGACGATCAGAGTCCAACCCTGAAGAACCTCCACTAATAGAATAAAGAGAATACACCCTCTACAAGCTCCTCTCGATCCAACACGGATCACCATAACTCACTTAAAAGAATTTTTTTTGATTGCGGACTCCGAAGAACAAGAGATGCCAAAAAATTATTCGAAGCAATCTCTCCTTCACAATAGTCCTTAATCCTCTCTCTCTCTCAAAGATTGTAAAGCACTCTTATTTTTGAGATAATTTTTCAACTAGCATGCATCACCTTTATATAAGCCCTTGGTAATCTATACATGGAAGGCCAATATATATGAAAACTTCCAATATGCATCAATAATATATTTAATGGAAATCCAATCATAATTGGCTTGCCATAATTGGAAGTCCAATTATATGGAAAGCTACTATATGAAGGGTCCACCCATAAATATATGATCAAAGTAAATATGGAAATCCAATCATATATTTTCTTACCATATATGTTCCAAAATAGGATCCATGCACTCCCCGAGCTTCTCCGACACACGGATGGCGCTCGTTGCTCTCCGGGATATTCTCCACATAGGTTGAGAACCCCACCCACTCCAACAAATCTCCTCCTTCACAACTTGGTGGAGGAATTCGTTATCCCGATGATCCGCCTGCAGTACTCAAACTTCCCCCTTGGTAGAACTTTCGTGAGCATGTCCGCTCCATTGTCATTAGTATGGACCTTCTCAAGCATTACGTCCTTCTTCTCAATCACATCTAGTATCCAATGATACCGAGTCTCAATGTGCTTGGACCGACTATGAAATATCTGGTTCTTTACAAAGTGAATGGCACTCTGGATATCGCAAAGCAAAGTATACTGCTCTTGTTTCAGCCCCATTTCCTGCAACAGCTTTTTCATCCACAGCAACTCCTTGCAAGCCTCCGTCGCCGTAATGTACTCTGCCTCTGTCGTCGATAAGACAACACACTTCTACAACCGCGACTGCCACGATACCGCTCCTCCAGCAAACATCATCACATAGCCCGAAGTCGATCGCCTCGTGTCTACATCTCCGACCATATCAGTGTCGGTATACCAAACCAGGTTCGGCTCGTCACCACCAAAAAAAAGTCTCCAATCGGTAGTGCCCTGAAGGTATCGTAGAATCCACTTGACCGTACTCCAATGTACCCTTCTAGGATTTGAAAGGTACCTGCTAACTGTGCAAACTGCATGAGCGATGTTTGGCCTCGTACACACCATAGCATACATAAGGCTTCCCACAACTGAGGCATATGGAACCCACTCCATATCTTCTTTTTCGTCCTCAGTAGATGGACACTGCTCCTCAGTGAACTTAAAGTGAGCCGCAAGGGAACAACTCACTTTCTTCGACCCGTCCATCCCGAAATACTGAAGTACCCGGTGAATGTACTTCTTTTGGGACAAGTGTAGCAGCATGGACTCTCTCTCCCGACCGATCTCCATCCCAAGAATAGACTTTGTTGCACCCAAATCCTTCATAGAGAAGTGTAACGCCCCAGTCCCAAAATATGTAGGACTAGAAACGTAGACATGCCAGCCGTATAATAAATATACGTAAGCTGTAAAATACAGTAGAACCATAACTAATCTCATCCACACAAAATAAATGAATAAAAGATATCATATAATGATAATGAATTATCTTTGTACAATATGTTGGGCGGAGACAAATCCACTACCAACAAGTAAAGAAAAAATACATGAGAAAAGAAATAAATTTGGCGAGCGAAGTGAAGACGATCCAAGCGCAGTCATCCTCGAAGAAATAGAGATGGTCACGGCTAGAGTTAGAGCACCTACGAAAGACAATAGCACACACCTGACGAGATAAACAGGTCCTCAGAGGGACGTAACAAGACACATAATATCATGCCATATAAACTGAATAAATATTGCTCAAATAAATAAGTCAATTGAATTATAACATGGTCCAATACACACCTATTGAACTAGCTTACCATCCCTCCAACCAAACAAGGACAGGAGATGGTAAACTAATTCACGGTGACGTATCTTTCTATGCTATGAATCCAATATGGTATCCGGACCCCAACAAGGTTCAATACCTTCTCATCGAAGTAGTAAGTCACACCTACAACCAAACAAGGACAAGATGTGACGAACTAATCTACGACAAGTTATTGTTCCAAGCCACGGTCAGATACAAGTACCCAAACCAAAAGTACTCGTACCTAACGGATAAGGGTGCCTACCTAGTCTAAGTGAAATATAGTTAAGAACAATCCTTCCTACGCATGGGCCATGACTAAATAGGATCGGCATAGTCCCCCCTTGGGGCACTAGAGGCCCACTCAATAAGAGCATAATATTTCGCAAAACGTCAGTGGCCGTCAGTAATCATGGGTAATCTGACCCGCATCTCCGACGGAGCTCACGGGTTACAAAAGAAAAAGTGCATCGAAGCCCATACGCTAAGGAATTGTCCTCCCCGCCCAATGCCTACTTTGTTGTATCCACAACAGTAACCTCTATAACCGCTAAGTCAAACTAAGCATGCAACCTCTATTAGCGGTTATTTCTATTGTACGGTTTATACGCACCGGTGGCCAGCCAGGCACGCATGTCCGTATTCTACATGTGACACACCACTCCATGGTACAATGTGTCAAGGCCAATAAATGCAACACACAAAGGTGGTCCCTTAAATCTAGGTTTAATGTGTAAGAAAAATAATACATAGCAGAAAATATAAATAAACAGTAAGTTCTGACAGGTTATGCCATGTATCACAGTTTATTTTGCATAAAAAAATAATGAATAATGCATGAAATATGAGCTAAAATAAATAAACAGCAAATGGCAAGGTGTCTTGCCTGGTAGGTGTTTGCAAAAAACAAAAGTGTAGAACTTTATTGATACAAACTTTGTAAAAGATTACAATTTGAATTCTGGGAAAGTACAACTATAGGAATCCAATCTAGATGACGATTGCTTTATCCCTTGGACGATGTGAACTTTGAAGACGGAGCCTCTGAAGTTGAAGACAACTCTGAAATTGAAGGCAAAAAGCCTCGAAAGTTGAAGGCAAAAGCCTCGGAAGAATGCAGCAGCACTTGGGCAAGAACTTCTGGACTCTCTGAACTTTAAAGTCTGATCTCTCTATGATCTGATCTCTGATCCCCTTGAATGGAGACTTGAAACTCTATTTATAGAGTTCTGAAAAATAACTAACTTTTAGTTATTCTGGACTGCGCATGATGGATTGTGCAGCAATTGGATTGCGTAACAGTGAACTGTACAGGCAGTTGTTGGATCATGGTCCAACTGTCTGGGACACATGGCATCATTTGATTATAATGCGCATGATCGTGCATAGACAGTTGCCACGTAATAAGCAATTGATGGCATGAATGCCACATATACTTTGTCAGTTGTGTTGATGAAATGCGCAACCTGAACTGTGCTGGCATTGGATTGTGCAGGCTTGGACTGTGCAGGAATGGATTGCACCAACATGGATTGCGCTGCCAGCTGTCCTCGAGCACCGTACTGCACGATTAAACAAACAGTCGCCTCGTTCTCCGCGCTGTCAGCTGTCATAAGATTTAATTTGTGTCAGGTAATGATGATGATTTGCCACGTCAGCCTGCGCGCTTGGTAGTGTGCGCATTTTAGTATGCACAATCTGATGTCTGCGCAGTTCATTTGAAAGATTTATTTCTTGAACTTCATTACTTTGTTGATGTGTGCAACTTGATTTTTTAGGACCTACAAGACCCCCTTCAAAGTTTTCGAAAGTTGAATTTATTCAAAATTTCGAAATACTTTAAATTTTGAAATTTTAAATCAATTTGCGCATATATTGAGCTGTCTGCGCAATCTGAGCGATTAGCCCCATTTTCAGGCGCAATCTGAGGCAGCCGTTTCGTTTTCGAAAACTATAAATATCTCTTCGATTCATTTCATTCTTTACTTTGCCTTCTTCGTGCACTTGAGAGAGAAATTCCGAGCTCTTTTCTTCCTTTCTTCTCCGACGATCTCGATGGCTCCCAAGCGTTCCTCCGCCGCTGCCAAGGGCAAGGCCCCCGCCGAGACTTCGGCTAGGGTTGTGCGACGTGCTTCTCGTCACGAATCTGCTCATCCCGTACTGATAGGTAGATAACCAAATCAAAACTCTTTTTAGGGTTTTGATCTCACTGTTCTTCAGAATCTATCTCTTTTTAGAGATGTGATCATACTGCGCCACCCTTTTTAGGGTTCTGGTTGCACAAATCAGTTCGTTCTTCATTTTTATGAAGGACGACATTCTGCGTAATCGGTTGAACTGTGCTGACAAAAATCAGCGCAATTTGCTGATTTGTGCGAGACTGCCTGCGCAAACTGATGACTGTTTGTTTGCGCAGTCTGATTATTGCGCAATCTGATATTGCGCAATCTGATGTTTGCACAAACTGATGACAGAATCTTTGTCTTGACTTGTACTGAATTTTTTGTTTTCTCTGTCTGATGCAGTTAATACTAGAGAAGATCCTGGATATGAGAACTTTGTAGGAACTCTTTCAGAGTCAGAATACAAAGAGGACCTTTCCCATGTGCACTATCCTCAATATGATCTGCCAACTTCCCGTCAGGCTATTTTGATAGCCCAAGATAATGAGACTCTGCTATGTTTGATGAATGGACAACCTCTGGAGTCAGCAGACGCTGTCATTCACAAGAAGCCATTATTCCTGTTCGGCGATGCTTTTGAGAAAAGCTCTCAACCGAGGCCAAGGATGGAAGAAAGGATTGTCCATCAGAAGGATAGGACATTCTCGATACCAGATGTTTCCCGCTGCCTCCCCTTATCCCGGTATGCTCATGCGAGCTATCCGAGGAAGATGGAATGGAACCTTACACCTTTCCAAGATGCCCGTCCAGGAAGGATTTTTGTGAAGAAGGGGCCGAACAAGAAGGACATGTTCTACAGTTCCTCAGAACGATACAGTGTCTTGTTAAGAGGTTTGAAACCCGGTTGTATTCCGTCGAAGAATTCTTCCTTGTTATTGCCTGTCAGAACTCCAATATTCGCAAATGAGTTTGCGAAGGTCGAAGGGAAGTACCCAGATCAGGATCTCAGATTAACTAGACTAGTGAATCCTGATTTTAAGAGATGGAACTGCATAGCAAACTGGATTTTGACCAAGTTTGAAAATAAACTTCAGCAAATCAATTTGTACCAAGCAGTGCATGCCACTGTTTATGGTTTTGCCCCTAACTCACAACTGTTCTTGGCTCTAGCAGAAAGATACAATTACAGAACATGGACTTTCATGACTCCTGGCGGAGAGATCAGGTTTGTACTTCATGAGATGCAGTACATCTCTTACTTGCCAATGGGGGATGCCCCATATGAGGAATTTGTCCCAACTAATGATGAGTTGGACAAACTTCGAAAAAAGAACGCAGACATGATAGCAGTCTTCGAAGAACTGCTATATCATTATAAAATCTATTCTCTGTTTTACAAAAGTGCTACATCAAACACCTGCTATTCCTCAAAATGGTTGCCTTATCTGTTCCTTAACCACATTAAAGAAACGAAGACCAAGAAACATGATAAATGCTATCCTGACTTCTTTAGACCACTGAGTAGCAGTGACGTGGTGAAACTGATGGAGGAAAGTGGAGATTTGGATGAAGAGATGAAGAATGATCATCAATGTCCTCCTTTGAAGAAAGAAGATACTCTCGAGAGTTATTTGAGAGTAGGATATAGATTTATGTCAAAAGAAGCCCAATTAGCAGGGTTTCTGACGTATTGGCTCCGTCGGTTTGTAGTCCCAGGATCGAGTGCCGTAGACCGCTTCCATCGCGGTGTTCTTTTTGCCGCCGTTAGATTAGTCTTCGGCTACAAGATGGATCTTTTGTCAGCGATGACTTGTAGGTTGAATGCCAGTCTTCGTCTGTACGTTGATCTGATGTTGAAAGCTAAAGGAGAAAAAGAATTTCCTCGGCTAGAATTACCGTATACATATCTGTTCGGGTGGTTGCTTCTTTACCATCCTACTTTGATGGACCCCGGCATGGGACCAGTCGACGGCAGCTTTTTGCGGAGATACTTTCATAGTAAGTAGAAATACACTTCTCTGAGAGATTGTAGATATGCTCTGAACCTGAGCAAAGGATGGAACTTTTGTTGCACTCCTCCTCCTGCTGGATATGAACAAATGCCGACAAATATGATTGACTCGAAGATGCAACCTTTGAGCCGTGCAGCTTTTGAGTGGTTGAAGACAATTCGACCGTCCTATTTGGTGTATCGGTTTGAAGAAGAATATTATTTAGAGCCATATCTCCCCAGTCGATTTGCTCGGCAGTTCGGGTACGACCAATTCCACGTGGGAAATGCCATCACGTGCCTTCAAAGAAAGGGTTTCTTGATAGATGGGGCTCGAGCTTGGGCTTATTATAATGCTCGAGATACGAAAGTAACGTTCTCGATGCCGGTAAATAGCAATCATGGCCCTCGGATGCTATTTACATACTCAGTATTCTATACATCTTCAAATACCTTTGCCGAGAATTTCAATCTCGCGGATAGCTTCGCGTCTTCAACAAGATTGAAGAAAGGAGGAGTTATCATGTCGCTCCTAGGAACTGATGAGGTGTATGAGCCAGTAGATGCACCCTTGGAAGCTTCAAGGGACGCTATATTCCCTGAAGAGGTTAACGCGCCACTGCACGTTTCTTTAAAGGTTACTAAATCTCCAGCTAAGAAGAGAAGGAGAGAGAAGCCTTCCGCTCCGGCAGCAAAGAAGAAACTGATCTTAGATCATTCCTCTGAAAAGATTACCACTAGATCTCAATCTCGGAAGCTGGCCGAGACAATTCAGCAAGAAGAAGCTACCACACCGACCTCTGTTCAAAGACAAGTCGAGACAATAAATGTAGAGAGTCCTGAAAGACCTCTACATAAAAAGAAGAGGTTGGTCCGTAGAAGTCAAGTTTTGTCTTCGATCGTGGCAGATGCTACAGCAGGAATCACCATGCCCTCTCCCACCCCTGTTTCTGAATCTGGGAATAAAACTTCCAGTCCAGAGCAGAGAGAGGAAATTGAACAGAGAAATGAGGCTAAAGAGCCCGGAGACAACATTGTAGAAGAAGAGTATAATGCTGTCCGATCTCCTTTACCTGCTGCGGAATCTTCTCAACTGCCTCTTACACCTGGGGCCCTTCACGCAGAAGAAGATCGTACGATGATTGAAGCTTTAGAGCACTGTGACTTCGGCTTACAGGAAGACTATGTTGATCAAGCTACTGATACTGATAGTGGGGAGGTACCAGCAGAAGATGAAAATGATGAAAGTCATCATCAGAGACTGACGAAGACACACAGGATCCCGAAAGGGATCATGAAGATCATATATCCACTAAAGCTGCTGATGACTCCTTGGATCCTGAAAAGGATATTGAGGAAGAGGCAGCTCCAACAGCTGAAAAAGCGGCTTTGAAGGAAATTCCTGCCGTCGATCCCCAAGGTATAAAATGAAATCAACAATCTTCTTTAAAATAGATTGATAGCTGACATTTTACATATGTACTCCATGCAGAGATTGAAGCTCCTCCAGTACCTCTAGTATGTCTGGACATAGTTCTTGCGACGAAGATTGCTGGTAGCAGCCGTCATCTCTCTTGCGGCTCTGAAGCAGGCAGCAGCCAAGCAATAGCATCTGAAACTACTTCAGCTCAACCAGACTCTGCTCCTGCAGATGACAAGCTTATTGCTGGATCCATCCACGGTAATGAATGTTTTCATTTCTGATTTTCTTTATCAATCGCCAATGACCGGCATAATGACAATATTCTGATTTTGCAGAGGAACGACCAGGAGGGGCAACGAGCTCCACTTCGGTTCCTTTATTCAAAGAGCCTACCGTTCCAACACGAGAAATCGAACATCCTGCGGCCTCGTCATCAACAGGAGTAGCTGCAACTCCTGGTGCTATAGCGATTAATAATCTTGTGATCCAATCATTTACCAGATGCTTTTTTGAGTCTTTGGGACCTCTAGTAAATAGAATGATGGAAAAAGAGGGTACTGATTTTTTTATGGTTAGAGGTCCAACCTCTCTCTTAGTAAGGGCTATCCGAGAACAAGGTGACGAGGCTCAGGCCACTTTTCTTGATCATATTTTGAATGAGCTAGAGATTTCTATCAAAAACTATAAAGAGCTCAACCAAGGAGAAGTGGAGTCTCTAGTGCAGGCAGAGTTCGAACAACTGGCTCAGGCAGCTGACATTGAAAGGGTGAATCTCCATAACCTCTTGGAAGCTTACTCTACAAAATCTGCTAAATATAAATCCAAGCTGGAATCAGTTTCCTTGATGGCTGAAAGAAAAGAGAAGAGAGCTGCTGAGCTGAGGACAGAGATTGCTCGTCTCCAGGAGAAATTAGAAAATGAAGTCACTGATCATCAGATTGCAGTTCAGCAATTCAATGCACTGATCCAGAAGAGGGATAATTATGTAGCAGCTCATGATGCTGAGATTACTTATCGAATGGTGGCCATGCCTGCTTTCAATGAAGAAACTGGGATGGAAGAAGCCAGGAGAAGAGTGATGTCATCTCGTGAAGAGCGACTACAGACTCTGAAACAACAAATTGCTAGTCTGATAACACCTCCACCTCATTAGAAAGAACTTTTTGTATTTTTTTGTAGCACATGCATTTTTGTAATGTCTCATATTTTGATTAATAAAAGATATTTTGTTGTGGCTCTATCATTTATTGCATATCTTGTTCAGATATAAATAATAGATATAGAAAATATATTCAGAGGTACAGGACATGATATATTTCTGAATTTTGTAGAAAAATAATTATATTCATTATATTTGCTCAAAGATAATATAGACGTGGCAGAATATATCGAATATTATTATTTCAATTGACAACTTAATCAAGAACGATAAGTTGCTGATATGGATGATGAACGATAACGAATCGTCAAAAAGGTGTGAACGAAATAAATCGTCAAAAAGAACGGGTAAACCGTCGAATAGTGGAATGAACGGACAAACCGTCAAATGGTAATGAATGAACGGATGAACCGTCAGATGATGATGATGGTGATAATGAACGGACGAACCGTCAGATGATGATGATGAACGGATGAACCGTCGGATGATGATGATGATAATGAACGGACGAACCGTCGAATGATGATGATGAACGGATGAACCATCGGATGATGATGATGAACGGATGAACCGTCGGATGAATGTGTCGCTTCGTTGTTTGGAAAATCTCTGTCTATAAATAGAGCAGAAATCTGGCAGAAATGGGCACTTCCACCTTTCTATCATAGAAATATCGTCTGGAGATGCATCTACGAAGGCTGAACTCGCTCCAAAGGTTGAAAAGGGCGTTGAAGAATATCCTGCCGATCCAGTTCAGCCAAAGCAAGCAGAGGCAGGCGAAGGTTCGTCTGCACCTAAGCCACCGTGAGACATCCTGGACTTCCTACTTGAACCAGGAAAGACTGAAGAAGAAGAGGCCATGAGGATGGCTACTTGCAAATTCCTCGTGGGTTCCAGCAAGGAGGTTTTCGGCTCTTTTGCTGACTGTGTCTTTGAGAAGGACGGCAGTGGTCTGCGTCCCAATGTCGAGAAGGATGATAGTGATCTCCCTTAATATCATGTACTATCATTCATGATGAAATAAAATTTGAATTTATTTATGAACTTTAACTTGTCTGATGATTTACAAGCATTTACATTTATACATAGTACTTTTTAAGAAATTTGCCATTGATAGGCATCATAGCAACTCGACCGTCGAGCTCTGAGAGTTGATAAGCTCCATTTGAGAAGACTTTGCTTACAACATAGGGACCTTCCCACTTTGTGTCGAATTTGCCTTTGCTCATGTGAGTCATAGTCATAGGACGTCTGACTGTTAGAACAAGTTCTCATTGTTGGAAGGCTCTGACTTTAACTTTGCGGTTGAAAGTCTTCGAGATGCGAGCTTGGTATAACTCAATGTGCTGCTGAGCCATTAGCCGCTTCTCGTCAAGTGCTTCTAATTCTTGAAGTCGAAGAAGATTATTGTTCTCTGTAGTAAGCTCGTTAGCAATGGCAATCCTTAAAGAAGGAATTTGAAGTTCTAGAGGAAGAACAGCTTCACAACCATACACCAAAGAGAAAGGTGTAAAGCCTGTAGGGTTACGGACCGTAGTTCGGTAGGCCCATAGATATTCACCAAGTTTCTCGCTCCAGTTCCGCTTGTTAGTGGATACGAACTTCTTGAGGAGCTTGATAATGGTTTTGTTGAAGACTTCAGCTAATCCATTGGCAGCAGGATTGTAAGCTGTAGAAACGACATTGTCAATTCGGTGATCATCGCAGAATCTGGTAAACTTCTGGCTGATGAATTGAGGTCCGTTGTCGTGGATGATTCTTCGAGGTACACCAAATCGATAGATGACATGGTGTTTGACAAAGTTGATGACACTGCTGGTCTTGACTTCAGCCAAAGGTATAGCTTCAGTCCATTTGGAAAAGTAATCGGTTATTGCTAGTATGAACCGATGTCCTCTAGAAGAAGGAGGATTGATAGGACCGATGATGTCCATGCCCCAAGCTTCGAAAGGCCAGAAAGTAGCAGTCGGATGAAATTTCGACGGTTGATGGATAAAATCTGCGTAGATTTGACAAGCTCGATATTTCCTCGTATATTCGATGGCGTGAGAAACCATAGAGGGCCAGTAATAACCCATTCGTCGGATGCGATCCTGTAGCTTAGGACCGGGTTAATGTGCTCCATTGACACCGTCGTGAGCTTCACGCAATACTTGTTTTGCCTCATCACCAGCAAGACAGCGTAGAAGAAGACCGTCGTAAGTTCGCCGATAAAGAGTCTTGGTGGTTTGATTGTAGTAGAATCAAAGAGATCGTCGTCGGATACTCGTAGCCTCCTTAGGATCTTCGAGGAGTATGTCATGAACCACGAAGTCGATGAAAGGGGTTCTCCAGTCTTCATCAATAATGTTGACTTCAACAAAGTTGTTGAACTCAATATTACGTTTGTTTTCAATGCAAAATAGCTCCCGATTAGAGACAACCACCACATGCTGTCTTTTAACAGGGATGGCTAGGACAGCTGCAAGGTTGGCTAAGGCATCTGCTTCGATATTGCAAGCTCGACGGACGTAGTCAATGAAGAAAGCTTTGAATGATGTAGCCATGTTGATAGCTGTTTCATGATAAGGTACCAGATCTTGATGTCGAACTTCATAGATTCCTCTAACCTGGTTGACAACCAGCTTAGAGTCGCCGTAAACTTCGAGATATTTGACGTCCAATTGCTTGGCTAACTGAAGATCGATGAGTAGAGCATTGTACTCTGCTACATTATTGGAGCAGGATTCATCTAGAGAGTAAGCTCTTTGAATGGCTGACCCGTCTGGAGAGACAAGGACAACTCCAACTCCTGCGACAATGGCACCATTGGGTCCGATCCTGGATGCACCGTCAAAGAATAGACGCCAAGTAGGAAATTCTTCAGAGACTGTATTAGATTCCAATGTCTCGTCTGGAATTTTATCATAAAGTTTCGGTGTTTCTGGCACAGGATGAGCTGCTAAGAAATCCGCCAAGGCTTGACCTTTGACAGACTTTTGAGGAACATATACCATGTCATATTGGGCTAGTAGGATGGCCCATGTAGCCAGCCGAGAGTTGAGTGTGCTAGGCTTCTTCATGAGTACCCGAAGAGGATTAACTCGGGATATGACATGAATAGTTTGGCCAATAATGTAATGTCGAGTCTTTTGAACAGCAAACATAAGAGCTAGGCATTCTTTTTCGACCGAACTATAACGGTGTTCAGCACCAATCATAGTACGACTGAGATAGTAGATGGCTTGTTCATGGCCTTCTTTATTCTTTTGGGCAAGTAAAGCACCCAATGAATGGTCCATAGCACGGACGTACATTAAGAATGGAATACCTGAAATTGGTGGTACCAAGACTGGTGGGTTCATGAGATATCGTTTGATGTCGTCGAATGCTTGTTGACATTCTTCAGTCCAAACGAAAGATACACCCTTCTTCATTAGTTGAGTAAATGGTCTGCAGCGTCCAGACAAGTTCGAAATGAATCTCCTGATGTACGCAAGTCGACCTTGGAATCCTCGTAGCTTTTTTAGGTTGCGTGGAGGACGCATCTCTTGAATGGCTTTGATCTTCTCGGGATCCACGTGTATACTCTTAGAGGTAATGACGAAACCGAGAAATTTACCACTAGAGACACCCAAGAATGACTTGGTGGGATTCATATTGAGCTGATGTTGGCGCATGAGATTGAAGATTGTTCTCAAATCTTGGATGTGATCTTCTTTCAGACGACTTTTAACGGTAATATCGTCAACATAGCATTCGACAGTTTTGCGAAGATGATCTCTGAAAATGGTACTCATAGCCCGTTGGTAAGTTGCACCAGCATTCTTGCGACCAAATAGCATCACTGTGTAGCAATAGACTCCCCGAGGAGTGCGGAAAGATGTGTGTTTTTCATCTTCGAGATTTATCTTGATCTGATTGTATCCAGAGAATCCATCCATAAAAGATATTCGCTCGAACCCACAAGTATTGTCAATCATGACGTCCGTGATAGGGAGAGGAAATTTATCTTTTGGACATGCTTTATTTAGATCTCGGAAGTCGATACAAACTCGTACTTTGCCGATTTTCTTCAGGACTGGAACAACGTTGGCTACCCAATCAGGATGTTATTCTTCTCGAATAAAGCCACAAGCGATGAGCTTCTTGACTTCATCATCGATTGCATCCATCATTTTCGGTTTGAATCGCCGTTGTTGTTGTTTGACCGGTTTTGTATTCGGTAAAATGTTCAGTTTGTGAGTAGCGACTTTGGGGTCTAGACCTGCCATGTCTTCATAACTCCAGGCAAAGACATCAATGTATTCTTTAATCAGAAGAATTAATTCTTGCTTATCTGCTTCTGGAAGATTCTTGCTAATGAATATTGGACGAGGTGACCCATTCTCTCCTACATCAATTTGAACCAATTGATCTTCGGTAGGAGGTTCTCTTTGTTCGAATCGGAGTACCCACTGATTGTCCATCTGTTGAGCCTAAGGATCTATTTCAGAACTTTCTTCAATGTCTCCGTCATAACCTTCTGGAAGTTCAGCAGAGACCATATTGGAAGATACGACCAGTCGATGAACATCACCAATGCTAGTGTCAGAATCCCATGATCTGGAATTAGAAGAGTTAGAACGCTCCTCGCTATCAGATTCAGAGCCTGATGGGGATAACAGCGAAGGAGAAGCGTATCCGAGACCTCTTTTGGTTCTGCCGTAATATATCTCTGACTTTCCTTGTGGAACAGCGGTACGGAGAGGAGTTTTTCTACCCTTACCGTAGTTGAGACCACTCTTGAAGTCATAACCCATCTTTTGGACGATATCTTTTGACTGTTGACTGTAACGACGGAATTGAAGATGACCCGTATCGTTAACTTTACTATCATCCGTATAACTGAATTATTGTTCCGGTCCTTTACTAAAAAGTATTGGATTTTTGCCTTTCTTACGAGCGGGAATAATACGATATGAATCCTTTGGGTGTTCACATGAAACTTCTGTTTGAAGAGATTGCATAACTCCCATTGTAAATGACTGATAGCTATCTAACATATCCAAATAGGATTTAGCATGATAAATGACATCAGTATGCTGGAAAGTAGATGCTTTTTTATTAATTTGTACATCCGTATTTACAGCAGGACTTTTAGCCTTAGCAGGCTTAGGCAGATTGATTACAAGAGGGGGAGAAGAAGAACGTGGAGGAGGATTAGCTTTGTTACGATGGAGGTCGATAACAAGCGGCTCAGAGGAGGTGAGCTCCCTTTTCTCCTTGTTATGAGATAGATCGATAACAAGTGGCTCAGAAGAAGTGAGCTGCTTTTTTTTCTTGTTACGACGTAAGTCAATAACAAGTGGCTCAGGAGAGGTGAGCTCCCTTTTGTCCTGATCATCATCAATAGATTGTTTCTGGATTGGCAAGTGAATAGCCAGTGGTTTAGAAGACTGAGGATGAGAAACACGCCCTTTGACAGGTATAATAAGAGTGTCTTTGGGTACTGCTTCTTGGTCTTCTTCAGTATCCATGGCCAATACCACTTTCATAAATTCTTCCTTATACATACGAGCGTCATTGCAGTATGCTTCGACACCCTTAAAAGGATAAAGGTCTGCAACTTCTTTGTGAACTTCTCCTTTGTCATCGACATATTTAAAGCATTGATGAAGAGTTGATGGAAAAACATTATGTTCATGGAGGAAGGGTCTTCCCAGAAGAGCGTTGTAAGAACAACCATGATTGTCGATAATATAAAAGGTTACCTTTGTGCGAAGATTGCCTATTTGGATTTTTAAGCGGATCTTGCCCAAAGGTTCCCTCCTTCCTTGGTTGAATCCCAAGATAGTGGTGATTGTGTTTGAAAGACTATGAACTGGTATCTTCAATGCGTCCAACATCGTCTTTGGCATGATGCTGAGAGCAGACCCTAGATCTATCAAGAAACGATCGACTTTCATCAAATCGACATATCCTGTATAGTAGAGAGGACGATCATGTCTATTATCCTCCAGCAACATATCATCCTGAGTGAAAGTGATGTTTGGAATCAACTCCAGAACACTATGACAGTGACGGCAAGAGATTGGTTCTGATTCCGGCTTTTTGAGAAGAGTTAAGCAAGTTTCAGCCTGCATCAGAGCTTCACTTAAAGTTTCTCGAGTCTCTTTGGAAAGGCGCAAGAGCTCGAAGATTGATAGCCTAGCCGGTGTATTGGCTAATTGAGCCAATATATCAAAGTTGTACAACTTTTCAAGTCCTGTAGGAGATGATTTCTTCAAGGGTTTGTCAAAGCGGACTTGTTGCTTGCCTTTGTCAGCAACCACCGGCTTGGGAGGAATAGGCACTACAACTGGTGAGGATGTGGAAGAAATCTCTTCAGAGGAAGTAGATTGTACTGGAACAGGTTCAGAAGAAGAGGCAGGATTCTCTTGAGTATCAGGATACTCCTTCAAGTAAGCTTTTCCTGATCTGGTGCCTAACAGAATTTCTTCGTCAACTATGGGGTCAAAAGACACCATGTTGTAAATCTTTGTCTTGCTTTTGGAGCGGTCTTTCTTCTTAGAAGAAGAGAAAACTTCGAACTCGGAAACAAGATCTGGATGGATCCACATAACTTTGCCGTTGTCAAGAGACAAGGGAACAAGACCTTCACTTGGTGGAGGAGGGAGATTCTCAATCTCAAGAGTAGCTTTGGGAATAGGAATGACGCCGTGCGATACCATTTGCGGAGGAAAGTCACCAAACTGGACTGAAACCATATTCGCAGTAACAGTCTTCTCGTCTTGCTGCAGAGTGACGACACCAGCATTGACAAGCTCTTGAATTTTGCCTTTGAGCACATAGCACGCTCGAGTAGGATGTCCAATGAACTTGTGATAGACACAATATTTAGGATGATCTGTCTTACCGACTTCATCAGGTTTCTTTGGGTCTGGGAGCTGAATTTTGTTGCTTTTGAGTAAACAATCAAAGATGCTTGTAGTGTCATTCTCGTCGAAGGAATATTCTACTTTCGGATGAGATTCCCTCGGTGGAGGTGCAGAAGGAGTAGAAGTAGATGTAGATGGAGCCACATTGACAGCCAAAGATTCTTTATTCTTGTTCAGATTGATATTCAAAGTCTCTTTTGCTTTGCGGTTGTTCTGGCGATTGCCACCACCTGATGTCTGGTGTTCATCTCGGTCGGGGTTAGATATTTGTACCCCCAATTGCTTAAACTTCTCGGTACTCACTTCAGCAGCTTTGGCGTTGACAATGAATGAGGGCCAATCTTGGAACTGGGTAGATCCTGTCCACATACTGATGATAGGCAAAAGATTTGCCTTACAAGTATCAATAGTGACAGCAGCTGGAGTTCCGGGAGGCATCTTCAAGGCTTCACGGCGGAACCGTTCGATGAAACTCTCAGCAGTTTCATTGTGTTTCTGTTTGATTTTGTTGAGAGCCAACATAGTCATGTCATTGAATCCTTCATAGAACCGTTCCAAAAAGATTTGCTTGAGACCTGAGAAGGAAGTGATACAACCATCGGGCAAACTTCTGTCTCAGTCGTATGCTATGCCGGCTAAACAACCGACGAACACTCTGGTAAGAAGAGCGTCATTTGGCTGGAGTTGAACGGTCATTACCTCAAAATGATTGATGAACTGGCTAGGAGAAGTACTGCTATCAAACAAAGAGATTGTTGGGATCTTATACTTTGGCGGGAACGGAACTTCCTTCCATTCAACTGGATAGGGTTGCTTGATCCCCAATCTTTGCAAGTTGTCTTTCTCTTTGAAGGCTTCGAACTGGGTTCGTAAGAGTTTGACAGCTTCATTGGCATCCTCAGATGATGAAGAAGGAGCAGGTTGAGTCAGAGAAGTAGGAGGAGGAACAGCGTTGTAAGCACTACCCCCAGCTCCTGACTGACTGGGTGTAGTTTGAACTTGTACTTGTACAGGAGACATTTGAGGAGACACTACCCCCAGCCCAGCATTGACAGGTACTGATGATGCTATGATTTCAGGATTAGCAGTAGGTACAGTCGGTGGTGTGGCATGTTGTGCCACTATGATAGAATGCATACTAGCAACCATTTCAGCCATGGTTTTTAGCTTGTCTTCTAGTACAGCAATTCGCTGTTCTTGATTTGCTGAAGTTGAAGCATCTGGATCCTCATTGACAACGTAAGCCGTGACTTCTCTTGGTAAAGTGGAAGACACTGTCTGTTCAGAGCTTTTACTGTATGCATCATAGTCGGAGAAAGAGTCATCTCCTAACTGAGAAGTAGAAAGATAACGCGAAGGATCTTGAGGAAGATTCCTTTGACCGATTGTATCTCGGCTTCGGGATCGGGTATATCGAAATACTCCTTCAGAAGATTCTTGAAGTAAATCTAGATACCGTTGGCTTGGTTTACGAGGTTTGCCATGCTTAGAGCACCTTCTACCCCCAGTGTCTCGGGAAGTCATGTTGACAGAAGCGTACAGAACTTCGTCTTCATCTTCAGACATCGGTTGAGAGCTAGGAAAATTTAGACGATCGAAGACAGATTTTTTTGTTGTTTGACAACAACATTGGATGATGACTTTGTGGTTGCAATAATGATCAGATGGTTGAACTGGAGGTGTTGAGACGTTGTTCCGCTTTTGCCTGAGATGTTCTCGGAGATCGGGAACAACAACAGGACGAGAAAAACTCTGAGGGATCTGTTCTTTGATAACGTTCAGAATATGATTCCGATTCTTTAAATGCTTAATCCCTTGAATGTACAGGGAAGTGCTCACTTCATTGGCATAAGTGTCGGGATCTTTAACCCTGGAAGTTTGTCTTTGATGTTTGATCTTCGGCATTGGCTATTTGTGTTTCGCTGAAGTAGGCCTGTTAAGATAAGTCCTTAGGTCTGCAAACTTACCCCCAGGGTTTTCTGTTTGAGACACCAGCAATTTTCCTTGTCTTGAGCGGGATATCTTGAGAGTTGGGAGGTCTTGGAACTCTACTACCGGAGTAGGCAGAATACCTCTTTGATCAGTACAAGTTTTCTTGTCATGAAGGAAAGAAGAATCCTTATTTGAAAGAGTTCTAGTACTGACTGGTGCCGAGGCACGTTCAGATTGATCTTCTACAGTAAAAACTGAAGAAGATTGAGAAAAGACCAGAGGGCCTTTTCCTTTGTTTTGGAAAGAAGGGTTATCTAAAGAGCGTTTCCCTCTGTTGACTTCCAAGTCATGGGACGAGGAAGTTTGAGAAAAGACCAAAGGGCCTTTTCCTTTGTTCTGGAGAGGAGGAGCAGAGCCTTTCCCCTTGTTATGAGAAGAAGAGAGTTTAGCCAAAAGGCTATCATTCTTGGATTGTGCAAGATTAGTTTGCGCATGAATGGATGGCGTACTGGTCATTTGCGCGTGAATGACTCTGGCAGAGAGTGTACTGGTTTTGGCCACAGAAGCCGTGGTTTGCGCATCAGGAGTTCTTGCCACAGAGTGCTTAGGGTGCACTATAGTTGCTGAAGTGTTGGTTTACACAGGAAAAGTTGCGGCCAACTGTGCCAGAGGCATAGGAGTCTTGCACTTAGCCAAGGCAGCATATGAAGTACTCTGTATAATGGCAATAGCAGATTGCGCAGCATTAATTGAGACAGATTGTGCAGCAGGCTTGATGACAGAAGCTTTGGACTGTGCAGCAGTCTTGCTGGCAGCATCAATAGACTGCACAGCAGTCTTTGGGACCCACACTGGGCGCACTTTGCTTGTGGCAGAAGTAGTTGCAGTACGAGGAGTGGTCTTGGAGTTGATCATAGCCTCGTAGGCTGTCTGGTTGATCTTCACAACCAGTGTCTTCTGCGTCTTTCCGATAGATGCTACGTCACATTGAGTTGTCACTTCCTCATCGGAGGAGAAAGTCGTTCCCAGCAGAGTCGCCATTTGTTTGCAAAAAACAAAAGTGTGGAACTTTATTGATACAAACTTTGTAAAATATTACAATTTGAATTCTGGGAAAGTACAACTGTAGGAATCCAATCTAGATGACGATTGCTTTATCCCTTGGACGATGTGAACTTTGAAGACGGAGCCTCTGAAGTTGAAGACAACTCTGGAATTGAAGGCAAAAAGCCTCGAAAGTTGAAGGCAAAAGCCTCGGAAGAATGCAACAGCACTTGGGCAAGAACTCCTGGACTCTCTGAACTTTAAAGTCTGATCTCTCTATGATCTGATCTCTGATCCCCTTGAATGGAGACTTGAAACTCTATTTATAGAGTTCTAGAAATAACTAACTTTTAGTTATTCTGGACTGCGCAGGATGGATTGCGCAGTAATTGGTTTACGCAACAGTGAACTACGCAGGCAGTTGCTGGATCATGATCCAACTGTCTGGGACACATGGCATCATTTGATTATAATGCGCATGATCGTGCATAGACAGTTGCCACGTAATGAGCAATTGATGGCATGAATGCCACATGTACTTTGTCAGTTGTGTTGATGAAATGTGCAACCTGAACTGCGCTGGCATTGGATTGCGCATGCTTGGACTGCGCAGGAATGGATTGCGCCAACATGGATTGTGCTGCCAGCTGTCCTCGAGCACCGTGCTGCACGATTAAACAAACAGTCGCCTCGTTCTCCGTGCTGTCAGCTGTCAGAAGATTTGATTTGTGTCAGGTAATGATGATGATTTGCTACGTCAGCCTGCGCGCTTGGTAGTGTGCAAAATTTAGTATGCACAATCTGTATACTGCGCAATCTGATGTCTGCGCAGTTCATTTGAAAGATTCATTTCTTGATCTTCATGACTTTGTTGATGTGTGCAACTTGATTTTTTAGGACCTACAGTAGGATGCCTGATGCTACGATGATCAAGGTGGCACGAACTGCGACTTCGGTGCAACAACTACACAAGGGGACCTCTATTGGCTGTACGGATGGTTCCATCGAGTCTATGGTGGATATAATGAAGGTACGAGGTTGGCTAGGGTATAGGGAGAATGGAATTGGTCATGGATAGAAGGATAGTCAAAGGAAATTGGACAAAGAATATATATACGATTTTTGAAAATTATTTTATAATACTTGAAAATATAATTATTTGTCAAAGTATGTTTTCAACATAAATACTCAAACGTCGAAAGTCGTTTTTAAGAAAAAAACTCTAAGGTTGTAAAACATAATTTTTGGTAGAAACTATATCTCATTAATTTAAAATATATCCTAGATAAATAAAAATATTAAAATCCTTTAGACCAAAACTAAATATATTTATATAAATCAAGAAGGATATTTTAGTGTTAAAACTCAACTTTAAATTTAGCTAAAAATATTTGTACAATTTCTAAAATACAGATCATATTATTAACAAAACCACAAAATAGTAATAATAATGATAATAGTAAATTCTAAAAATTATACCTACTATTTTATTAAAAAAACACTCCTAATGTAAATATGAGTTAAACTAAAATAGTATAATAATAATAATAATAATTCACTGTATAGTAAGTAAAACAATAGCTACTAAGAAGAAACAAATAATAAATAAAAGATGAAACAAGAAAAAGAAACAAAACAAAAACAAAACAAAAATAGCAAAATAATAAATAAAAAACAAAATTTAAGTTGTGTAAGAGCAGCTGTCGGCTGCTACTCTCTCACGCGAGAGTTAAAAAAATAAACAGAAGTGAGAGGGGGGAAAGAGAAATAGGAAATGAGAGAGAGAGGAAGGAGCTCGGGGGTTTGGGGTCCGGAGGTCGGGTTCCGCCGGGCGCCGCACGGAGGAGGCGGACGCGACGGCCAGGGGCGCGGCTGGAGGCTGCGAGCGGTGGAGCTGCGGAGGAACGCGGAGAGATCGAGAGGGAGAGAGGGTGAACGGAGAGAAGACGAGCGGAGAGAGGGTTTCCGGTGATGGATGTGGTGGAGGAGGGCGGTCGGTCGAGAGGAGCGGGCGGCCAAGGCGAGGGTGGTGAGGAAGGAGCCGTGGAAGAATCGGGGAGACGGTCGGGGAGCTCGCCGACGGTGGCGAGGAAAGCGGAACGTGTAATGCCTGTGGTTCGTATTGCGTATCTTGGTATACGTATACATAATTTGACCCGTATTGCATGTCTTCCTGCTTGATTTATTCTTGTATTTTATTGATTGGTTTATTCTTGGGTTGGTTCGGCTTGGCTTGGTTTGCTTTGGTTCATCATGAACCAAAGGTGAACCCTCCTACCTACCACCACCCTCCTTATTTATAACCCCTTCCCTTTCTCTCTCCTCTTTACTTCCTTCCTTTCTTCATTTACTCTCCACCACCAACCAAGAGAACCCTAGCCTAGGCAAGTGCAACTTGATTCATGAAGGAACCCACCATTTTTATTGTTCTAAACTCTTCTATGCAACTTTCTAATCCACCTTAGTTCTTGTCATTTTATATTTTCTTGTATATTTTCTTGTAGATCTAGGTTTTAGCCATTTTCAGATTTTTATGGTTTTGATCTATCAAACCTTCTTGTTTTCAAGTTTTGATGGTTTCATGTTGTAGAAAATTTGATTTTACCCAATTTAGACTGTTAGAAGTCCTGATTTCGACTTATTTTGAGTGATTTATAGTCTTTTTGGTTCATTGGTTTTCATGGCCATTGGAGGCTGGTTGGAGAAGATGAGCAACGCATACTGTTTGCTGGCGCATGCTGTTTGCTGGCGTATGCTGTTTCCTGGCACATGCTGTTTGCTGGCAAAATACTGTTGCCATGTTGTTTGCTGGCGCATGCTGTCCTGGCGTATGCTATTTTCTGGCGCATGCTGTTTGCTGGCAAAATACTATTGCCATGCTGTTTGCTGGCGCATGCTATTTTCTGGCACATGCTGTTTGCTGGTAAAATACTGTTGCCATACTGTTTGCTGGCGTATGCTGTTTTCTGGCGCATGCTGTCCTGGCGCATGCTATTTCCTGGCGCATGCTGTTTGCTGGCAAAATACTGTTGCCATGCTGTTTGCTGGCGCATGTTATTTGTTGGCAAAACACTGTTGTCATGCTGTTTGCTGACGCATGCTGTTTTCTGGCGCATGCTGTCCCGGCGCATGCTATTTTCTGGCACATGCTGTTTGCTGGCAAAACACCATTGCCATGCTGTTTGCTGGCGCATGCTGTTTTCTGGCGTATGCTGTCCTGGAGCATGCTGTTTCCTGGCGCATGCTGTTTGCTGGCAAAATACTGTTGCCATGCTGTTTACTGGCACATGCTGTTTTGCTGGCGTATGCTGTCCTGGCACATGCTGTTTGCTGGTGCATGCTGTCCCTGGCACCCCTTTTATCTCTTGTACCATTTGTTTTGCTATGACAATTCTTGTTACCTTATCGGTGTTGTTTCTCTTGATCCTTAGTGTAATATGGAATAATTGTGGCATGAACACGACATGATACATGATCCTGACACGATACATGGGCACAATATGATAATGCATGATAGTGGCCCGCCGTGGCGCACTCCTGACAAGAAAACCTGACATGCTGTTGCAACGACTAACATGACATGACATGACATGACAAGTATAAATAACCTGGACACCGTGGGCGATTGTGCTTCTACAAGTAAACCAGTCTGGTCTTGCATCATGTTTAGGATGGGTCTCCTGAGTACCACGGTCAGGGGTACCCACTGAAAGGGACTAAGGTTAATAACTAGAATAACACAGTAGTCATAAAAAGATTTCCCAGCTACAGGCAATCCCGTTACCTGGATGCTCTTGGGATCTGTAGCCTGCCGTCGAGTAGGGCACATTTCCAGCACACTGTCATGTGTTGCACCCTCTAAGTCACTTAAGGGTACATGTATTTCCTGGACGATGTACCCACTTGAATTCAGTCCCTAATATTCGACTTGGGTAACCTAGATAGTCTGCAGGGCTTGTGGCTGTAGAATAATCTCATTGCATCTTGCTAGTAACTAGGCCTGTGATAGCCCTAGATAGTTAAAGTATCAAGCCGTACTTATTGCTTGGCCGTGATCATTGAATGGAGAATAATCAGTCTAGTCTTGTCTTGATCCTGTATAAGATTGTTACATGTCATGATTTTCTTCAATTATCTTGTTGATAAATGGGAGAAACCAAGTTCAGTTCAGATGAAGGGTTACAATCCCGGTCCTTGTTTGGTTTAAGGGTTGTAACCTGTTTATCTGAATGGTTCCATGGTTATCTTACCATATATCCTCGTGATGTTATATCTCTCCAGTTTTACTATATTATTATTATCTCCTGTGCTAATTGCTAGTTTTAGTTCCTAAGTGAAGCTTCCTTTGTGACACTTGCTCTTTCTGGGATCTGACCCAGCTGGTTTTGTATGGCCAGATTTTGGAGCAGCTCCAGAGGATCTACCGACTTTCTAGACCGATGGTGACCACCAGGCGTAACCAGGGCAACGAGTGGGTTATTTTTGGCTCTTCCACTTTATTGTAAAAATATTCTTTGAGGCATTTAGCCGACGAGCACCTGTTTAGCTCGATTGTACCTTCACTTACTGTCTTTTTACGGGCTGTAACATGATTGACAGATCCTAGGGTTGATCATGTATGACTAAACTCTTGCTAATCCTTACGTTTTGTAACGACTAGCTTCATGATCAGCTGAATATGTAATGTTTGGGACGCCTTACTATTGTATATTTGGTGATCTTATATTTTGTAACATTTTCTTACTTGCTTGTGATTGAGACACTAGGCTTGTTCATGACCTTAAGAGACTGTTGGCTGGTAGTTAAACCCTCATGTATCTAGACAGCCGTGACCGTATAGCGAGGTGGGCTGCACATCTATATACGTAGCTGGCTATGTCTGCCCCCGCTCTCCAGTATTCTGGTTCCGGGGCACGACATGGTTTAAGTGGTGGCCCATGTAGGTCTTGTAAATCAAGATATGTGAGAGTTTACCGAATAGATGTCTCAATCAGTACTCGCCCTTGATCTCTGTTCATATCCTCTGAATCCCTGAATTCTTGACCTGATCACATGCTTGTATCGTTGATTTGTCTTGGTCCTTCCTTATTGTTCCTCACGTCGTCTTCTTCAGCGACATTGTACCTGGCCCTGCCGATCAGCAAGGCGGAGCACTTCCCGTGGACCAGCAGCAACCCGAAGATCAAGCCCAGCATTCTGGAGTGGCCTCCAGAGTCGTGCCTTCCGGAGGAGAACCACCAGTTCAGCCCGTCCAACCTGTAGAACCTGATGATGGCACTTTGGTAGGTCTCACTAGGACCTTGATAGCTTTCCAAGATCGTCGAGGAGATGCCTTGCACCAGGCAGTGACGGATGCTCTAACCAGAGGAGGTCTTCAGGGTAACAGCGCGGCCAACAGCTTCAAGCGCTTGAACCCTCTATTCTTTGATGGCAGTGAAGATGCTATTGCTGCTGATGCATGCCTTCAGGACACAGAGGTGATTCTAGAAGCAGCCAGGATCCCAGAGAACGAGAAGGTGGCCGTAGTGCGCCTACAGTTGTTAGATCTTGCCCGCAGTTGGTGGGCGGCACAGGCCATTGGATTAGTAACACCCATTGCTTGGGCAGTATTCAGAGAGAGATTCCAGACCAGGTACTTTGATGCTGTAGCTCGGTACGATCTACAGACGAGGTTCACCAATCTGAAGCAGATGAGCAGGACGGTCGACGGATATGCGGCCGAGTTTTCCAGGCTCAGTCGGTTTGCTCCCACTTTGGTGGCAACCGAGTTTGATAGAGCTCAGCGATTCCAGCAGGGGCTTCACTTGGAGATTTTATTGGCAGTTGAGCAGTTTGAGCATCAGACTTTTGATGCAGTCTTGAGAGCAGCTAGGAGGCATGAGTATACCTTCCAGAGGATCGTGGATAGGGCCGGAGGTCGGAAGAGATCTCACGGCCAGATGAATCAGTCGTCAGCTCCAGTCCCGGCAGCCAGGGCTCTGACTATTGGAACTCCGAGGCGAGCAGCCTCAGTAACGTCGGTTCAGCATTCAGCCCTGACGTACCCTCATCAGCAGAAACAGAAGCCCTCTTCCGTAGTGGGATGTTCGCATTGCGGGAAGCCAGGACATGTGGTAGCAGAATGTCGCAGGGCGCAGGGATTGTGCCTGGCTTGTGGAGCAGCAGATCATAAGGTTGGATCCTGCCCGAATAGGGGTAGTTCATCATCGTCCAACCTTTCTAGCTCTTCAGTGAGAGGACCAGCTCCAGTCCAGCAGCAGCAGTATCAGCCTCAGAGGCCCTTACTGCCTCAGTCCCAGGCATTCCAGCAACAACACCCCCAGCAGTATGCACAAGCCCAAGCCCAGGTCCAGAGCAGGCAGCGAGGATTTTAGCAGAGGGGACCAGCACCCCGAGGGCATGGTCAGGCTATGGTGATGACCGCAGAGGAAGGATTGGCACCAGGAGAGGTAGTGGCAGGTACTATTCTCGTCAACTCCTTTCCAGCTTCAGCTTTATTTGATTCTGGTGTATCGCATTCATTTATGTCTGTACAATTCGCGACACGGGTAGGATTGGAGCCCGAGTCATTATCTGTAAGACTCAATATACTTACTGGTAATGGACTTGTGGGAGTAGATAGTGTGTTTTTCTCGTGTCGGATCGTAGTTAGCGGTAGAGAATTTTCTGCTAGATTGATAGAGTTCCCGATAGCCGATTATGATGTGGTCTTAAGGATGGATTGGTTGAGGAACCAGTATGCTAGAATAGACTGCCATATTGGCAGGGTTATTTTTAGCATTCCAGGCGAGCCAGAGTTTTTCTTTTCCCGAGGCGAAGTTGAGCCTTCTCCTCCAGTGTTGCGGATGGCAGTAGCAGCAGTGCAGTTACCTCGGATAGTTGAAGAGTTTCCAGATATTTTACCAGAAGAGCTTCCAGGTATGCCGCCAGAGCGGGAGATCGAGTTCACCATTGACTTGATCCCCGGGACAGCCCTAGTGTCGGAGAGAGTCTACAGGATGGCGCCTTCAGAATTGGAGATATTGTACAAGATGATTGAAGAACTTAGGACCAAGGGATTCATTCGTGCAAGTGGATCGCCTTGGAAAGCCCCGATGCTTCTTGTGAAAAAGAAGGATGGTACGTCCAGGTTATGTGTTGATTATCGTACCTTAAACTCAGTGACAATTAAGAACAGATACCCTCTCCCGAGGATAGACGACTTGTTTGATCAACTCAAGGGGGCAGCAGTGTTTTCGAAGATCGACTTGCGGTCAGGATACCATCAGATCAGAGTCAGAGAGCAGGACATCCGAAAGACAGCTTTCAGATCCAGATATGGGCATTAGAAGTTCCTTGTTATGCCATTTGGAGCGACCAATGCGCCGGCTGTATTCATGGACCTCATGAATCGTATCTTTATGTCTTATTTGGATCAGTTCGTGATTGTGTTCCTAGACGACATCCTGGTTTACAGCAAGAACGAAGCGGAGCATGAGCATCATCTCAGAGTTGTTCTTCAGATTCTCAGAGAGCACCAGTTGTATGCCAACTTTAGTAAATGCGAGTTCTGGCTCGACCGCATTTCGTACTTGGGTCATATCATCACCAGAGGAGGAGTAGAAGTGGATCCCCAGAAGATCGTGGCCATTGAGACATGGCCAGTGCCCAGCACAGTTGCAGAAGTCCGTAGTTTTCTTGGTTTGGTCGGCTACTACCGGCGATTAGTTTCAAACTTTGCTCAGATTTTAGCACCCTTGACCCAGCTAACCCGCAAGGATCTGCAGTTTGCTTGGACAGCAGAATGTCAGGATTCTTTTAAGAAGTTGAAGTGAGGCATGATGACAGCTCCTATTCTCACGCTTCCAGATAAGACCGGAGGATTTTCAGTGTATTGTGATGCTTCAGGTAGAGCCCTAGGATGTGTTCTGATACAGCAAGGGAAGGTAATAGCTTATGCATCACGTCAACTTTGTGATCATGAGAGGAATTACCCAATCCATGACTTAGAGTTGGCGGCAGTAGTGTTTGCACTTAAGTTATGGAGGTACTATTTGTACGAAGATAGGGTGGAGATTTTCACCGACCACAAGAGCCTGAAGTATGTTTTCACCCAGAAGGATCTCAACATGCGTCAGAGGAGATGGCTAGAGCTACTTGTGGATTATGATGTCAACCTGCAGTATCACCCGGGGAAGGCCAACGTCGTTGCAGATGTATTGAGCAGGAGAGCCGGAGTTTATTTCCTAACAGCGCAATCAGAACTGTTAGCAGATCTTCAAAAGATGGGTATAGAAGTTGTTCTCCCTTCCAGTGTGGCATTAATGGCCAGTATGCAAGTTCAGTCCAGCATAGTCGAGACGATCAAGATGGCTCAGTCAGCAGATTCCAAGCTTTAGGGACTCAGAGCAGAGTGTGAGGCAGGACGAAGACCAGAGCTATGTATTCATGAAGATGGTACACTTCGACATGGTAAATATCTTCGTGTACCCAGTGGAGATATCAGACAGAAGATCATGGCAGAAGCTCACAGTTGTCAGTATTCCATTCATCCGGGCGGTACGAAGATGTACCGTGATATCCGATAGCACTTTTGGTGGAATGGCATGAAGAGGGAGATAGCTCGATTTATCTCTCGGTGTTTGGTTTGCCAACAGGTTAAGGCTGAACATCAGAAGCCAGCTGGACTTTTTCAGCCCTTGCCGATTCCAAAATAGAAGTGGGAGCATGTAACCATAGATTTCGTGACTGGATTACCTAGGTCCCCAGCTGGTAGAGATGCTATATGGGTTATAGTTGATAGGCTCACGAAGGTGGCTCACTTTCTCCGATTCAGAATTGGTCAGTCGACAGCTCAGCTGGCAGAGATGTACCTTAGGCAGATAGTCAGAATGCATGGAGTACCAGTCCGTATCACCTCGGACCGGGATTCAAGATTCATATCACACTTTTGGCAGAGTCTCCAGAAGAGTTTGGGGACTCGTCTCCAGTTTAGCTCAGCTTATCATCCACAGACAGATGGTCAGTCAGAACGTACGATCCAGACTCTTGAAGATATGTTGCGGTCGTGTACACTTGACTTCGGTGGTTCGTGGGAAGATCACTTGCACCTGGTAGAGTTCTCGTACAACAACAGTTTCCAGGCCAGTATCCACATGGCACCGTTCGAGGCACTGTACGGTAGGAAGTGCAGATCCCCGCTAGCCTGGGATGGTGTTGGAGAGAGACAAATGCTCGGTCCAGAAATGATTGCCCAAACAGTTGAAGTGGTCAGACGAGTCCGGGATCATCTTCGAGTTGCCCAAGATCGCCAGCGCCATTCGGCCGATTCTCATCGGCGTCCCCTCGAATTCTCTGTCGGCGACCATGTATTCCTTAGGATCTCGTCTACTCATGGTGTCATTCGTTTCGGCGTACGGGGAAAGCTTAGTCCTAGGTATATAGGGCCGTTCGATATTCTGGAGCGAGTAGGAGATGTGTCCTATCATCTCGCTCTTCTGCCGTCGCTAAGCGAGGTGCATGACGTGTTCCATGTATCCCAACTACGATGGTATATACCGGACCCGAGCCACATCCTAGATTATTCAAAATTGGTTGTTGGTACCAACCTTTCGTATGAGGAGAGGCTCGTGTCTATATTGGACCGGAGAGAGAAGATACTCAAGAACAAGACTATAAAGTTAGTCCGAGTTGCTTGGGGTCATCACTCTTTGGGTGAGTCAACGTGGGAGCGTGAGGATGATATCCGATCGCGATATCCCGACCTGTTTGACTCGTGAGGTATAATATCCTTCTTATGCCTCGTGGCATCGATTCCTTGCTTGTATGATTGATTGCTTGATTGATTGACAAGTATAGCTTGCTTGTGATTAGTATAGCTTGACCTTGTCCCTCTAGCCTCTTAATTAAATTCTGAGGACGGAATTTTTTTAAGGTAGGTATAGTTGTAATGCCTGTGGTTCGTATTGCGTATCTTGGTATACGTATACGTAATTTGACCCGTATTGTATGTCTCCCTGCTTGATTTATTCTAGTATTTCATTGATTGATTTATTCTTGGGTTGATTCGGCTTGGCTTGGTTTGGTTTGGTTCATCATGAACCAAAGGTGAACCCTCCTACCTACTACCACCCTCCTTATTTATAATCCCTTCCCTTTCTCTCTCCTCTTTACTTCCTTCCTTCTTCATTTACTCTCCACCACCAACCAAGAGAACCCTAGCCTAGGCAAGTGCAACTTGCTTCATGAAGGAACCCACCATTTTTATTGTTCTAAACTCTTCTATGCAACTTTCTAATCCACCTTAGTTCTTGTCATTTTACATTTTCTTGTATATTTTCTTGTAGATCTAGGTTTTAGCCATTTTCGGATTTTTATGGTTTTGATCTATCAAACCTTCTTGTTTTCAAGTTTTGATGGTTCCATGTTGTAGGAAATTTGATTTTACCCAATTTAGACTATTAGAAGTCCTGATTTCGACTTATTTTGAGCGATTTATGGTCTTTTTGGTTCATTGGTTTTTATGGCCATTGGAGGCTGGTTGGAGAAGATGAGCAACGCATGTTGTTTGCTGGCGCATGCTATTTCCTGGCGCATGTTGTTTGCTGGCAAAATACTGTTGCCATGCTGTTTGCTGGCGCATGCTGTTTGCTGGTGCATGCTGTCCTGGCGCATACTGTTTGCTGGCGCATACTGTTTGCTGGCGCATGTTGTCCTGGCGCATGCTATTTTCTGGCGCATACTATTTACTGGCAAAATACTGTTGCCATGCTGTTTGCTGGCGCATGCTGTTTTCTGGCACATGCTGTCCTGGCGCATGCTGTTTGCCGACAAAACACTGTTGCCATGCTGTTTGCTGGCGCATGCTGTTTTCTGGCGCATGCTGTCCTGGCGCATGCTGTTTCCTGGCACATGCTATTTGCTAGCAAAATACTGTTGCCATGCTGTTTGCTGGCACATACTGTTTTCTGGCGTATGCTGTCCTAGCACATGCTATTTCCTGGCGCATGCTGTTTGCTGGCAAAACACTGTTGCCATGTTGTTTGCTGGCGCATGCTGTTTTCTGGTACATGCTGTCCTGGCGCATGCTGTTTCCTAGCGCATGTTGTTTGCTGGCAAAACACTGTTGCCATGCTGTTTGCTGGCGCATGCTGTTTTGCTGGCGTATGCTGTCCTGGCACATGCTGTTTGCTGGTGCATGCTGTCCCTGGCACCCCTTTTATCTCTTGTACCATTTGTTTTGCTATGACAATTCTTGTTACCTTATCCGTGTTGTTTCTCTTGATCCTTAGTGTAATGTGGGATAATTGTGGCATGAACACGACGTGATACGTGATCCTGACACGATACATGGGCACAACATGATAATGCATGATAGTGGCCTGCCGTGGCGCACTCCTGACAAAAAAACTTGACATGCTGTTGCGATGGCTAACATGAATGACATGACATGACAAGTATGAATAACCTGTACACCGTGGACGATTGTGCTTGTACAAGTAAACCAGTCTGGTCTTGTATCATGTTTAGGATGGGTCTCCTGAGTACCACGGTCAGGGGCACCTACTGAAAGGGACTAAGGTTAATAACTAGAATAACACAGTAGTCATGAAGAGATTTCCCAGCTACAGGCATTCTCGTTACCTGGGCGCTCTTGGGATCTGTAGCCTGCCGTCGAGTAGGGCACATTTCCAGCACACTGTCATGTGTTGCACCCTTTAAGTCACTTAAGGGTACATGCGTTTCCTGGACGATGTACCCACTTGAATTCAACTCCTAATATTCGACTTGGGTAACCTGGATAATCTGCAGGGCTTATGGCTATGGAATAATCTCATTGCATCTTGCTAGTAACTAGGCTTGTGATAACCCTAGTTAGTTAAAGTATCAAGCCGTACTTATTGCTTGGCCGTGATCGTTGAATGGGGAATAATCAGTCTAGTCTTGTCTTGATCCTGTATAAGATTGTTACATGTCCTGATTTTCTTCTATTATCTTGTTGATAAATGGAAGAAACCAGGTTCGGTTCGGATGAAGGGTTACAATCCCGGTCCTTGTTTGGTTTAAGGGTTGTAACCTGGTTATCTGAATGGTTCCATGGTTATCTTACCGTATATCCTCGTGATGTTATATCTATCCAGTTTTACTATATTATTATTATCTCCTGTGCTAATTGCTGGTTTTAGTTTTTAGGTGAAGCTTCCTTTGTGGCACTTACTCTTTCTGGGATCTGACCCAGCTGGTTTTGTATGGCCAAATTTCGAAGTAGCTCCAGAGGATCTACCGACTTTCCAGTCCGATGGTGACCACCAGGCGTAACCAGGGCAACGAGTGGGTTATTTTTGGCTCTTCCACTTTATTGTAAAAATATTCTTTTGTGGCGTTTAGCCGACGAGCACTTGTTTAGCTCGATTGCACCTTCACTTACTGTCTGCCTATGGGCTGTAACATGATTGACAGATCCTAGGGTTGATCATGTATGACTAAACTCTTGCTAGTCCTCACATTTTGTAACGACTAGCATCATGATCAGCTGAATATGTAATGTTTGGGACGCCTTACTATTGTATATTTGGTGATCTTACATCTTGTAACATTTGCTTACTTGCTTGTGATTGAGACACTAGGCTTGTTCATGACCTTAAGAGACTGTTGGCTTGTAGTTAAACCCTCATGTATCTAGATAGCCGTGACCGTATAGTGAGGTGGGCTGCACTTCTATATACGTAGCTGGCTATGTCTGCCCCCGCTCTCCAGTATTCTGGTTCTGGGGCGTGACAGAACGCGTGCGCTGGGCGGTTGCCGGAGGGAGCGGCGGAGTTCGGGTGGTGGTCCGGTCGGGCGACCGCGGTGACGAGAAAGATGCGACGTGGGTCAGGTTCGTCCTTCACTCTTTCCTCTCTCTATGTGTTGCTGGTGTGTTTTGTTGGGTGTGGCGGTAGATTTTCTATGGTTGGTCGACATGTTGGTCGAGGCGTATGAGACAGTGGCAGTGGTCGCTAGCCGTCGGTGGCACGGTAGCACTGGTGGTGATGTATGGTAGTAGTGGTGGTGCTGCTGCGATATTATCGGGGTGGCGGTGGTAATGGTGAGGGTGGTGGTGTTGACGGGTGGTACCGAGGAATCGGCTGGGTCGGTGTCGGTAGCGGTGGTGTTTGGTGGCTGTGGCCGTAGGTACGGTGGTTTGGGGTCGTCGAGGGTTTCGGTCGTGGCGAGGAGAGGACGGGCAGGGACAGTCGGCCGAGAAAGAGATTAGGGTTTAGAATAGGACTAGGGTTTGCTGTGTCGAAATCGTGTCCGACATGTGGACACGAAGAAGGTGAAATGTATATGTAAATAAAAGAGTAAAAAAGGAAAAAAAAATAGGGGCACGGACACGATGCACAAACTTGGGTTGTGGAAATTTTTGTGGAATAATTATATGGAGGAGTACCTGCCTATTTATAGGATGTGGAAATTTCCATTTGGATAGGCTTAGGAATATTTTAAACCCAATTAGATAATTCAATCTATTAATTTAAATTAATTCAATAAATCCAAATCAAAATCAAAATCCAATTTAAATCTAATTTAAATTCATCTTTTATTTTAAAATCAAATAATATAAATCAAATTTCAAACATAGATATTAATTTAATTATTTAAATAGATCCATAAAATCAAATCAAAATTTAAATTGTCACAATAATTTAAAAATATGTTTTCCAAAAAATACTAAAAATAATAATTTTGAAAATAATATTATTATTCAAAATACACTAATAAATAATTAAAAATGTATATGTAGAATATTATTTATTATTAGTAACTGTTATAAACAAAAAGGCTTTCATAAATAAAATCATAAACTTGGAAATTTCGGTACGATAGCTAAAAATAATTATTAGATATATTATTTTGAAACTATAGAAAATATTTTTCTAAAAATATGTAAGCTCGTACATATTCGCATTCGTCGAGCAATTACGAAAAACAAAATTTTGTGCGCGACGTACAATGCAACTACGCGACGTACAATATACAATAATAATAAAAAAAATTAGTATCAAATTTATTTTAAAAAAATAGTAGAAATTTAGGGGTTTTACATCCTACCCAACTTAAAAGAATTTTGTCTCGAAATTAAAAATTAGTAGGGGGTGAGAAGGCACAAGGGGGTATCGGTGGGGAGCAATCAAGTTAATTGGCGAGACAAAGAGATGATGTTCAACATGTGATTAGCAAGTCGTGGCTTGAAAGATAACATTTAAAGTTAGTCATGATAACATACAAAGGAGTAATATGGTATCAAGAGAATAAATGAGAGGCCTAAAAGATATATTTTGAAAGTAGGTTGAGGGCACGATTTAAGTGGGCGAATTAGATTCACTCTTAAATTAAGCGATTAGAAGGTGATGATAGGGTCGAGAAAAGGACAAGTAGTTTAGGATGAAGATATAGCAACATCGAGTGATAATGGCTATAATCGATAGGAAGGCTAGAGGATGTTCTAGTACAACGCCTTCGTTCTTCTAAAATAGGTGAAGGCGAACACAATAGAGAGTTCAAAAGACGATATTATCGAATACGAAAACGTGGTTCAAAGACGACCGAAAATTTCAAAAGGAGTTGCCAAGGCAGTCGCGGATGGGATTCTAGAGGACAAGTTTAGCTATGTCCCCATCCACGTAGAACGATATATAGAAGCGAACCAAAGTGCACTTGGTTGATCAGACCATTATGCACCGGTTCTGATTAGACGATACGTTAGTAGGAGCTCTTCCAATAACATATGTCGTGAACAAGCTCGATAAATCAATGAACTTGCAAATCTAGGTTATAGTAGCAACATTTGTCAAGAGAGTGGAATTATAGGCACGAGAGTTTAAAATTGAGAGGGAGTTTAGTCGAACTCTAAGTCGTGTCATGTGATGGTCTTTATACAATCGTCCTATAGTCTTCTGTCCAAGTCCTTGGTTGGCTAGACGGGTTAGGGCCCTAGGTCAAAGGTCACTAGGTCAAAGGGGTTGCTAATATAGGTCACTAGGTCAAAGGGGTTGCTAGGTCATAAGGCATTCTACCCAACTTAAAAAAATTAAGCTAAGGGGGGTTGGGACATCTAACTGGTAGGGTCAATCTCTAGCAAGCACGAAGGGAAGATAAGAATAATGATAGAAGGAATCAAGCAAGATGCAATCGAGGAGTCGGTCGAATATGGAATAGAGAAAAAAAGTCAAGTACGTGGATGAGATCCTAGACTTCTAATCCTATTCGCAGGCTTGCTTGGTACGATAAAGTAACCAAACAATTTATCTTGACCTGCATGGGCCACCACAAAAACATATAACGTCCCAGTCCCAAAATACATAGGACTAGAAACGTAGACAAGCCAGCCGTATAATAAATATACGTAAGCTGTAAAATACAGTAGAACCATAACTAATCTCATCCGCACAAAATAAATAAATAAAAGATATCATATAATGATAATGAATTGTCTTCATACAATATGTTGGGCGGTGACAAATCCACTACCAACAAGTAAAGAAAAAATACATGAGAAAAGAAATAAATTTGGCGAGCGAAGCGAAGACGATCCAAGCGCAATCATCCTTGAAGAAATAGAGATGGCCACGGCTAGAGCTAGAGCACCTGCGAAAGACAATAGCACACACCTGGCGAGATAACCAGGTCCTCAGAGGGATGTAACAAGACACATAATATCATGCCATATAAGCTGAATAAATATTGCTCAAATAAATAAGTCAATTGAATTATAACATGGTCCAATACACACCTATTGAACTAGCTTACCATCCCCCCAACCAAACAAGGACAGAAGATGGTAAACTAATTCACGGTGACGTATCTTTCCATGCTATGAATCCAATATGGTATCCGGACCCCAACAAGGTTCAATACCTTCTCATCGAAGTAGTAAGTCACACCTACAACCAAACAAGGACAAGATGTGACGAACTAATCCGCGACAAGTTATTGTTCCAAGCCACGGTCAGATACAAGTACCCAAACCAAAAGTACTCGTACCTAACGGATAAGGGTGCCTATCCAGTCTAAGTGAAATATAGTTAAGAACAATCCTTCCTACGCATGGGCCCTGGCTAAATAGGATCGGCATAGTCTTCCCTTGGGGCACTAGAGGCCCAATCAATAAGAGCATAACGTTCCGCAGAACGTCAGTAGCCGTCAGTAATCATGGGTAATCAGACCCGCGTCTCCGACGGAGCTCACGGGTTACAAAAAGAAAAGTGCATCGAAGCCCATACGCTAAGGAATTGTCCTCCCCGCCCAATGCCTACTTTGTTGTATCCACAACAGTAACCTCTATAACCGCTAAGTCAAACTAAGCATGCAACCTCTATTAGCGGTTATTCCTATCGCACGGCTTATACGCACCGGTGGCCAGCCAGTCACGCAAGCTCGTGTTCTACATGCGATACACCACTCCGTGGTACAACGTGTCAAGGCCAATGAATGCAACACTCAAAGGTGGTCCCTTAAGTCTAGGTTTAATGTGTAAGAAAAATAATACATAGCAGAAAATATAAATGAACAGTAAGTTCTAACAGGTTATGCCATGTATCATAGTTTATTTTGCATAAAGAAAATAATAAATAATGCATAAAATATGAGCTAAAATAAATAAACAACAAATGGCAAGGTGTCTTGCCTGGTAGGATGCCTGGTGCTGCGATAATCAAGGTGGCATGAACTGCGACTTCGGTGCAACAACTACACAAGGGGACCTCTGTTGGCGGTACGGATGGTTCTATCGAGTCTAGGACGGTCAATTTAGTTATGGTAGACATAATGAAGGTACGGGGTTGGCTAGGGTATAGGAAGAATGGAATTGGTCACGGACAGAAGGATAGTCGAAGGAAATTGGACAAAGAATATATATACAATTTTTGAAAATTATTTTATAATACTTAAAAATATAATTATTTGTCAAAGTATGTTTTCAACATAAATACTCAAAAGTCGAAAGTCGTTTTTAAGAAAAAAAACTCTAAGGTTGTAAAACATGATTTTTGGTAGAAACTATATCTCATTAATTTAAAATATATCCTTGATAAATAAAATTTTTAAAATCCTTTAGACCAAAACTAAATATATTTATATAAATCAAGAAGGATATTTTAGTGTTAAAACTCAACTTTGAATTTAGCTAAAAATATTTGTACAATTTCTAAAATACAGATCATATTATTAACAAAACCACAAAATAGTAATAAAAATGATAATAGTAAATTCTAAAACTTATACCTACTATTTTATAAAAAACACTCCTAATGTAAATATGAGTTAAACTAAAATAGTATAATAATAATAATAATAATTATTCACTGTATAATAAGTAAAACAATAGCTACTAAGAAGAAACAAATAATAAACAAAAGATGAAACAAGAAAAAGAAACAAAACAAAAACAGCAAAATAACAAAAAAAACACAATTTAAGTTGTGTAAGAGCAACTGTCGGTTGCTACTCTCTCACGCGAGAGTTAAAAAAAATAAACAGAAGTGAGAGGGGGGAAAGAGAAATGGGAAAGGAGAGAGAGGAAGGAGCTCGGGGGGTTTGGGGTCCGGAGGTCAGGTTTCGCCGGGCGTCGCACGGAGGAGGCGGACGCGGCGGCCAGGGGCGCGGCTGGAGGCTGCGAACGGTGGAGCTGCGGAGGAACGCGGAGAGATCGAGAGGGAGAGAGGTTCAACGGAGAGGAGACGAGCGGAGAGAGGGTTTCCGACGATGGCTGTGGCGGAGGAGGGCGGTCGGTCGAGAGGAGCGGACGGCTAAGGCGCGGGTGGTGAGGAAGGAGCCGCGGAAGAATCGGGGAGACGGTCGGGGAGCTCGCCGGCGATGGCGAGGAAAGGGGAACGTACGCGCTGGGCGGTTGCCGGAGGGAGCGACGGAGTTCGGGTGGTGGTCCGGTCGGGCGACCGCGGTGACGAAAAAGATACGACGTGGGTCAGGTTCGTCCTTCACTCTTTCCTCTCTCTATGTATTGCTGGTGTGTTTTGTTGGGTGTGGCGGTGGATTTTCTATGGTTGGTCGACATGTTGGTCGAGGCGGATGAGACAGTGGCAGTGGTCGCTAGCCGCCGGTGGTACGGTAACATTGGTGGTGATGTGTGGTAGTGGTAGTGGTGCTGCTGCGGTATTGTCGGGGTGGCGGTGGCAATGGTGAGGGTAGTGGTGTTGACGGGTGGTGCCGAGGAATCGACTGGGTCGGTGTCGGCAGCGGTGGTGTTTGGTGGCTGTGGCCGTGGGTACGGTGGTTTGGGGTCGTCGATGGTTTCGGTCGTGGCGAGGAGAGGACGGGCAGGGACAGTCGGCCGAGAAAGAGATTAGGGTTTAGAATAGGACTAGGGTTTGCGGTGTCGAAATCGTGTCCGACATGTGGACACGAAGAAGGTGAAATGTATATGTAAATAAAATAGTGAAAAGGGAAAAAAATAGGGGCACGGACACGATGCACAAACTTGGGTTGTAGAAATTTTTGTGGAATAATTATATGGAGGAGTACCTGCCTATTTATAGGATGTGGAAATTTCCATTTGGATAGGATTAAGAATATTTTAAACCCAATTAGATAATTCAATCTATTAATTTAAATTAATTCAATAAATCAAAATCCAATTTAAATCTAATTTAAATTCATCTTTTATTTTAAAATCAAATAAGATAAATCAACTTTCAAATATAGATATTAATTTAATTATTTAAATAGATCCATAAAATCAAATCAAAATTTAAATTGCCACAATAATTTAAAAATATGTTTTCCAAAAAATACTAATAATAATAATTTAAAAAATAATAATATTATTCAAAATACACTAATAAATAATTAAAAATATATATGAAGAATATTATTTATTATTAGTAACTGTTATAAACAAAAAGGCTTTCATAAATAAAATTATAAACTTGAAAATTTTGGTACGATAGCTAAAAATAATTATTAGATATATTATTTTGAAACTATAGAAAATATTTTTTTAAAAATATGTAAGCTCGTACATATTCGCATTCGTTGAGCAATTACGAAAAATAAAATTTTGCGCGCGACGTACAATGCAACTACGCGACGTACAATATACAATAATAATAATAAAAAATTCAGTATCAAATTTATTTTAAAAAAATTGTAAAAATTTAGGGGTTTTACAAGAAGGCCACTCCCAATTGGTGCTTCAACTCCGCTATCCTAGTGGCATTCCGACCCACTAATAGCATGTCATCAACATAGAGCAATAAAATAATGAAATCATCCTCGACAAAGTACCTCACAAATACGCAATGGTTCGACGTCGTCCATGCATAACCATGCTCTCCTATAAACGATTCAAACTTTCTGTACAACTGTCTCGGAGCCTGCTTCAGACTATACAAGCTCTTCCTCAACCGGCAGACCAAATGTGACTCGCCATTCTCACAGAATCTCTCTGGCTGCTCCATGTATAACTCCTCCTCAAGATCACCGTAGAGGAATGCCGTCTTCACGTACATCTGCTCGACCTCCAAGCCAAAACTGGCTGCCAATGCTAGCACCACGCGAATAGACGACTGCTTGACGACTGGCAAAAAGATCTCATCATAATCTACGCCTTTCCGCTGACCGTAGCCTTTAACTACCAACCTCGCTTTGTATCGAGGAAGAGTAGCATCATCCATCTGCTTCACTCTAAATACCCATCAATTCTTCAAAGCCTTCTTTTCCTTTGGCAACCGCACCAGCTCGTAAGTGGAATTGGCGTGTAAGGAACTCATCTCCTCCTGTATAGCCTGCATCTACTCCTGCCTGTGTTCGTCTTCCATAGCCTCTGTAAAGCTTTTAGGCTCTCTCCGTCAGTCAGTAGTACATACTCACCCAGTGAGTATCTCATAGATGGTCGACGATCTTTGTCATTCCTTTTCAGTGGAGCTACTGGTGCTGGCTGTATACCAACAGTCTCATCCCCTTCAGGAACTGCCTCTCCGGCATGCTCATCCTCCTGAGGGACACACTGACCACCATCAGTAGGCGGATGATCAAGGTTGGGAGCAACTCCATGCACTGGCTCCCCCATAACTGGATCCTCTACGATGTCCTCTGGAAACTGCTCGAAGCGAAATGACTCTAACTCAGGCAATTCCTCAGTCTCAGAAGGCGTCTCGGAATCTTGAGTGTTAGTCATGGTCTGATCCTCGATGAATACCACGTCCTTGCTTCTATAGAGCTTTCTTTCCACCGGGTCGTAGAGTCTATAGCCGAACTCATCCCAACCTTAGCCGACAAAGACGCATCACCTCGTCTTTGGCTCAAGTTTGGACCTCTCGTCCTTCGGTACATGCACGAAGGCCTTACAACCAAACACTCGCAAGTGATTGTATGACGGTTCTTTGTTGTATCATACTTTGTCAGGCACATCACCCTGTAAAAGAGCACTAGGAGATAAATTAATAACATAAGCAGCTGTGAGAAGAGCCTCACCCGAATAACTGCTTGGCAAGTTTACTTCTGATAGCAAACACCACACCCTCTCCATCAGTGTCCTGTTCATGCATTCTGCTATACCATTGAGCTGAGGTTGTTGGCCCAATGGTTGTATCATATTTTTGAATATGGTTAATCTGTTAAGTTTAACATTTTATTATCACTAATCGTCATACCATCACTATAGCATTTCTACTTCTACTTATATATGTGGTGATATGTGCCTATTGTTTTATATATTAGTGATACTAGTTTTCATTTTGGTATCACTAATACTTATGCTATCACTATTGTAAGCATTGTCCTAATATGCCTTAAAATTGATACATTGTATATTGCTTTATTCGTCTAACATGTACATGCAGAAAAGCAATAAGCAAGATCAATGTGGATATATGCAATGAAGAAATCATGGAGGGCCAAAGACGACGGATCCCACAAGATTTCTCTGAACCACTCGACAACATCTCCGGAGCCACGCACACGGGGGTTCCGCTGCCTGGTCAACAGACGGGGGTCGGGGGGCAGCGCCCCTCGTCGGGAGTTCGGGGGCGAAGCCCCCGAAAGGTATTCAGCTTTCATAAACTGGATATCTTTGGACAGCTGTCGCCAAGGGAAAAAGCCAACATCTATCAAGGAAAGAAGCCAAGCCAAGCCAAGCCAAGCCATCATCATTTCAAGACTCTGCAGAAGCCTGCTCCTACTACAGTATATTTGGAGTCTGTAATGAGTCTTAGGAATCTTTGTAAACATAAGAAATAGATGGCAAAATCGAAAGCTAGGGTAGAAAATAATCCAGGACAATCTTCAGAATCCTGGCGGATAATCCGGCTGATCTCTGCAAAATTTCGACGGAAGATCCGAATGGTCTCACAGAATACATTCTGTGAGTGTTTGGATTATCTGGCAGAAAACTGCAGAATTCCGGCGGATTTTCCGCCATATGACCGTTTGCATTCCAACGGTCGGATCTTACGAATGATTGATCCCAACGACTCTATTGATAGCCGTTGGACTATACATGCGGATGATCCGACGAATTTCCGTAGAAATCCGACGGATGATCCGTCAGCCTGAGAAAGTTGTATTATTGCACTTTTCTTTGCTTTGGTTATAAATAGCCTTGAACCCCTTCATTCAAGGTTGATGCTTTGAGCCTAAAAATTTCTAAACCACCAAAGCCTATCCACAAACAACTCTACAAAGCTTTCATTTGCCATCTACAAATTGTGTTAGAGTTATTGAGTTGAAAAGAAAGATCTTTATCTTATTATATAAGGAGATCTAAACCTATTGTAAAAGGTTGAAGTTGGAGAATCATCGTATCCAAACTCTCGGTTGAAGTTGGAGAGTCTTCGTATCCAAACTCTCGGTTGAAGTTGGAGAGTCTTCGTATCCAAACTCTCGGTTGAAGTCGGAGAGGTCTTCGGATTAAAGCCCTTGTGTAAGAAGTTGGCGAGTTCTTCGGATCCAAACTCGTCTGTAACTATTTGCTCAAATAGTGGATTAAATCCGGAAAGAGTTCCGGGACTGGATTGCCTCTAGGGAGGATACCAGGATACATCGGGTGTCGGTATTGTTATTGCTTCTTCTCTTACACTTATTTTTTAAATTGCCAATTAGCTTGTGCTAAGTGCTTGATTAGTTAGCTTGCCCCTATTCACCCCCCTCTAGGGTTCCTACAATTGGTATCAGAGCAAGGACTCTATTGTTAGGCTTAACATCCTTAGAGTAGATCCTTGTTATTTTTCTATGGCATCTTATTTATCCTCCTCCGATAAAGAAGGTTTTATTTCTAGTAGCATAGACAATCATGTTTCTTCCAAATGCAAGAAATGCTCTAAGTGGAAAGCCATGGCTAAACAATCCTTAGAGATTCTTGACAACCTTCATTCTGTAAATGAAGAACTTTCTGAAAAGGTTATTCATTTAGAAGAAGCAAATGAGTTTTTGAGAAAAGAAAACAATAATTTCTTATCTAGACTTGATTCTCAAAACTCATCATGTGTTTCTTTAAAGAGTTTGAATGAGACTTTAATCTTGAAAATCAAATCTCTTTCCTCATCTATAGAAGATCTTAAAAGTCAAACGCATGTGTTAACTCATTTGCATGATTCTTCTATTGACACTTTAAAGAAATAAAATGATGCTTTTATATCTAGAATTGTTTTATTTGAAAAAGAAAATGATATTTTAATTGCTAAATTTGATTCTCTTACTTGCATGCATGATGATTTGCTATTAAAACATAATATTCTTAAAACAAAATCTTCTCATGCTCACTCTAGAGATATTCATTATTCTAGTATGTCATATGTTCATAACCATACTCATTCTGATACATGTGCATACACTAGCATTAGGTGCTTTTATTGCTCTTGTATTGGACACATGAGCTTTACATGCCCTATTCATAGGACCTTTACTACCAATGTTAGAGTAAGTGCTATATGGGTCCCTAAAGCTAATAAATGTGGATCCAAGTTTATTTGGATACCAAAGTCTTCATCTAATGTTGTAGGTGAAGCTTCTTGTATCGGAACATAGCACCGAGGAGCGTGTTGGTGGTTGCAAAGCTCAACTGTCATCTTCTAAGCAATTGCACCAACACAAGTGTGGCCACTAGAGCCACTTTCGTAACATGCTAATCGATTCTCTTTAAATGGTTTATATTTGTAGAGTCGGGCATGTTTCTCTTGATGTCTTTTTACTAGCTCACATTGATATCCTTAGTTGCTTATCGTATAAATCAATGTGAGATATAATACTAGCATGCTTAGTTAATTTTCTTATTATTTCTTTTATCTAGCATGACTAGTTACTCGGCTTAAATGATTAGTTCACACTATGTAGTTTATCACTCATTTTCTATTAAGTGTGACACATTTGATTTATGCATGCTTGTTATTCTTAATCTCTATATTATGAAGCATGCATATCACTCTAGTCCATAGGAGCGTGATTTTGATTTGAGTTAATATGATTTTAACTCTCCGTCTCTAAATTTTTTGAGGATAGTTACTTCTTACCGATTTTTCATTAATTTGTAATATTTACTTTAAATCGATATTTGTGAATATATATGTTTAGCACAAGCTTCTTATCACTTGACAAGTATACACTTATACTTCCTTTTTAACCTTGTGCTTACATAATATATTCATTATTGATTCTCATACTTTATCTTGATTATCTTCTTGAGAATCAATTATGTCTTTGCCTAATGAAGTTTATTTATACATGTTTTTGAATTTGTAATGGGATTTCAAATATTCATTAAGGATACATGACTATATACATTAAATTTCCATCTACATATAGTTCATGTATCTCTTATATTGATATCTATTTTTGTATAAATACCTTTATGTAGGCATATGAGTTAAGCTAAAGTTTTATATTAACTTGTAGAGTAATTATTCATACTTGTTACTTTCAAACTTGTGCTTAACTCATACTCTAGCTATTGATTCTTTTAATCAAATTTGTGTATCTCTTTTTGAATCAATTAGCTTCTTCCTTAAAGTCTTCTTTTGATGATAACTTCTTGACTTTTTGGTTGTCATTATGGATACATGTTCTTAATTATTTTTTGATCTTTTCATGTATGCTTATTCGTGATTCGTGATATATATAGTTTCATATATATATATATATATATATATATATATATATATATATATATATATATATATATAAATGATTCCTAACTTTTGATATTTATTTGTTTTATACCTTTAAGTTAGGATGTTGGGAGTAAAAAAATTTTAATGTCTTGTTCATGACTATTTATGAAAGTTCTTTTAAGGATCACATATTTTTGTGCCTTACCTTGTATGTTGATTTTACCTCTTTAATTAGTGCACATTTTCTAGTCTATATCTTTTCACTTTTCTTTGGTGCACTATGAAAGCTCTTTGAAAATTTGATTTTATAGGGAGACGGAAAATCCGACGGATTTTCGGTATAATCCGACGGATCATCTGACTGCAAACAGCAAGTCTGTGAGCAATAGTTCGGATCATCCGACGGATATCTGCAAAAATCCGACGGATAATCCGATCTATTCCAGCAGCTAGTGAGCACATAGTTCGAATAATCCGTCGAACTTTTGCTGAAATTCGACGGATAATCCGATCAGCTTTCTTATTTTTTAATATGCTTTCCTTGCTCATTCCTTGGGTTTATGCTTCATTGGAATTATTGTTTTCCAATGATGTTGTTGTAGCACATAAGAATCCATGTAATTGATACATCATATGTCTTATGTCCTTAGCTACTATGGTTTGAGCTTTCGGTTAGAGATCTCCCATTTCTAGAGAATACTCTTATTTCTTAATGGCTATAATATTTTATATTCTCTAGATCGATCCATTATTTCATTATCTTGGGTTAATCTCTATACTTGGCAAAGAGATTTATTTTATTTGTGTTTACATGAATATCTCTTTTGGCCTATACTTGATAAGAGTCTAATTCTTTTTTACTTTGTTATCTTATACTCTTATCCTTGCTTAATAAAGAGTCTACAAATCATTTTGATCATTCAAAATGTATTATACTTATTAAGAACTCTTTGCCTAAGCAAGTATTTTTAGTGTTAGTGACTTAAGATTTAATGAGCACATTTATCTTGTTAATGGCTTCCCTCATTAATCTTATTTGGATTATATAGTTTGCTTATTTGTGATATATTATTAAGCTATATAATTTTGGCTCACTTTCACACATCTAACTATATTCCAATACTTCAATCTATATATGATATGCTAGTTTACAAAAAACAAGATTTGTGATATGCTTGATCTCTAAAACTAGTTTTATAAATTCTTTATTAGATCTTGTTTTCTCTTAGAGGTTTGTGATTCCTTATTTTAACTTTCTTCCATACTAGTCATTAGCAAGTCTCTCTTAAATTTCTCTCACTTTTTGAGTCATAATTTTATCGTATTATCATTACATCTCTTTAGATTGAATGCGTGATCATTTTGAGATTCTCTTTTCTATATTTTTTATTGATCTGTAAGATTCTTTATAAATATAGATTTTGAATTTTCTCTTGATGAGATTTATCATTGGATCATGTTTATTCATTTGTTTTCTTTATGAATGATCCTAATGATTAAGTAGTCTTAAATTATCTAGTTATGAGATTATCAAGTTAATTTATTACTCTACTTTGACTACTCATGGTTTATCACATATGACCTTTGCTATTTGAACTTTATGGATTATTAATTGACCATTAGCAAGGTTTGGATTTATCTGTTGTTGGATAAATATGTGGTACAACATACCTAGTCCATGCAAAGTAATAAATTGGTTGATTCTTTCTTGATTAGATAATCATGGACATGATATTTGAGGTTCATTTTTATTTTATTTTTGAGCAATATTTTGACTCTCATCATGATTGATTTAACTGTCCTTGTTCTTTTTCATGATGACATCTTTTGATTACATATGCTATATTGGAATATTCTTTTGAATTCTCATCTTTAGTAAGTTTTAATTGGATATTGTAACACCCATATTCTGAATATGTATTTCGTCAAGCTTGCATGTATTTCAGATCTGTATTTATTTTCTTGGATTTTGGTATGTACTTGTAATTGGCTTGACTTGTAGATTTTGGTTCTCGTAACTGGGTTTTACCTGGCTTGGTTTATTTTGTGGAGGAGAATTGGTTTGGTTTGGTTTGGTTTGGTTTGGTTTAATATGCATGGAACACTTTAACCTATACTCCACTCTCAACACAACACAACCCATCCTTATAATATCTCCACCAACCTTCTCTCTCTTCATTATTCTCTCATTTATTTCTCCATCTTCTTCTTCCTTCCTCTACACAACACCAACACCCCTTAGGCAAGTGCAACTTGCTTCCATAAGAGAGCCCATTTTTATTGTTCAATTAGCTTCTCCTCATGTTTCTAAGACACATTAGAACTTGTCATTTTCCATTTTGAGGCTTTGCTTTTTGTAGATCTAGAAATTAATTATTTTCGGATTTTGGTGGTTTTGATCTATCAAACTTCTTTGTTTTCAAGTTTTGATGGTTCCATGTTGTAGAAAATTTTATTCTACCTAATTTTGACCTTTGAAAAGTTGGATTTGGACTTGTTTTGACCAAGTTATGGACTCTTAAAGTTTTAGGTTCAAACCATGGAGTTCTTGCTATTTTGGAGAAGACAGTGAGCAGTGTGCGAGCTTTTTAGCTTGCGCCACTGAGCTGTGCGTGCTCTTTAGCACAGCGCAGTCCGATCCATACGCTACCTTTTGGGAGCGTATGTCTTGCATACGCTGACTTGGATGACAAGGAGTCATATGGACCTCATACGCTGCCTTTTGGAAGCGTATGTCTTGCATATGCTGACTGAGCGTACGCTGACTGAGCATATGCTGCCTGAGCGTATGCTGCCTGAGCGTATGCTGACCTGAGCATAGGCTGACCTGAGCGTAGGCTGACCTGAGCGTAGCCTGACCTGAGCGTAGCCTGAGGTGAGCGTAAGCTGACCTGAGCGTAGCCTGACCTGAGCGCAGTCTGACTTAGGCGCAACTGGACCTGACCCTACTTACCCTGGATCTCCTATAGCCCTGTATATTGATATTTTATTAGATATTTAACGTCCATTTTATATCCTTACGCCTTTTGTCATGAACTTGATAATCCCGAATTTATTTATTACGTTTGGAATGATAATTGATCATGATAATGCTTGATAGTGGCTCGCCGTGGTGCACTCTTGACTTGATAACTTGACCTGATAACTTGACCTGCTACCCATGACACGGCAGTGACCCGTAGTGGTGCACTCTTGACAAGTACCCTGATAATGCTTGATAGTGGCCCGTCGTGGCGCACTCTTGGTAAGTATTTATGATAATGATAGTGGCCCGTCGTGGTGCACTCTTGACAAATCAACTCCTTAGCCTGGACACCGTAGATGATTGTGCTTGTATAAACTACTAGTCCGGTTGTGTCTTGCATCATGTCTAGGGCATGATCCCTGAGTACCACGGTCAGGGATTCATACTGAATCTGGCTAGGTTAATGACTAGATTGATCAAATAGTTCATGGAGAATTTCCCAGTTACCTGTTGCCCCTTGGGTCCCGGCCTTATATATATATACATGGGATTTGTTGCTATCCGTCGAGATGAGCGCACTTCCAGCCCGCCGTCGAGTGTGGTATCTTAGGACACATGTATCTTACTACAGTGTGTCTGCTATATCCTGCTATTTTTTTCCCTTTCTTGCTGGGATCACTCAGGTAGTAACAAACAGGTAACCGGACTTGGGATTCTCATTACATCTTGCTAGTAACTAGGCCTGTGATAACCCTAGTTAGTTAAAGTAGCAAGCCGTATTTATTGCTTGGCCGTGATTGATTGGATGGAGTCTAGTCCAGCTTTGTCTCATCCTGATTCTGTACCATTTCTGGCATGACATGATTACTCGTGCTTTATCTTAATTCTATATCATGAATAATTGCATGACCAGATTTTTTACCTTGCCGATAAATGGTGGGAGAAACCAAGTTCTGTTCAGACGAAGGGTTACAACCTCGGTCCTTGTTTGGTTTACGGGTTGTAACCTGGTTATCTGAATAGTCCCATGGTTATCTCATCGTATATCATCCTGTCATGATCTTCCATATATTCTGTCTTTTATCGATTCTGTTCAAGATTGTCTTTTATATTCACCTATCATGCTTTTTTTCTTAAATTACTGTCTCTTATTATGTAATTATATTATTGTGCTAATTTGCTGGTTTTAGTTCTTAAGTGAAGCCTTCTTTGTGGCACTTACTCTTTCTGGGGTCTGACCCAGCTGGTTTTGTATGGCCAGATACCGGAGCAGCAGCAAAGGATCTACCTGCCTTCCAGCCACATGGTAACCACTAGAGGGAATCCTGGTAACGAGTGGGTTATGTTGGCTCTCCCACTCTATTGTACATTATTCTTTTGAGACATTTAGCCGACGAGCACCTGTTAGCTCGATGCACTTTACTTCTGCCTGCCTACGGGCTGTAATCATGATTGGCAACTCGAGGTTGATCATGTATGACTTAACTCTTGCTAGTTCTTACATTTTGTACGACTAGCTTCATGATCATCTGGATATGAAATATTTGGGACGCCTTACAATTGTATATTTGGTGATCTGATATCTTGTGATTATTACTAGTTGGTTGAGATTGAGACAATAGGATAATTTATGACCTTAAGAGACTGATGGCTTGTAGATAAACCCTCACATATCTAGACAGCCGTGACCGTATGGTGAGATGGATTCTATTTCATTATACGTAGCTGGCTATGTCCGCCCCCGCTCTCCAGTATTCTGGTTCTGGGGCGTGACATGGTTTAAGTGGTAGCCCATGCAGGTCTTGTCAATCAAGAAATGTGAGGGTTTACCGGATAGATGTCTCAATCTGTACTCGCCTTTGATCTCCACTCGTATCTTCTTATCTCTTTGGATCCCTGACTTGATAACATGCTTGCATCATTGTTCTATCCTGGTCCTTCCTTAATATTTTCGATGTCATTGCTTCAGTGGCATCATTCCTATTGATCAGCCAGAAGGAGTTCGGCCGGCAGACCAGCAACAGCAAGAAGATCAAGATCAGTCCTCGGCAGCCGCCTCCTGAGCCATGCCTTCTGGAGAACCAGTGCTCCCAGTTCAGCCAGTAGGGTCAGAGGATGGGGTCTTGATAGGACTCATCCGTGAGTTGCTTGCGTCTCAGGACCGTCGAGGTGATTCCTTGCAGCAAGCAGTACAAGATGCTATGAGCGGAAGTGGTCCTCGAGGGAACAGTGCGGTCAACAATTTCAAACGCCTGAACCCTCCCTTCTTCGACGGCAGCGAAGATGCTATTGCTGCAGATGCCTGGCTACAGGACATTGAAGTTATCTTGGAGGCAGCCAGGACCCCTGAAGCAGAGAAGGTGGCTGTGGTGCGCCTGCAGTTACTAGATCTAGCCCGCAGCTGGTGGGCTATGCAAGCAGCGAGTTTGGGTACGCCTGTCATGTGGGCGGTATTCAGTGATATGTTTCAGACCAAGTACTTTGACGCAGTGGCTAGATATGACTTACAGACCAGGTTTAGTAATCTCAGGCAGATGAACAGGACAGTCGACGGATATGCGACCGAGTTTTCAAGGTTGAGTCAGTTTGCTCCCACCTTGGTGGCAACCGAGCTAGACAGAGCACAGCGATTTCAGCAGGGGCTCCACTTGGAGATCATATTGGCAGTAGAGCAGTTCGAGCACAGAACTTTTGATGCCGTCTTGCGAGCAGCGAGGAGGCATGAGTACACTTCCCGAAGGATAGCAGACCGGACCGGAGGTCGGAAGCGGTCTCACGACCAGATGAACCAATCCTCAGCACCGGGCCCAGCAGCTAGGGCCCTGACCATTGGAGCTGCAAGGACAGATTCGGTTACCTCCTTACAACATTCTGCCTCGACCCATCCCCAGCAGTAGAAGCAGAAGCGGCCTTTCGCAACGGGTTGTTCTCATTGCGGGAAGCTCGGACATGTTGTTACTGAGTGCCGTAGAGCACAGGAATTGTGCTTGGTTTGTGGTTCGCCAGGCCACATGATAGGATCTTGTCCGTTCAGAAACAGATCATCGTCGACAGTAACTAGTCCCTCGGTTATGGGACCAGCACCAGCACCAGAACCAGCTCCAGTTCACCAACCACAGCAGCTTCCGTTCCCGGGTCCATTGCCGTCTCAGGCCCAGGCCTTCCAGCAACAGAGGCCTCAGCAGTTCGCCCAGGCCCAGATCCAGAATCGACAGAGAGGTATCTGTGTCCTATTGTCTTGTTTTCCGCCGTTGTTATGCGGGACACGTGTCATGTTTCATGTGTCCTAATTACAACGGTATATTCCGGGCCCGAGCCATATCCTAGATCATTCGAAAAAGGTTATTAGTACCAACCTTTTCGTGTGAGGAGAGGCCCGTGTCCCTGTTTGACCAAAGAGAGAGACCTCAAGCACAAGACTATCAGTTTAGTTCATGTGGCTTGAGTTCATCGCTCCTTGGGAGAGTCACACATGGGAGTGTGAGGATGACATCCGATCACGTTATCCCTACCTGTTTGACTCGTAAGGTATAATATCTTCCTTATGCCTTATGCTTTTCCATCCTTTGCTTCCATGTATGATTGTTTGATTGTTTGCTTAGTGTAGTCTTGTGGATAGTATAGTTAGCTTTTACGTCTCTAACTCCTTGATTAACTTCTGAGGACGGAATTCTTTTAAGGTGGGTAGAGTTGTAACACCCATATTCTGAATATGTATTTTGTCAAGCTTGCATGTATTTCAGATCTGTATTTATTTTCTTGGATTTTGGCATGTACTTATAATTGGCTTGACTTGCAGATTTTGGTTCTCGTAACTGGGTTTTACCTGGCTTGGTTTATTTTGTGGAGGAGAATTGGTTTGGTTTGGTTTGGTTTGGTTTAATATGCATGGAACACTTTAACCTATACTCCATCCTCAACACAACACAACCCACCCTTATAATATCTCCACCAACCTTCTCTCTCTTCATTATTCTCTCATTTATTTCTCCATCTTCTTCTTCCTTCCTCTACACAACACCAACACCCCTTAGGCAAGTGCAACTTGCTTCCACAAGAGAGCCCATTTTTATTGTTCAATTAGCTTCTTCTCATGTTTCTAAGACACATTAGAACTTGTCATTTTCCATTTTGAGGCTTTGATTTTTGTAGATCTAGAAATTAATTATTTTCGGATTTTGGTGGTTTTGATCTATCAAATTTCTTTGTTTTCAAGTTTTGATGGTTCCATGTTGTAAAAAATTTTATTCTACCCAATTTTGACCTTTGAAAAGTTGGATTTGGACTTGTTTTGACCAAGTTATGGACTCTTGAAGTTTTAGGTTCAAACCATGGAGTTCTTGCTGTTTTGGAGAAGACAGTGAGCAGTGCGCGAGCTTTTTAGCTTGCGCCACTGAGCTGCGCGCGCTCTTTAGCGCAGCGCAGTCCGATCCATACGCTGCCTTTTGGGAGCGTATGTCTTACATACGCTGACTTGGGTGACAAGGAGTCGTATGGACCTCATACGCTGCCTTTTGGAAGCGTATGTCTTGCATATGCTGACTGAGCGTACGCTGACTGAGCGTATGCTGCCTGAGCGTATGCTGACCTGAGCATGGGCTGACCTGAGCGTAGGCTGACCTAAGCGTAGCCTGACCTGAGCGTAGCCTGACCTGAGCGTAAGCTGACCTGAGCGTAGCCTGACCTGAGCGCAGTCTGACTTAGGCGCAACTGGACCTGACCCTACTTACCCTGGATCTCCTATAGCCCTGTATATTAATATTTTATTAGATATTTAACGTCCATTTTATATCCTTACGCCTTTTGTCATGAACTTGATAATCCCGAATTTATTTATTACGTTTGGAATGATAATTGATCATGATAATGCTTGATAGTGGCCCGCCGTGGTGCACTCTTGACATGATAACTTGACCTGATAACTTGACCTGCTACCCATGACACGGCAGTGACCCGTAGTGGTGCACTCTTGACAAGTACCCTGATAATGCTTGATAGTGGCCCGTCGTGGCGCACTCTTGGTAAGTAATTATGATAATGATAGTGGCCCGTCGTGGTGCACTCTTGACAAATCAACTCCTTAGCCTGGACACCGTGGATGATTGTGCTTGTATAAACTACTAGTCCGGTTGTGTCTTGCATCATGTCTAGGGCATGATCCCTGAGTACCACGGTCAGGGATTCATACTGAATTTGGCTAGGTTAATGACTAGATTGATCAAATAGTTCATGGAGAATTTCCCAGTTACCTGTTGCCCCTTGGGTCCCGGCCTTATATATATATACATGGGATTGGTTGCTATCCGTCGAGATGAGCGCACTTCCAGCCCGTCGTCGAGTGTGGTACCTTAGGACACATGTATCTTACTACAGTGTGTCTGCTATATCCTGCTATTTTTTTCCCTTTCTTGCTGGGATCACTCAGGTAGTAACAAACAGGTAACCGGACTTGGGATTCTCATTGCATCTTGCTAGTAACTAGGCCTGTGATAACCCTAGTTAGTTAAAGTAGCAAGCCGTATTTATTGCTTGGCCGTGATTGATTGGATGGAGTCTAGTCCAGCTTTGTCTCGTCCTGATTCTGTACCATTTCTGGCATGACATGATTACTCATGCTTTATCTTAATTCTATATCATGAATAATTGCATGACCAGATTTCTTACCTTGCCGATAAATGGTGGGAGAAACCAAGTTCTGTTCAGACGAAGGGTTACAACCTCGGTCCTTGTTTGGTTTACGGGTTATAACCTGGTTATCTGAATAGTCCCATGGTTATCTCATCGTATATCATCCTGTCATGCTCTTCCATATGTTCTGTCTTTTATCGATTCTGTTCAAGATTGTCTTTTATATTCACCTATCATGCTTTTTTTCTTAAATTACTGTCTCTTATTATGTAATTATATTATTGTGCTAATTTGCTGGTTTTAGTTCTTAAGTGAAGCCTCCTTTGTGGCACTTGCTCTTTCTCGGGTCTGACCCAGTTGGTTTTGTATGGCCAGATACCGGAGCAGCAGCAAAGGATCTACCTGCCTTCCAGCCACATGGTGACCACTAGAGGGAATCCTGGCAACGAGTGGGTTATGTTGGCTCTCCCACTCTATTGTATATTATTCTTTTGAGGCATTTAGCCGACGAGCACCTGTTAGCTCGATGCACTTTACTTCTGCCTGCCTACGGGCTGTAATCATGATTGTCAACTCGAGGTTGATCATGTATGACTTAACTCTTGCTAGTTCTTACATTTTGTACGACTAGCTTCATGATCATCTGGATATGTAATGTTTGGGACGCCTTACAATTGTATATTTGGTGATCTGATATCTTGTGATTATTACTAGTTGGTTGAGATTGAGACAATAGGATAATTTATGACCTTAAGAGACTGATGGCTTGTAGATAAACCCTCACATATCTAGACAGCTGTGACCGTATGGTGAGATGGATTCCATTTCATTATACGTAGCTGGCTATGTCCGCCCCCGCTCTCCAGTATTCTGGTTCTGGGGCGTGACAGATATCTCTTCTTGACCAAAGATGACATTATTCATTTTATGACGATTTTATAGCCTTATATGCATTGAGCAAGGGGGAGAAATCTATAGTTGATTTATCCCTAGTTTTTGATGCGATAAGTGCTTTGAAACTAGTTACGCATATTTTGAGGGGGAGCAAATAAATTATTTTAATTCATCTATACCCTCTAATATGTCGTATACATAGTTTATCATGGACGCATATTTTCTTCATTTTCATATCTTATTGATTGAGGTCATGATATTTTTATTTTAAAGGGTTTATGAGAGTGTATGTGATTGTCCTTATTATCTTATCTCTCTCTTTCATATGGGTTTAATATGTCATCTTGCTAATATTAACTTTCAGATCTTATCTTGATGAATATTATTCTTTCGTTGATTTGGCTTTTCTTTCATGCTTAATTGATTTGGCTTTCCTTGTTGAGGACTTATCCAAAACTCATGATTTTTATCAACTTTGGTAGTACTTTGAGGGGGAGCATTCAAGTCGACTGAATTTTTCTTTCTCAAGTATTTTTCTCCTTTACCTTCATGTTTATCTAAAGGGTATTCATATAGCATGATAAGGTAATTGAGTTCAAATGCATGAACTTGGATAAGCATATAGATTTTGCAAATAATGAGATTACTTTATATCAATTGCAATATTTTACATTGATCATTCTGTTATTTTGTTCCACTATTTATTTGTGGACAATTATGATTATTAATGGTTTCTTTGATCAATGTTTCAAGTTTACATCTTTTCAATTGGTATCTAGTTTATTTAATTTCATATCTCAATTGGTATTTATTAGTTGCAATTATCTATTCCTCATGGCTTTTGTTTGAAATCCTTTATTTCATAGTTCTCTTCCAAAACTAGAGCAATATTTCATATCCTATTGTGTTTTGGATTTATTCCTTGGATTTCAATTTGGTAAACTACTTATTTCTTGTTTTTCAAATACTTTTAGTTTTACCAACCATATTGTATTTTGACAAGCAATTTTCTATTTAGTACTCTACATTTGGTATGTAGTTGTATACACTTGTCTTTACACACTTCTCCTATTGTTCCTCAATTAGTATATCTTGATCATGATTGTCTATGCCTTCCTCATGCTCTGATTTATGTACTTAAGATTGATTTCTTATTCTTAGTACGGGGGAGCATTTTTTTTGATCATGTCAAAGGGGGAGAAGTAAGTTTAATTGGGATAGAAGTAGTCTAAGTAGTATGCTTTTAGTGATATATGCTTATGTATGTGATATATTAGTGATACATACATCTATTGTGTTCATACTAAACTTAACATATTTGCTATAAAAAAAGGGGGGAGATTGTTGGCACAATGATTGTATCATGTTTTTGAATATGGTTAATCTGTTAAGTTTAACATTTCATTATCACTAATCTTCATACCATCACTATAGCATTTCTACTTCTACTTATATATGTGGTGATATGTGCCTATTATTTTACATATTAGTGATACTAGTTTTTATTTTGGTATCACTAATACTTATGCTATCACTATTGTAAGCATTGTCCTAATATGCCTTAAAATTGATACAATATATATTGCTTTGTTCGTCTAACATGTACATGCAGAAAAGCAATAAGCAAGATCAATGTGGACATATGCAATGAAGAAATAATGGTGGGCCAAAGACGACGGATCCCACAAGATTTCTCTGAACCACCCGATGACATCTCCGGAGCCACGCACTCGGGGGTTCCGCTGCCCGGTCAGCGGACGGGGGTCGAGGGGGCAACGCCCCTCTTCGGGGGTTCGGGGGCGAAGCTCCCGTAAGGTATTCAGTTTTCACAAACTGGATATCTTTGGACAGCTGCCGCCAAGGAAAAAAGTCGACATCTATCAAGAAAAGAAGCCAAGCCATCATCATTTCAAGACTCTGCAGAAGCCTGCTCCTACTACAGTATATTTGGAGTCTGTAATGAGTCTTAGGAATCTTTGTAAACACAAGAAATAGATGGCAAAATCGAAAGCTAGGGTAGAAAATAACCCAGGACAATCTTCGGAATCCTGGCGGATAATCCGGCGTATCTCCGCGGAAATCCGACGGAAGATCCGAATGGTCTCACAGAATACCTTCTGTGAGTGTTCGGATTATCCGGCAAAAAACCGCATAATTCTGGCGGATTTTCCGCCATATGACCGTTTGCATTCCAACGGTCGGATCTTACGAATAATTGATCCCAACGGCTCTATTTATAGCCGTTGGACTATACAGGCGGATGATCCGGCGGATTTCTGCAGAAATCCGGCGGATGATCCGTCAGCCTGAGAAAGTTGCATTATTGCAATTTTCTTTGCTTTGGTTATAAATAGCCTTGAACCCCTTCAATCAAGGTTGATGCTTTGAGCCTAAAAATTTCTAAACCACCAAAGCCTATCCACAAATAACTCTACAAAGCTTTCATTTGCCATCTACAAATTGTGTTAGAGTTATTGAGTTGAAAAGAAAGATCTTCATCTTATTGTATAAGGAGATCTAAACCTATTGTGAAAGGTTGAAGTTGGAGAGTCTTCGTATCCAAACTCTTGGTTGAAGTTGGAGAGTCTTCGTATCCAAACTCTCGGTTGAAGTTGGAGAGTCTGGGTATCCAAACTCTCGGTTGAAGTCGGAGAGGCCTTCGGATTAAAGCCCTCGTGTAAGAAGTTGGCGAGTTCTTCAGATCCAAACTCGTGTGTAACTATTTGCTCAAATAGTGGATTAAATCCGGAGAGAGTTCTGGGACTGGATTGCCTCTAGGGAGGATACCAGGATATATCGGGTGTCGGTATTGTTATTGCTTCTTCTCTTGTACTTATTTTTTAAATTGCCAATTAGTTTGTGCTAAGTGCTTGATTAGTTAGCTTGCCCCTATTCACCCCCCTCTAGGGTTCCAACAGAGGTATCTTGGGTGGAGTCTTCTGGTATCGTATCCCTTGCTCTCTGCAATACGCATCAAAGAGACCAATGTATTCGCCGTCGTTGTCGGACCGAACACACAATAACTTCTTACCCGTCTCTCTTTCAACAGAGGCCTGAAATTCTTTGAAAGTGGGCAGCACCTGATCCTTGGTCTTTAAGGCATAGACCCAAACCTTCCTGGAACAGTCATCAATAAAAGTTACAAAGTAAGAAGCACCACCAATAGATTTTACATTCATAGGACCGTAGACATCCGAGTGAATCAACTCGAGCAACGTCGGCTTCCTTGAACTTGGGTGACTTTGGAAAGACACCCTATTTTGCTTCCCAGCTAAGCAGTGCGTGCATTTCTCCAACTTTATAGACTTGAGCCCTGGAATCACCTTCCTGTTCACCAAGTGGCTCATCCCCTTTTCGCTGATATGGCCGAGCCGTCTGTGCTATAACTCGGTAGACGCATCACTGACTGTGTTCACCTCCTGTGCCCCCTGTGTGCTCACCTCTATATAGTAGAGACCAGACTTCTTGCTTCCTCTGGCAATCACCATCGAACCTCTGTAAAGCTTCCACTGACTATTTCCGAAGAGACTGAAGAATTCCTCGTCATCCAACCTTCCAACCGACACCAGGTTGAAACGGATATCAAGGACATGACGAACATCTTTGAGAACAAGAATGCACCCGTCTTTGTCCTCAAATGTACATCTTTAATGGCAACCGCCTTCGATACTTCTCCATTGCCCATCTTCAATACTCCACAGTCGCCTGTCGTGTAAGTGGCAAATAGTGCCTTGTTATGAGATACGTGTGCTGAAGCCCCTGAGTCCACCAGCTAAGAATTGTCATCGTAGGCGAGGTTTGTGATAACCTCATCACCTACGATGATTATATCGCCTCCATGTATCGAGGCCGTCGCTGTAGTGTTCTCATCTTGCTTCCCCTTGTCGCCCTTGTTCTCTCTCTTCCAAGCGAAACTTTCGCTTGATGTGGCCCTTCTTGCCACAATGGTAACACTCTGAGTCCTCATACCGACCCTTGGACTTCCCTCCGCTCTCGCCTCTGCCACCACCTAGACCCCTGCTTTTGCCCCTTTTGCGGCTCTCTGAAACTAGTGCCTCTGAGTGATGGGATGTGGATGAAATGCCCTGAGAACGTCTCCGCATCTCTTCATTCAGTACCCCACTCTTGGCAAACTCCAGACTGACCACGTTTTCCGGAGCAGAAGCGATTATAGATACTCGTACGGTCTCCCATGAGTCTGGCAACGTACATAGCAACCAAAGTCCTTGAACCTCGTCGTCGAAGTTGACTCCCATCGAGGATAGCTGGTCCACCACGCCCTGGAACTCACTCAAGTGATCCGTAATGGATGCACCATTTTTGTACCGCAGACCCATCATCATCCGGATTTGGAACAGTTTGTTTATCCTGGTCTTTTTTGCGTACAAAGATTCCAGCTTCTCCCACAACGTCTTCGCATGCTCAATATTGGCAACGTGGTTGTACACGTTCTCGTCAACGAACTGCCGCATGTACCCACACACCTGTATATACTCGAAGTTCCAATCCTCATCGGATTTGTCACTGGGCTTCTCGGATGCAAATACTGGAAGAAGCAGCTTCTTGACGAACATCAAATCCTTCATCTTGCTCCATCAATAACGGTAGTTGGTACCGTCCAGGTTCACCATGCGCACCGACTTCGCGTCCATCTCTCCTTCCTGGTTTGACTGTCAACTCCTGACACTTCTTTGAACCCAAAGCTCTGATACCACTCTGTTGGGAACGAAGCACGAAAACTGTTCTCCCAAACCAGAAAGTCCTGCGAGAGAACTGAGCAAAATCACACAAACTAAAAATGCCAAACACAACACAGACATAAAGATTTTTGGCGTAGAAAACCCTAGTAGGAAAAACTACGGGACGATCGGAGTCCAACCCTGAAGAACCTCCACTAATGGAATAAATAGAATACACCCACAACAAGCTCCTTCCGATCCAACACGGATCACCACATCTCACTTGAAAGAAGAAATTTTTTGATTGCGGACTCCGAAGAACAAGAGATGTCGAAAAATTATTCGAAGCAATCTCTCATTCACAATAGTCCTTAATCCTCTCTCTCTCTCTCTCAAAGATTGTAAAGCACTCTTGTTTTTGAGATAATTTTTCAACTAGCATGCATCACCCTTTTATAAGCCCTTGGTAATCTATGCATGGAAGGCCAATATATATGGAAACTTTCAATATGCATCAATTATATATTTAATGGAAATCCAATCATAATTGGCTTGCCATAATTGGAAGCCCAATTATATGGAAAGATACTATATGAAGGGTCCACTCATAAATATATGATCAAAGTAAATATGGAAATCCACTCATATATTTTCTTACCATATATGTTCCAAAATAGGATCCATGCACTCCCCGAGCTTCTTCGACACACGGATGGTGCTCGTCGCTCTCCGGAATATTCTCCACATAGGTTGGGAATCCCATCCACTCCAACAATAGCACCCTGTTGTAACTCCACTTCCCAGTTTTGAGGAAATAAAATATTTGATTTTAATAATAGCAATTGATTTTGGGTTTTAAATTAAAAGTTAGTTTTATTTGTTTTAATTAATAAATTTGATGGTTGATATTTTAGAGGGAAATAATTGTGAGCAAATTTTAAATTTGAAAAGTTGTTACAACAACTTGTGGTCCCCTCATTATTTTTCCAAAAGGTATTAACTGATTTTTTTTATCATTTTGTAATATTTGAAAAGGAAGAGGGTGTAATTGTAAATTTCCTATTAATATGAGGGTGCGGGTTAATATTGAAAAGAGGAGGGTGTTTTTGCTTATTTGCCGATTGGCGGGGGGTCTGATTTGCAAAGTTCCAATAAATTTTGTTTTAAATCCGTCGGTGAGAGAGAGAGAGAGAATGCAGCATTTATTCTTCTCCACCGACTTCTCTCGAGTTTTCCACCGCTCTCGAGTGTTCTGACGCCGACCCTTCGAGAACCCCGCCGTTCTCGAGTATTCTTCTCCGGCGACTTGACGGTGACTCTGATGGCGGTGATGACCTGAGCGAGGCTTCGACTTTGATCTGAGCGAGGCGACTTCGATCCTGACGGCGACCGTTCTGATGGTGAGGGCGATGAAGACGACGGCCATGTCTAGGCGAGTCTCTTTCGACGCCTAGGCGCTGCTTCGACCGAGCCTTCCTTTCTAGATCTGACTCTTCTCTTCTTCTCCGGCGAGCTTTCGAGGCTTCGACTTCTTTGAGGGTAAACCCTAGCCTTCTGTTTGTAGATCTAGGTCAGATCTCTAGATCTGACCGTTGCCTTTCCTCTTTGCAAAGATCTGTGATGAGATCTCGAGGAGATCTCTGAGATCCGCGGATCTGTGATGAACTTGACTAAAAATTCGAGAATCATTTTTGACTCTGTGTTGATCTTAAGAAGATTTCTGAGATCTTCTTAGATCTGTGATGAAATCTTTGTAGATCGTTGCATGCTATTAGATCTATGATGTTTTTCATAATTTTAACTAGGTCTTGTAGATCGGTTCTGTTATGGTGTTGTGTGTGGGGATCTGCGGATCTATTTGGGTTCTGAGGATTGATCTCTGAAAATGCTGGATCTAGTGATCGTCTGGATCTCGGAGCTTTGATCTGCTTCCTAACAGATCTGTGATAGATCAGTTAGATCTGAGCATTTTCTTTATAGATCATTTGAGATCCATTATTATGTATGCATAATTGATTAGATCTATGAGTTTTAAAACTTAGATCTGGAAATCGGGACAAGTTCTTTACAGAACTTGTAGATCTGAGAATTTGGGTTCATTACTGAAGACTGAGATCTAATGTCCTGACACCCTTGTGTCGGACACTGCATGCATAATTTTATTTTCTTGTACTTCTGTGATGGAAGTTGTTTACTCTTAGTAACTCTTGTTTCTTTTGTTCGAGCTACTCTGGTGTTCGTGTGAGTTGGACTTGGTGTCGTGTCCGATTTGGACGGTTGGATTATTGTGGACCATTGCTTGGCGTAAACCTGCTGTTTGGACTTGATTGAACCTGCTGTTGTACCCATGTCGTACCTGCTGTTGTATCCGACGTGCGTGTCGGATACGAAGAAGATGTCCCTGTGAAGGTGTCGAACCTGCTGTTGGACTGTTGGTGGGCTGGACCTTGAGTTTGGGCTTGCATTGGATTAGTTTTGGGCTAGCCGAATATTCAAGTTGTATTTTAAATAAATTCTTTTGTTTATTGTAATTATGAAGTGGGCTGGATCGGCCCACTGGGCTGTAGTATTTTAGATATTGTGTGTGTGGGCTGGCCATAGGGATTTAGTGTTGGGCCAGTTGAGTTGGTTCTGTGCTGATTTATGGTAGTTGGAACTATAGTGTTCTTTGACCGAGTTGGGATTGTTTGGGCCAGAACTTGGACCAGTGGACTGGTTGGATCTGTAGCAGTGTATTTTAATGTTTAAATAAATTCTTTTGTTTTACTTTTAGTTAAATCTTTTGCAACAAGATTTTTAGAAGCTGAGTTCTGATGTTAAGGAAAAAGGGTTTTATCTAAAATTCTGGAAACCAAAAACTGTCTTTCCAATGGAAGACAGCCCTTTTTGATTAAACAGTTAATTATTAAACTGGAATTATTTTCTTAACTAGATAGCCAAATAGATTTTTCCTACAATTGCAGTGGGATTTATTAGACATTTGGTTCACTAGTAAATAGAATAGATAGTAATATTTTAGAATTGATAGTTTATATCTTAACCAACTTGTAAATCATTATTAACAGGAAATCATCCAGCTCTTTTACTTACTCGTACTTTCCTGGAGCAAGGCAAGTACATTCTATGGTTTTGATCAGTGCATTTCTTGTTCTTTATTGCTGACACACTGCGACACGTTCATGATCTTACCTGTCTTGTTCTTTCATGCTCTTACTTGAATCTTGGGGTGGGGAAATATTCTAGATATGTGACCAAACCCGGATACTTATTCATGATCTTTAGCTTAGGCCTCGCACAGTGCACGCGGGTCCTAAGCCGTACCCACATGATCTTTCAGGATCTTTTCATGCTCTTTCATGATCTTACCTAAGCCGGTCACATATTATAGAAGTATTTCAAATATATTACACACATGTTCAGGATCTTGTTCTTACATTAGTTTCCTATGATCCTGATCTTGATATATGCTATAGTCATGATCTTTCCTGTATCTTTATAGCAGTAGTTCATGTTCTTCATGTTCTTTACATACTTGTTCTTATCCTGTTCCTCCAGCATTTACTTTCCATATCATATGTTATTGTTCATTACCTAGAACTGTACTTTGCTCCGCTCCTGACTGGATATGTTATGATAGGTGAGATGGAGGCTTTGTGTGACACATACTATGGACAGGACATTGTGTTCCCTACTGAGCCAGCTGGAGCTGCTTCTGACCTAGAGGCTGCAGAAGCCTTGTGCTTCATTAGTACTTTCCATTTACTTTCCATGTATTGAGACTAGCAGACTTTTATAGTTGAATTGTAATAAATTCAGATATTGTATCTCTTTTCCGGTTGGGACACATTATATAGATGCTGTGATTCTATACTTTCATGTTTATCTGGTTAGTTTCCCTAGATTGGTACAGCTTACTTCATTTTGTCTAACAATGAAGGCTGGGCGTGTCCGACTCGTGTCCGATTATTCGGGAGCGGGTCGTGACACCTGTTATGAGATACGTGCGCTGAAGCCCCTGAGTCCACCAGCCAAGAATTGTTATCATAGGCGAGGTTTTTGATAACCTCATCACCTACGACGATCACATCGCCTCCATGTATCGAGGCCGCCGCTGTAGTGTTCTCATCTTGCTTCCCCTTGTCGCCCTTCTTCTCTCTCTTCCAAGCAAAACAGTTTCGCTTATGTGGCCCTTCTTGCCACAATGGTAACGCTCCAAGTCCTCGTACTAACCCTTGGATTTCCCTCTGCTCTTGTCTCTACCACCACTTAGACCCCTGCTTTTGTTCCTTCCGCGGCTCTCTAAAACTAGTGCCTCTGAGTGATGGGATATGGATGAAGTGTCCTGAAAATGTCTCTGCATCTCTTTATTCAGTACCCCGCTCTTGGCAAACTCCAGACTGACCACGCCTTCCGGAGCAGAAGCGATCATAGATACTCGTACGGTCTCCCACGAGTCAGGCAATGTACATAGCAACCAAAGTCCTTGAACCTCGTCGTCGAAGTTGACTCCCATCGAGGATAGTTGGTCCACCATGCCCTGGAACTCACTCAAGTGATCCGTAATGGATGCACCATCTTTGTACCGTAGACCCATCATCATCCGGATCAGGAACAGTTTGTTTACCCCGATCTTTTTCGCGTACAAAGATTCCAGCTTCTCCCACAACATCTTCGTATGCTCAATATTGGCAACGTGGTTGTACACGTTCTCGTTAACGAACTGCCGCATGTACCCACACACCTGTATATACTCGAAGTTCCAGTCCTCATCGGATTTGTCACTGGGCTTCTCAGATGCAAATACTGGAAGATGCAGCTTCTTGACGAACAGCAAATCCTTCATCTTGCTCCACCAATAATGGTAGTTGGTACCGTTCAGGTTCACCATGCGCATCGACTTCGCGTCCATCTCTGCTTTCTGGTTTGACTGTCAACTCCTGATACTTCTTTGAACCCAAAGCTCTGATACTACTCTGTTGGGAACGAAGCGCGAAAATCGTTCCCCCAAACCAGAAAGTCCTGCAAGAGAACCGAGCAAAAAGCACACAAATCAAAAATGCCAAACACAATCGCAGACACAAAGATTTTTGACATAGAAAACCCTTGCGAAAAAAACCACGGGACGATCGGAGTCAAACCTGAAGAACCTCAACTAATGGAATAAAGAGACACAATAGTCCTTAATCCTCTCTCTCTCTCTCAAAGATTGTAAAGCACTCTTGTTTTGAGATGATTTTATAACTAGCATGCATCACCCTTTTATAAGCCCTTGGTAATCCATACATGGAAGACCAATATATATAAAAACTTCCAATATGCATCAATCATATATTTAAAGAAAATACAATCATAATTGGCTTGCCATAATTGGAAGCCAATTATATGGAAAGCTACTATATGAAGGGTCCAATCATAAATATATGATCAAAGTAAATATGGAAATCCAATCATATATTTTCTTACCATATATGTTCCAAAATAGGATCTATGCACTCCCCGAGCTTCTCCGACACACGGATGACGCTCGTCGCTATCCGGGATATTCTCCACATAGGTTGGAAATCCCATCCACTCCAACAAGTAGGGGAACAGTGGTACAGTCATTAAAAATATTAAATAGTTGATGGTATCAAATGAAAATTAAGCCAAGAAATGAGAATTAAAAATTTCTAATTTTTTTTCTTCAAAGAATTGATTTATCCTTTTGCGAACCAAACGAGGCCTAGTAAGTTTACAAACTCTGTCACCAAGCAAAACGGGAAACTATATATTCATTTAGTTTGGTGAAAGACTCATGTTGGAGGACAACAATAACTAACTATATTTGCTAAGCACATGATACATTAGTCTTCTTGTTCACAATATTTAATGTAGTGGTCTCATTTTTATTATTAAGAGAAGATTTCTTCATGTGGTCAGCAATTGTGGTCAAATTATTGTGTCCCGTACCTTACTCTTGGTGGAAGTAAAAAAAAAATCAAAATGAGAGAGATTTATTGATACTTTCTACTTGAGAAAAAAAAAGTTTTGTAAGCTAATTGGTATGGACTACAAATGCATATTTTAAATGTTACATACTATTATAGTGTTCTATTTTCATTATTCTTGTTTCTAAACGAACAGAGATAGTTTTATTTTGAAAACATACTATAATTTTCCTACTTTCTAGAAGCTCAAAACAAATTAAGTTTATATTTCAAATACTTTACGTTGCTAAACAATCTCTAAAGTCGGTCTAATTTGGTAGGTGTACTAAAGTTAGTTAAAAGTTGTTGTAAGATGTATCTGTGAGTTGTTACCTTATGTTGTGACCGAACCTATATGGTAACTTTATGTTAAAAGATCATATCGAAAATATTAAACATCTTCTACCCATATATATATATATATATATATATATATATATATATATATATATATATATATATATATAAAAGATGATTTTCATTCTATTGAAAATGTGCTTATTCTATGGGTGGGTTTTGAAAGTAGAAAGGAGCTTTCGACTTATCACCTCTATTTAAGAAGATAATTTTTTTTTTTTGAAATTTTATCCTATACATTTACGTTTGTATTCATACATGTCAAATTTGGTTATTTCAATAAGTTTAACATTGAGAGTATAAGTTTTCACCAGACATTTTTCTCACTTTGCTTTCAAGAAACTGGTATCCAGACAAGGTAATGTTGTTTTGCGGGCACCACTGACCATGAAGGAGATTGATCTATTTGTTAAGACGGTGGATCCTAACAAATCGCCAGGCCCAGATGGTTTTGGGACGACTTTCTTCAAGGAACATTGGAAAATGATTAAGGTGGATGTGCTGGAAGCAGTGGAAGAGTTCTTTAATACTGGTAAATTGCTTAAGGAGCTTAATCATAGTACTTTGTGGTTCTGATTGCCAAAATTGAGGGGACGACCTCGCTGGAAGATTTCAGGCCTATTGCGTGCTGTGTAAGCATCCTAATTTTTGGGGAATTTTTTATTTATTTTATATGATTTTTATAAATTAAACCATATTTTATTTTTAATTATGCTATATAGGCACTTTGTCGTAACTTTAATTTTTGAAGCACAATATTGACCAATTCCTCGAAACAAGTTCCATATTCTTGTTCTAGACGGGTATAACTTTATTTTGGTATATCATATCCCACTCAAACATGTTCTCTTATACTACATCTTTTTTGTACAATTTTTGGATCAAAATGACCATTTTACCCTTCGTCGTATTTCGATATATTTTTTCAATTCTGATTTGAGGCCCAAACCCGATCCAAATTTTTCGACACAATATATGATTTTAACCTACTTTGAGCCTGCTACATACATATCAATGGTGTGCCATGCAATCGAGTTCCCATGTACTATTGTAAAACCCATAAATTGGAATTTAATAAAAAAAATGGGTTTTACGATATTTAAGTTGTCTACCAGTGATTTAGAATTAATATAATAATAATAATTATTAATATGTCGGAGAACAGAAAAAAATAATTTTAGTTTATAAAGATTTATTAAATATTGGTTGTAATTATTTAGTTATTAATTGACTGAATTATCTAGCCTACTAATTAATCCCATAGCTCGAGCTCGTTACCCATAGGATCAACCCGTTAACCCAAATCCCATAGCTCGAGCGCGTGATCCCCGTCGTTCCGTCGTCCTGTGTGACTCCGAGGCCAAAGCCATCATTCGGTTCTCCTGCATCAAATTTTCGATAAGTTTCCTAAAACTTGCTGTGTATCTTTTCCACTTGAGAAACCTTACGAATGTCCGACCAAAATAGCAGAATAAACATCTGTCAGATTGGGATAGCTAGTTTAGAAACCAGAACCAAATTTTAGTATAATCACTATACTATTTTACCTTAAGAAACTGGGAACCAGAAAATCAATTGCTTCCTGACAGCATAGGAATTAGCATGGTAGATTACTAATATTATATAGAGAAACCATAGTATTATACTGTTTTTAAAGGAATATTAGTTTTATTAACTCCATCAAGTAGGTCACAGCCCTAATGATAATTTTATGGTTTACTTACTATTATTAAAATAAAAAGGGTATTTTGAATATAAGTAAAAACTAGTTTATTATTTATTTTAGATAAAATGTAGTAAATTCTCACGTTAGTATAATAAATAGTTTTATTAAAAAGATCATTTTATCCACTAGTTGCTATTACGTGTATTATGTTAAAAGTATTAAAAGGCTATATTGGATAACTTATTTTCATAAGTCACAAATAAATACTAATTTGTCATGATCTTATTATTAATTAAATTAGTGATAATTCTATTTAAAGAAATAATAAGTTTTATTATTTTATTATTAAAATGTATTTTTTCTTATATTTCTCACTTAGAGTTTCTCTAAAATATTATTATAATTAAGCAATTGCCTATTTATTATTGTATTATTAATAAGTTAATTAATTAGAATTGTAGCAAACCTTAGACTGGCAACTAAGACATGTTTCACTAATGTAGGGTTCAATTCCGAACATTATCTTGAGTATTTTCGTGTCGTCACCTACAGCACCAGAAAACCAAGGCAAGTTTTATATTATTCAAATTCGTATTTAGTTGGTAATGAAATGCATTGCATCATTAGGATTATATACTGTATTAACACTTGACTTACGGGATCCCTCTCGGACCCAAATCGATTGCTTTATTGACTTATTGACTCTGGGACTGGAGAAATAGTGTAGCATATGTGACCAAAGCCATGTTACTAATATTGACTCTCTCGTACTAACCCCTATTGCACAGGGGGTTGAGCCGTACCGTATGCTAGCATTAGGTCCAATGCTAGTATACACATTGACTCTACCAGCCGGTCACAGATTGCTACACGCTCAAATCACTATTGGCTCATTGTAGAATGCATCATTATTGCTCTTTAGCACCTTCTACGTGTCATGCCCCGATCCCGGAGGATCGAAAACTAGCCACTGGACGTGATGCCGTACAAGTTTAGATTGCACTTGTACAAGGCAAAACTAATTTCAGTTCCTGATATTTCTCAGAAAATATCGACAGCGCAGCAAAACCAAGCAGATAAATTGAAGTCACACAAGATATGAAGAAATGTATCTCTTTATTGATAATTTTAATGGTTACAAGACTTTCAGCGGAATACAGAGTTTACAACTGATTACAAGACTCTTGAATAGCCAACTGAATGTATACACTTGCCCTTTAGGCAACAACTGAATATGCCGATTTCTTTATAATGAAATTGCCAATTTGGCTACAATCTCACTGGTACAACTGAGTTACACTATTCCATACATTATGTCCCGTATAGCAGAAGACATCGTCTTAAAAGAAGAGCTTCTGTACACCCATCTGAATTATCGATGCCAAACACTGATCAAACGATTTTCCCCATAAGCAAGCACCTGTAATATTGCCCATAACGTGGGTCTGTACATCATCAATATACTGGCGAGCGGTGCTGGCCCAACTCACACAAGAAGACAACACTAAGTAATCATGTTATAGAACATTATTAACAGTGGTCTTTTCGTTGCCTTAGGATTATTTCATATTTATAGCCGACAAGAAGTAAAGCATACAAATCTCATAGCCAACATAATTTAAAGCATGCAGTTATCACCCTTTGGTGATTCTTACCCACAGTCGTGTAGCCATCCTGTACATTTATAATACTTACTCATCCTGCACAAGACATTATTAGAAACAATATCATGATTCAATATAATTATCACCGTTTAGGTGATTCTTACCAACAGCTGTCACGACCCGCACCCTAGAGTAAGGGCACGAGAAGTGGGTACGTCCAGCCTACGCCGCAGTATCAGCGGTAGAACGCTGTCCTAGGTTACTATCTAATCAACAACTCACGCAATTATATAATGTACTTGTCAAATCTCAACTCCGAACGGAGGACAAGTATAGATATAATGAAATCTCAATCACAGTCTAAGCACAATAAGATAACACAGAAGTTTATAAATAAGACTAAACAACAACATCTATAAACTACTAAATAATAATATCTCAAACAAACTCAAATACAAACTCGTATCTCAGTTATTACAATTCAAGTTCTAAAACATAAAAACTAAACCAAGTCTACTAGCTAGTCTCCCGATCACTCCTGAGTGTCGGGGCCATAGGTAGCTAAGCCATCTTCTGCTCTAAGGCAAGTAGGACAAATATCCTCAGGACAAGCATCTGTAATATTTTCAACAGGTCCAGTCAGGACAGGAATGAGTACAATTCATCAAGAAATCCCAAGTAAATGACAGAGAACTATAAAGCAGTTATAGACAGTTGTATTGATGAAAATGGCAGTTTGTACGAGTAATGATGTAGAGAGCAGTTAAGGTACAAGAAAAGTAAGGTAACTAAACAAGAAGAGAAACATAGCAAAGAAGACTGTAAAAATAAGATCTAGCTGAACTAGAGTAACATAATGAGTTCAGATGGTACAATATAAGTCGAGTGTAATCCCAATGTGAGTCTAATATAAGATGAGTCGAATGTAATTCTAATCATTATTCTAATAAGGTGAATCGAATAAGGTGATACGAATAAGGTGATATGAATAGTGATTCACATGATGTTCTAATAATGATTCGAATAAATTCTTCAAGTGTGTTTTAAAATACTTAGTTAGACATGTAAACGGCTAAGGGTAAATACGACATATCACACACCTGGCCGGGTGTGGAATGGCTATCGTTCGAATATTATTCACAGGGGGTGGTTCGAATAGTGGGAATGTTCACATGTCTAATCAAGTATTTCTCCGCCCATCTAATACAAATGAATCCAAATACAACACATAAGACGAGTACAAGTACAACCGGCAAATGAAGATACGAATAGGTGGTTCGAATAGTGATTCATATGGTAATTCGAATAATAGAGGTTAGACGAGTAAGTATGTGTGTCATATATATGGATTCAGAAATAGAAATACGTGTTTGTAACAGAGAATCACATACAGCTAACTAGAACTAAAGTACAGTAATTGACAAATAAATAAGAGAACTATCAGAGAATGTACTCGCCTGCTACTCTGAAAAGAGTAGTGTAATATCAGATGCCTGCACCAGAGTCACAATGTCCTAAACAGAGTAATATGAGTCATGATATGTAAAATACAAGAGAATTGAAAGCTACAATGCAAACTACATGATTTCTAGGTCAAACTAGGTCAAAGTCAACTCTGGGTCAACCCAAGTCAACCACACTAGTCAAACTAGATCCATCCTAGTCCAGTCAAGTCTCACTAGTCCTAACCAAGCCTAGGCTAGCAAATACACACCAATTCAAGTCACACTAGTCTACATAACCCAACACTCATGTGTATATATTCTATGTACACAAGACTACACAAAGGACCCCCCCATAGGCTATGCTACCTAGACTATATGCCATACACCCATATAGGCAATACACACATATCAATTACCATTTATATATACATACATTCTAATTATATGGACAAAGTAAAATATCTATATCATACTACATATATCACACAAGCTATATATTATATATATACAATATGTGAACTCTCAAACAACAACTCACACTATTCCTCACCCTCTCAAACCATGTGGCCAATGGCCCATGCCCTCTCCTAGATACACATCTTAAACTCTATATGATTTCTAAGCTAAACTAGCTCACCCTCAACTTCAACATTCACTCCAAGACTTAACAAACCACTAACATACCTATTAGTCCTAGGCATATATAACTCTCTCATATATATATACCCATCTATAGTACAACCTACTCCCATGTATACCTATAAGTTAATGCATAAATGACTATAGTTCACTCCTAATTTACTGCCTAACCCTCTCTTCATAGCTCATGCATTTACCCATGAACCCACAATTACACACATAGTCTGCTGCAAGGCAATACAACCAGGCCAAGCCAAGCTGCTGCATTGCTGCAAAAGAAAAGCCTGGCAAGCCAAGGCAATGCAACCCCTTCCTTACAGAACCTGGACTGAACCCAATTCAGCCCCTAAATCAGTCATGTGTGTATAGGACATTGCCTGGGGTTCAATCTCAGAGCATGTGACAGGGAATTCTCAGGATTGCAGGTTTCAGTCAAATAAAATCTCAGGAATGCATAACAGTTCACATGAAAAAAAATCCTAAACACTAACTCACCTACATTAAACCCAGGAATTAAGAACTCATTTGAAAACCATAATTTGAATTCAAACATGAAATCAGAAAACAACACATCAGTAAATTCAATGTTTAAACCCATTTAAGTTAACAGTGTGTAGGAAATAGCATCTCAGATTTAAACAGTACAATGAAACATTCTATTCAGTTTTGAACCTCAGGTTAAAACCAAACATATCAACATTCCCAACATATCAACATTTCCAGTTTGAATCTCAGTGAATCATTCTAGAGTTAAATCATCATAAACATTAAACCTCAACTAAACTCGTAACCATCCTAATTCAGTGAACTAACATATGTATAAGAATCAAAACCAATTTCAGATTTCAGGAACAAAATAATGTGCAATTGGGTACCTGTGTGTGTATGACAGATTTACCAAAACAGTGAGTGAATCTCAGGATTTCGAACAAACTCATGAATCATTAAATAGGAAAACATTTCAGTTTAGCAGTGATGGTTGTGTGGGTGAGCTAATATTGAATCTAATTAACAGTTAAGGATATATCATGAGGGTACATGGATATGTGGATTTAACAGTGCATTATTACAGTGTTTTCTGGAATCTGGATAATAAGAACAGTCCCAAACCATTCATTCATCCCATTCGATCCAAAATCCTATAACCTCTAGCTATCATGAAACCTATCATGTACATGAATCTAAATATGAAAGTTTAAGCATCAATTCAGTTTCGAAAGGAAATCAAATGACAGTTCACATGCTAAACTATCAGTTGACAGTGAGTAATGTCATTCTACATCCCAAAACTAAAGTCGAAATTTAAAAACCTAACACTAGCCAACAATCTACATCACAATAGTCTAATACACATGTAGGAATTTAAATATGGCAATTAAATCATCAATTAGTTAAGAATATGAATTAAAAATTAGAATTTCTATCTCAAGAATTGTGTATCAGTCAAACACAGGAAAAAAATGAATTTCGAAATCAAAAACATATTAAAACACCAATTAAATGGTTGGTAAACATCAGACACATGTGCACGTGTCCCCACAAGCCTACACGTGTCCACGAAGTGGACACATTCGTGTCAAAACTAACGAAATAACTGTGTCAGGAAAACAGTACAACATGGCCTCGTGCAGCCGTGTCGAGCCCTCGTGCTCTCGACACAAGGCAACACGTGCCTCGTGCTCGTGCACGTGGGTTCGCCCATAGTAGGGCTAGGTAAGTGTCTGTATTGTGTCCAATATGCATCGTGTCGTGTTAATCAATGCGTATCAGTGGACAATTTCCTGCGTATACAGTGCGTGAAAAATCAGTACGCATGCATTTTCTTCGTGCACACACATCAAGGTCGTGTAAAATTTTACATGTGTCGTGTCAGTCACTAGGGGAACGTGTCCACAAAATTTGGTGTCAAACCATTGCGTGTCGTGTCCGCAATCAGGGTCGAGCAGTAGGACAGCCGCACGGGGCCTGTGCGCAGTGTCGTGTACGAGGTGCGTGTCCGTTTTGGACACAAAAAATCTACAGAATCGTGCTCAGTCATAAATATATATAATCTACACATGAAGAGCTACCCAAATATATAATTTGTTTCGAAAAATAATAAAATTCAATCCATAGAGGCATTTCAACAAACACCTACACAACACTACGACACGTGTCCGATACGGACACCAAACGGACACGAAATTCACCCAAATTTCAGGGACACCTAGGGGACTTCTAGATCTAGCCCTACATGCAAAGAAAACTGAAATTTAAAACAATTTAGAGGGTTTTACCTATCTGTGCAAAAAGCTTAGAAAAGCTTCAAATGGAGGATTCTTCCTCTTGATGCCAAAAGCTCCAAATTGTCCCAAAGCTGGGATTAAATTCCTCATTCAAAAAATAGGAGGAAATTAGGTTCTAATGCAAGAAATTAGGATTAAAAAGGAATTAAAATGAATTTATGGGAATTTTTGGAAGAGGGACAAATACCTTTCTTTTTCCAATATTGAAATGAATAAAGAAAGAGGCAAGCCCTAGAGAATAAGTGTTTATATAGGGTGGAGATCCCTACGGCTGGTCATTTAGGGTTTGGTTAGGGTTAGGGCTTCTAGTTATAGGCCATGGGCCAAGCCATGATCAAATAAATCATTAAGCCATAAGTCATTTCATGAAACCATAAACCATGACTTAAATTCACTAAACCAAATCCCCTCATTCTAAAATTAGTTTCTAATGACTAAAAGTAGGTTAACCTAAGTTAGACTAGGGTCACCATGGCTAGGGTTAGCTTCTAGGCTAGTTTACTAGGTCTCAACAAGTCAAGTCAACCTAGAATTCACCTATTCAATAAATCATCAAATAAATCAAATAAGTCAAAATGACCAAAATACCCCTAGGCTAAAAATGATAATTAAATCATCCTAATGACATGGTCAGGCTCTAGGTCAGGCAATCTCTCAGGTTCACTAGCAGCACATCAAAATCACAAGTTATGACTTAAACCAGTTTTTAAATAGTTTAAAAATTATTAAAAATTACCAAAAATTATAATATGATTTAAATACAAATAAATAATAATAATAAATACAAAATTCCAAAAGTACCCACATTCCAGAAACTGGGTGTTACAACAGCCGACATCCTTCCCTGTATTTGAGTAATAACTTACTCTGCCTGCATAAGACATCATTAGCACTGGACCTATCTATATAAAGGTCACTGGCGACATGCCATCTTGGACCATCTTACAGGCGAACGTCTAACTCTGAATGGGGTGCGAATCCATGGGAGGTTTTTGAAATACTGTGCTACTACTTCAGTACCATAGTATTTTGGTGTCCTTTCAGTGTGCGAGAGTCGCCTTAGTACGATATCGTGGTAGTACGGCGACTTAGTTTTACTGCTGTGAGCCTGCGATAGGAATTGAGAAATAGGCTTTAACAGAGAGGTACTCAATCACAGTTATAAAAAATTTTGATCTAATTCCTGCCATCCATACATCCTTGCTGATAATTGCCTTCTTTGAAATAAACTGTCCTCCTTTGATTATATCAATTCTTGCTCAGTATTGACTTTCTTATTTGATCTGTCTTCAGGATGGTGGAGACACGATCACATCGCCCCGGCCCAGCAGACACTGGTGAGAGGTCTGCCACCTCTCGTCCGATACAGCAGGATATTGGGACCGTAGCACCTTTCGTTCCTGTTCAGGCAGGGACATTTGCAGATTTTGGGGGTACTCCTCCGCCAATTTAGAGGCCTACCCAGGAGATTCTGGATGTTCGTCAGCCGATAGCACCTTCTTGATCGGTGGATGCGGCTCAGCTCTTTGCCTTCTTCCAACTGATTATGGAGGCCCAGCAGCAGCACCAGCAGCGTTAGTCTGCTGATTTCAGATAGGGTATAGACAACGCCTACCAGTTGGCCATAACGACAGTGGAGAGGGTTATCGCCCAGCCACAGGGAGGCCAGATACAGTAGCAGTACTAGCAGAAGACCCCGACCATTTTGGAATTCTAAAAGATAAGGCCCATGGACTTCAAGGGCTCGGAGGGCATACTATATGCTGATGACTGGGTGGAGCACATCGAGGAGATCTTCAGGCTTGCACTGATACCAGTTGGGATCCAGATTGAGGCGATGGGCAGCCAGATGCAGGACCTTGCCCGCACATGGTACTAGACAGACCCTAGAGTGGGTACAAAGGGGCAGACGTGGGAGGCTTTCAAGAGGCTTTTCAAGGAGAAGTTCTTCCCAAACACAGCACTTGGCGCCTTGGAGACACAGTTTGAGAGTCTGGTTCAGGAGAACCAGACAGTGGAGGAGTATGCTGGTAAGTTCTGCCGTCTGGGCAAATTTGTAGAGGGCCTTAGTGAGGCAGCGAAGGCGAGGAGGTTCAAGAGAGGTTTGATTAAGGAGGTCAAGTCATTGACCAAGAGTGGTCGCGACGCTACCTTTGAGCATATTTTGACAGGAGCCATGGCGACAGAGGATGACTTGGAGCTCAAGTCCAAGAGGCGTCGGAAGGATTCAGGAGGGGCTAGTAGGAGTGGGGAAAGCGTCCCTGTGTGCATAGCACACCAGCCACAGCAGATATAGGCACCAACTAGAGTTCAGCAGACACAACATCAGCCTCGAGGATAGGACCGCAAGGTGGAGACTTGTGCCTACTGTAAGAAGCTAGGGCACATTTGGGAGACTTGTTATAGAAGACATAAGGTTTGTCTGTTCTGTGGATCCGCTGCTCACCAGGTCCGGGATTACCCTACTGCACCCACATATGACGGAGCACCGGGTCAGAGAGAGGGAGTTAGGCTACCTGTGGCACAACACCATGCCCAGCACCAAAGGGGCGGGGCTTTTGCGCTACCGGTCGAGGAGGCCGACGCTATGGGTGACGGGTTAGCAGGTCTGTCTTTTCTGTTCTTCTTCCCCACCTTCATGTGTGATTTTATTAGTACCTGTCAGGATATTCTTGTGATATGCTAGATAGTATAGTGACCCTGTTCGAGGTTGTGAAATTACGACCAGTAGGATTATGATTGCATGTTATAGGATAGTTATTTCTCGACCTTGATTGATTGAGGGTTTGGCCTAGAAGGAATACGATCACCTAAAATTTCGAGGACAAAATTCTTCTAAGGAGGGTAGACTTGTAACAACCACTTTTCTAAAATGAGGGGAATTTTGAACTTTTGTAAAATTGATTATTAAATAATAGGATTTAATTCATGTTAATGATTTTTAGTGAATTTTAATTAATTTAGTACTATTTAATTTGGTACATTGTAATTTTGGTGTTTTGCTAGTGTAACCCTAGAATTGTTAAGCCTAGAGACTAACCATGACCATGGGGACCTAACCATGTGATTAGAATGACTAATTACAACCTTTTAGCCTAAGGGTATTTTGGTCATTTGTGACTTATTATAATATTTGAATTTATGATTAATTATTATAGTGCTAATTATTTTTTTAGAGACTAATCTAGCTTTGACCTAATCTAGATTGTTAACCATTAGCCTAGATATTAGATTAGAAGCTTCCATCATGACAAGGTTAGAAATATCTAGATATTAGTTTAAGGGTAGATATTTGTTCAAGGCTAGATATTTACTTAGCCCCTTTATTAGGAAGGCTTGAATTATGTATGTAGAGGCCTCCAAACCTTATGAAACTTAACCCTAACCCTAGAATTATATCTTGGCTACCATCAAGAGACCCCCACCCCTATATAAACACATGTTCACATCCCCTTGCCTCTTTTTTTAAATCTATAAACCCTAGTTTGTTTTCTTTCCCAATTTTAGCCCATTTCTTCAAATCAACTCCAAATTGGACCAAATCAATTTCAACACACTCCCCTAGTGTAGAAGGAGCCATTGGTGGGTAGCTAGCAAGGATTGGAAGCAAGTTGGCCATTGGAAGTAGAGGAATTTGGCTCTCATGCTCCTTTACATTGAGATTCCGGCACTCAATTGGTAATGGCCTCTAAACCCTTTAAATTCCTAATTTCTTTCCATAGTTGCATTCATTTAGGACACCCCTAGTTGTAGGCTAAGTTTGGTAGGAATTCGTGTCCATTTTATACGCGTATCGGACACGTATCAGTGTGCATTATCAAGTATTCGATGAAATGTTTCAATGGATTGTTTGTTCACCATTTTCAAAACAAATTTCATATTTTGGAAGCCCTATATATGGGGATTTGATTTCCTTTTTACTGAGTTGATTTATGTACCCTTTTCGTGTCTAAATTGGATATGTACCTCATGTACGAGACACTGTACGAGGCTCGTGCTGTCCCCTGCTGTTCGAGGCTCACGTAGGACATGACACAGCATGGTTTGACCCCAAACTTGGTGGACACATGTCTGAGACGGCTGATCAAGTTTCGTAGGATTTCACCGAGTGGATCTCGAGAAATCACTCGCGTACTGATTTTCTTACTATCACTGTGAACATGTCAATCCTCACTGATATGCATCTACTGACACGACATGACACAACCTAGATACTATACAGGGTGACACACACGTTCCCTTATGTCCCCTCTACACGTGTGCATGAGCTCGACTCATCTCGAGCTCTGTGTCGAGTCTATGAGGACTCGACATGCACGCACGAGGAGTCCTTTTGCTGATTTCTGAGACTATTTTGGTTTTAGCTTTTGGTCACATTTGTGTCCTGATTTTTGGACACGAATGGGCACTTGGACATGACTGACATGTCCCCATGACTATACACTATGTATCTCTAATTGTTTTCGAGTTTACTTCTTAAATTTTGTTTCGAATTTGGGTATCCATGAGCACTTTCAGTTCTCAGTTCTTGACAGTTTTGGAATATTTGAGAAATGGAATTCAATTTAGTTTTATAATGTTCGAATGATTTTTGATGTTGTTTTAGGCTTCCAGTGCCTAGGTGTTGTAGTCGATTTGGGTTTTTGAAACTTTAAATTGAATGAATGCAAGCATAAATGTATGATTAATTCAGTCCCTTCACTTTTCTCTGTTTTCCACTTTTCCTCTTCCTAATTTAAAATGTAATGCATAAATGGATGGATAAAATGCAAGTATGATAAGTACAATGAATGCACGTATGTTAAACTGAAATATATATGAAAATGACATGCATGTATATATGGTTGAATGCATGAATAGGTATCCTAACTAATGTAAGCATGTAGGCAAGAATGTAACTTATAAGGTATCCATATGCAAGTAACAAGAATAAATGTAATGCATATGTGAATAATGTGATGCATCTATGTTAAAGTGATACCATGCATTGGTATAATTTGAATGTATGCAAATATGATATGTATGCATATTTGGTAATGTATGCATGTAGCTATGCATCTATGAATGTAAGTTGTATGTATGTTATCCATGTATAGGCATGTATGCATATATGATAGCTTGTAGGTATGATATGTAATGTATATAATATGTATATGATAGTGGTTAAGTGTGATACCTTAGTATATATGGTTTGAGGTAGTATTGGTATAGAGTTGTGAGTTGGCCTCTTAGAATAGTTAAGATTGACCTTGGTATTGACTTGGTTGACTAGAGTTGACCAAAAGTTAACATTGAGTCAATATGTGACCAATTGACCTAGCTTGACTAGAGTTTGATTTAGTTGACTAAAATTGACCTAGTTGACCAAATCTTAGTTGACTAAGATTTACTTAGTTGACCAAACCCTAAAATTGACCAATAGTTGACCATTGACCAAATTGACCCTTGATAGCCTAAGTTTGACCAGTTGACCAAGATAGCCTTGTTGTTGACCTAGTTTGACTAGATGTTGACTTGGTTTGACCCAGAGTTGACTTTGACCTAGATTGACCTAGAAATCATGTAGATTGTATTGTAAACTTTATTTATCTTATTTTAAACACATCATAACCTTTATTGCTATGATTAGGACATTGTGACTTCGGTTCAGACATCTGATATTCATCAGTCATTCAGGATATCAGGCGAGTACATTCTCTGATAGTTCTTTCATTTACTTGTCGATTACTGTATTTCAGTTCTAGTTAGTTCTATGTGATTCTTGTTACAAACATGTATTGATAATTCTGAATTCATATATACGACACACATACTTTACTCGTTTAGCCTCTACTATTCGAACTATTCGTACCACCTATTAGCATCTTCATGTGCTGGTTGGACTTGTATTTGATTGATGTGTCGGATTATGGATTCACTTGTATTAGTTGGGCGGGGAAATACTTGATTAGACATGTGAACATTTCTACTATTCGAACCACCTTTTTGTGAACGATATTCGAACGATAGCCATCCCACACTTGGCCAGGTGTACGATCTGCCGGATTTACCCTTAGCCATTTATATGTCTATCTCAGTATTTTAAACACACTTGGAGTATTGATTAGAATCATCATTAGAACCATCATGGATCATTATTAGCACCACCTTATTCGAACTACCTTATTAGAACATTGGTTGGAATCACATTCGACTCATCTTATATTAGACTCACATTGGGATTACACTCGACTTATATTGTACTGTCTGGACTTATATCATGTTACTCTAGTTCAGCTAGCTTGTATTACAGTCTTCCTTGCCATGTTTTTTCTCTTGTTTGTTACATTACTTTCCTTGTACTTTAACTATTATTCTATATCATCACCTGTATAAAACTGCCATGTTCATCAATATAACTGTCTATAACTGCTTTATAGTCTTTTTCGTTTACTTGGGATTTCTAGATGAGTTGTGCTTGTTCTTGTCCTGACTGGACCTATTAAAAATATTACAGATGCTTGCCCCGAGGACACTTGCCCTACTTACTATGAACCAGGAGATGGCTTAGCTACCTTTGACCCCGACACTCAGGAGTGATCGGAAGACTAGCTAGTAGACTTGTTTTAGATTCATGTTTAGAACTTGAATTGTAATAACTTCAGATATTGAGTTTGTATTTGAGTTTGTTTGAGATATTATTATTTAGTAGTTTATATTTGTTGTTGTTGTTTAGTCTTTAGTTATAAACTTTTGTGTTATCATATCGGACTTAGACTGTGATTGTGATTTCATTATATCTATACTTGTCCTCCGTTCGGAGTTGATATTTGACAAGTATATTATATAATTGCGTGAGTTGTTGATTATATAGTGACCTAGAATAGCGTTCTACCGTCGACATTACAGCGTAGGCTGGACATACCCACTTCTCGTGCCCCTACACTGGGTGCGGGTCGTGACAAGCAAGCCCCTACTGCAAGTCCCAAAATCCTGATGTCAGTACGTCGACACCATCCTTGTTCCTCCTAGGATGAACCGGGTCCGTGGCCGCGGATTACCGTTCTGGAAACTACCTTGTATATAAATTGTCTATGACCATGTAAGTATATCCAACTTATCTAAGAAGAAAACATATAATGCATGGTAAGAAAAACTAAGTAATTCAGCCATCATTCTCATTCATATTGCCATCTTACCATCTTTCCAGGGTCTTGGCGTAATCAATATTCTACATCGACGACGGGATAATAGAATGTTGTTACCCAATCCCTTTGCCACATCTTTGATACCATACATCTTTCCAACCAATTCAATGTACTCATCGCCCAACCCGTTGGGACTTAGCATCTGTTTTAGCATACATTCATTCGAACGTAATTCAAGCATACTCACTGTCTAGTTCTTGGGTCATAACATCTGTGTTACCATCTATTCTTCGAGCTAAGGCTCGATATACTCACCACCCAAGTATTTGGGACTTTGCTTCACCTGTCATGTATTTCATCGCAACATCGTACACGATTACAATTCATCTAGCAATAACAGTTTACGTTCAGGTGATTATTTATCTTTCATTATCTTTTCGAATTCCATGCAAGGTGTTATTGAACAACTCAGCAAGAAACATATCATATTATCCTTTATTTTAAGCGTGAAGCTAAAGGATCTTCGAAGGGTTCAACACTACTCACATTTATAAGACAATTCCTGCCACGATCGCATAGTCTTCCAAGCCATCCTTCGTATATTCCTAAGTCCAATAAGGCTTCATCGAACCAACCGTCCATCATAAGGCATCTTGCGGGTCGGGGCACTACAATATATACCACTCAGAAAAAGTTTCATCCACGAAACTTAAAACAAAACTCATCCCCAAAACTTCAACCGACTTTTTATGAAACTTCTCAACGATCAACTTGCACCATTTAACATTTCTTCACAGTCTCTCGATTGATTTCAAGTAATGTACCGTCTTGATACAACATCCCAATTGATTCAAAATAGTTTACCATTTTTGATCCTTCCTCCGACACTCGTGCAAATCCTTAGCACATGATAATCTCCATGGCTTTATTTGAGTTCAACATACCACTTAGTTGGAATCATACACATATTTTAGGCGTCCCAGAAATAGATGCACTTCAGCCAAGTTCAGTGATAGAGAAAATAAATGAGCTACGGTGTAACTTCTTTTCCGAACATCAATATTTCTTTTCGAGCATCTCGTATAATCCCACTTGTTTATTCAATATCCCAACCAACTAATAACACAATAGATGTTACCAATTCCAACTCAAGAAAATTTCCACAATCGATCCAAAATTTTCTAAAGTATTCATACTTAGATGTATCAAGTATTCCTTTCATGTTCATTGTCATTCATGCCACTAAAGCTGATAAATCCTATTGCCACATTTCATTTCGATATCGCAATTCTCATCGGTCAAATCTTGTACTCGTCATCGTTCGCATCCATACCCTTTGTTTACGACTCGTAAATTTCCCGATTATAATCCATCTTCCAAGTCGTATCATCCTTCAATTTGTACCATCATTCCACTCTAGTAACATTTTTCGCTGTACTCAAACATTTTCTCGTATTGATCAAGCCAACATATTATCCTCTCGCATAAGCAACTCTCATATCCAACAACATTAATCCCGAGGGTCATTCCTATTCACATTCGCTCTCGTCGATCTTGGCTACATGCACTATCCAATTCCGTCGTTACACTTATTCTCAATTCTGATCCGATCAATAAAATTATTCCAACTGTCTCAAGCACTACCATTAATTTACGCAGCTCAATATTAATCAACCAATTCCAACCAGTTCTAACAATTTTTGGCATTCCAACAAAAGCAACCAAGTTTTCGAAACCAACATGATCCGTCATCCCATCCAACATTATAACACCGAATTTCCCAATCTCCATTCCATTCAGAAGTTTACCTTCCGACACATCTTACTCATTCCGACTATACTCACGCAACATCAATAGGGTCATCCTACGGTTTTCCAATAGTCAACTTAGTATTCAGTCAAGTCTCTACGGTCAGCTAATCTAAGCTAAACCAGACATTCAGCTAACTCATATGAGATGGATAGCTATCAGGAACATACTTATCTTTTATCTTAGAGGTAACCAATTCTTATCATAAGGACAACTCTATGTTATCTCAGAAACAATCTACGAGCTGACCAACTTAGGGACATGGGACACCACCCCAATCTTATGAACTTATTCCTAACACGGACAACTGAAATGACATTGCCAACCAATCTGAAACTTAGGCAACCAACCGAAACTCTAGGCAACCAACCGACACTCCAGAAAACCAACCGACATTCTAGGGTCAAGTCTTTCTACCGTATTCATACTCGGGGTATGACATTCTAGGGTCAAGTTTTTCTACCTATACTCATATTCGGGCCATATCCAATGAAGTCTCATTCTAGACTTACCTGCAACCGACAAAATCTATCCGACAATTCTTATGGGTCACTCCCGAAGTTATCATATAAAACTCCTCAATCGAATATCCAAACTTTCAATTTCCACTTGCATAGACATAGCATCTGCTCGATCCAACTTGCATTCTCATATCGTACTCAAATTGTCTATTCAATTGGGTCAATTATTCTAAGTCATAATGCAATATTGTTACCTCAATAGTCTACTATTTAGCATCTTTTCTATGGTCTCTTCGCGACATATTTATTTCCCATATTTTTAGATCATCGATACGGTCCATACTCCTTCACCAACAAAATAGGGCAACTATATAATCGTACTTCTTTCGAAAGTATCCTTTATAAATTTTTGCTAGCATCCAACACGGACATCTCTTAGCAATTTCTGTTAACCATCAACATTCATTTTGCATCATCTTCTTATAAGTTCATAAGAAGATTTACTATTCATACATCGATCCAGTCACTATGGCATCAATCATCCAGCATCCGTATATCAGTTATCCAGTTGAATATGACATAACTCATTCGCTAAGTCATCATCCAACAATTCTATATTCCACCCAACTCGTTATTCATGCGACAATATCATCTATCGACATGGTCTATTACATATCACTGCACCTCGATACTTATTTGTATTCCAGCCATTTGACTCTCATAAGAAAAATCTACTCTTTCATGCATCAAGGGACAAGTACTTATTCTTTATGCCTCAAAATAGACAAGGATCATAACTTGTTAATTCGGGACACATCAAATTCTCTCAAGAACAACTGTACAAAGTGCTAAGATCATCTATTCCTCAAGCCTATTTTCTACTTTTTGGTCGTTGATGCAACTCTCTGCATCTTCTAAATCATTCGCAATATTCCAATAAGCGCCTAACATCACCATCAATTTTATCTACGTTTAACATGCAATTTTTTTTACTCAATTCCAACATCGTTCAATATTCGGTCTATAGTTATTCTCGCAAAATCTTTCGATAACAACACCACACCATTGTTACCAAGCCTATAATCCTTTTACCCAACAAATTCAAGTAACGCTTGAATCTGTAATTTGTTTTCTTTCCAACCAAGGCATTCATTTCATATTCTCAGTTCTCTTATTACCCAACATAATGCTAACCGTCAAAGTCTAGCGATGGTTCATCCGAACACATCAAAATCTCGTAACGATTTATCCGAACATAATCATCAAGGGACACGCCTAGCCATCATGTATCAATCGTAATCTCAACTACGATTCGATACTACCCAATACCTTATAGGTAAAGCAATCACTAAATTATGAACACGTTAAGGGTCATCTTATCGCTAAGAGGGTAAAGCCATATACCACTCAGAGCTCAAGCCATACTCGACATAATATACCCTTCGTATCAAACCAACGTCCAATATGGACTATCCATCCTATAGTGGTTATGCTGACCACAAATACCGACTCAAGATTCTGTCGATTCTCATTCACTGAAATTCATACATATTCTATTTTCCAATATACCATGCCATCACCCACGGTCGATTGCTGCATAACAATCGACTTTAATGAATTCCATACATAAGACATCCAACAAACATCACAAACTTATTAACGCATCGCATTATTGTAATTCATTTTGGTATCTTTTAGAAATTCAACAAAGCACACATATCACAGCCCACATATTTAGACTTATTGTATAAAACACCAAGTGAACGGCTAGAAAGATCAACGGACTTTCAGTCAAGGAAACAACTTAGAATAGTTTGGAAGCAACACGGAATAATAGCGGTAGCACTATGAGTCATCATAGAGGCAACTTTGATTTCATCGCGGAAGCAACTTTGAGTATTCACGGAAGCAACTTTGATTCACTGTAACACCCAATTTTTCTAATATGGGTAATTTTGAACTTTTGTAATTATAATTATTTATTTATTGATATTTATATCACATTATGATTTTTGGTGATTTTTAATCATTTTAAAACTATTTAAAAACCATGACTTATGATTTTGATGTGCTGCTAGTGAAACCCTAGAGACTATCTGACCTAGAGTCTAACCATGTTATTGAGATATTTATTTATCATTTTTAGCCTAGGAGTATTTTAGTTATTTTGACTTATTGGAATTATTTGTTTAATTATTGGATTGATGGTTGTTAATTTTGACTTTTACTAATTGTGACTTAAGAGACTAACCTAGATGTTGACTTTAGCTATGGTGACTTGATTAGTATGGTGGGACCCTAGTCTAAACTAAGTCAACCCAATTTAAGTCATTTAGAATCAAGTTTCATATAGGAGAATAAATGATTAGGTTCATGGACTTTTGACTTAAGGAGTGATTTCCTTTATCCTTGAAACTTGGCCCAAGCCCATTAGTTATAACCCTAACCCAAATTTCCCTCCTTTATGGCCAGCTACATAGGGATCCCCCCACTATAAAATCTCTCTTCCTATTCTTCTTGCCTCTTTTGTATCAAATCAACTTTTGGAAAAGAAGGGTATTGGTCATTCTTCCCCAATCCATAACTATTCCATTTTAATTCTTTTTTGACTCTAGTTTCTTGCATTAGAGCCTAATTCTACTCTATTTTCTGTTCATGGAGAGAAATCTCAGTTTTGGTACAATTTGGAGCTATTGGCTTGCAAGGAGAATTATTCTATTTGGGGCTTTTTCCTTGTCATTGACACACTATAGGTAAACCCTCTAAATTATGTTTTAATTCTGGTTTCTTTGCATAATAGCCTAGATCTAGGTGTCCCCTAGCTGTCGCTTAAGTTTGGTAGAAAATCGTGTCTATTTGGTGTCCGTATCGGACACGTGTCAATGTGTATGTGCATGTATTTGTTAGAATGCCACATAGAAATGGATTTTAGTAATTTACAAAACTAATTACATATTTTCGTAGCCCTACATGTGGGGATTCTGGAAACCTAACTTTGAGCTCATATGGAGCTGTGTCAGTGTCCAAAATTAATACAAACCTACTATTTGGACACCGCACGGGGTTGTGACCCTTCCCCTGCTGCTCGAGTCCCATTTCTAACACGATATGCCACGTGGACACATGCTATTTGGCACAGAGGTCGGGGCAACCTCTGTCACCATCCTCCCAAAATTTGGGGTGGTCTGGTGGAGTATTCGAGGAGTTATCCCCCTCGCATTGATCTCACACTGTCACTGCACACACGAGAATTATTCACTGATACGGGTTCGATTCGTCGACATGATGACACTTGGACATGGGGCAGGGTGTTCAGTCCCTAGCCCTATGTCCCTTCGACATAAGTGCAAGAGCACGTGGTGCCTCGAGCACTGTGTCGAGCCCACGATGGCTCGACATGGCTGCACGAGGAATTGATTTTTCTGTTTTCTGAGGCTTTTCAAAATTGGGTTTTTGGACACTTCGTATCCCAATTTCTGGTTACATTGGGACACATGGATATGCATGATATGTCCCTAGGTCTGTTCATATATATTCCTTTTAATTTTCGAGTTTAATTCCTTTAATTTGGTTGAATCGAGTAAATGTTTATGAACAAAATTTCAGTTCAAGTTGACAGTTGGAAATATTCGAATTTGGGATTGAATGGATTTTTGAAGATTTTGAATAAGGATTGGTTCGATTTGACTTAACATGTTGAGTTCATTTTTGAGTATGATATAGGATTTGGATTCGAATTTATGTTCGAATGTCACTGTTTCAATTCCTGTTCGACACCACAACTGCACTCTCATCACTCACTTCACATAATGCAACCACTGTTCAATATCAGAACCAGTAGCAGTAGTGTATGGATGCATGAATGTAAATGTATGTATGCATATGATGTAGATATGAATGAAGATATGCAATGATATCTGAGTTCGAAATTATATTAACCTGAGACACACAAGTATACTGTTTCGATGGAAACCTGAGAAACATTCCATGCCACTCCCACCTAGCAGCATACACACACACACACTGGTTTGTGACAGATCTCAGTCCATTTATATGAAGCATCAGACCCTCTATTCACTTGTGTAGTCCTATATTAGCCTGGTCCATTACCCTCTGTTCAGACCTTAGGTTCTGCCCTTGCATCAGTCCATGAATGGACTTGATACTTGGCATGATGGTTTACCATCTGTACTACTTGGAATTTCATGCATCCATCCTCAACAGACCATGACTGATATGAGGAATAAGCCATAGGGTCCACTGCCATTGAGATGTCCTAATGTGTTTGATTTATTAGATGTTAGTATTAGCTATGTGTAGGTTTGATAACTAATATTGAGTTGTAGGGTCCAATCTCAGAAATATGAGATTAGATATTGATTAGGCTTAGGTAGATACCTGAGATTGATATGGGTATATATATAACGTGAGTCTATATATATATATTTGCTAACTATATAGATGTGTTATATTATATATGAGATGTGAGAGTTTATGAGTGTGCCCTTGTGTGTGGAGTTGAGTAAGGATAAGGGATTACATAGGCAGAAGGTTATGGTATTATAGGGCATGGTATGGCATTGATTGGTAAGTGAGGATACATGTATATAGGTAGTAATGGCTTGTTGTGGTTTTTCCTAAGAGGGATTCATGTTTAGACTATAGGCTTAGTTTGGTATTAGTTGAGTGTATATGTATATATTGAATGATATGTATATATAGATTATAGGCTATATGTAGTGTCCTAGGGTATTGGTCTATGGTTGGTTTGAGTTAGTATATTATAGAGTTGACCAAACCCTAGGTTAACCAATTATCCAAACTAGACTAGCTAAGACCAATTGACCAAATAGTCTAAATGTTGACTTCGTTTGACTAAGGGTTGACCAAAGTTGACCTAGAGTTGACTTCGACCTAGATTGACCTAGAATCATGTAGATTGCATCGTAAACTTTATTTATCTTATTTTAAACACATTATAACCTGTACTGCTCTATTTAGGACATTGTGACTCCGGTGCAGACATCTGATATTACACTACTCTTTTTAGAGTATCAGGCGAGTACATTCTCTGATAGTTCTCTCATTTATTTGTCAATTTCTGTACTTCAGTTCTAGTTAGTTTTATATGATTCTCTGTTATAACACGTATGGATATTTTTGGATTCATGTATGCGACACACATATCATATTGTCTGGCCTCTATTATTGGAATCATTCTAGAATCATTGCTAGTATCATCATATTGGCTGAACTCATCTCGATTCTCGTATCAAATTTTGGATTCACTTGTATTGCGGGGTGGAAAAATATTGAGTAAGACATGTAGACATACCCTAAATCTGGAGTCTCCAAACTGGAATCTACTGGAAGCATAACCATCCCACACTTGGCCGAGTGTGCGATGTGCATGATACCTACAGCCGTTTACATGTCGATCTTGGTATTTTAAAATACACTGTTAGAATATAGCTGGTCTCACCTGGATTCTTGATCACTGACTAGAATCATCTTGTACTGGATTCATCTTGTATTAGATTTGTCTCGTACTGGATTTACATAGGATTTACACTTGTTTTACATTTACTGTCTGGACTTATCATGTTACTCTAGTTCAGCTAGAATCTTATTTTACAGTCTTCATTGCCATGATTCTTCTCTTGTTTTAGTTACCTTACTTTCCTTGTATCTTAACTGTTTCTCTATATCATCACCTGAATATAAACTACCATGTTCATCAATAAAACTATCTATAACTGCTTTATAGTTCTCTTTCATTTACTTGGGTTTTCTAGATGAGTTGTACTCGTTCCTGTCCTGACTGAACCTGTTAAAAATATTACAAATGATTGTCCTGAGGACATGTGCCCTACTTGCCTTGGAACAGGAGATGGCTTAGCTACCTTTGGCCCCGACACTCAGGAGTGATCGGGAGACTAGCTAGTAGACTTGGTTTAGTTTTCATGTTTTTAGGACTTGAATTGTAATAAGTTGAGATATTGTTTTGTTTGAGATTATTATTATTTAGTAGTTGGTTTTGTTGTTGTTATTGTCACGCCCCAGAACCAGAATACTGGAGAGCGGGGGACAGACACAGCCAGCTACGTACATTGAGGTATAATCTACCTCGATATACGGTCATGGCTGTCTAGATACATGAGGGTTTAATTATAAGCCATCAGTCTTTTATGGTCATGAACAAGCCTATTGTCTCAATCTTAAGTAAGTAATAGCACTTACAAGATGTTAGATCATCAGACCTACAAAGTAAGGCATCCCAAACATTACATATTCAGATGATCATGAAGCTAGTCCTACAAAATATGAAGACTAGCAAGAATTTTAGTCATTAATGATCAACCCTAGGATTGGTCAATCATGTTACAGCCCGTAGGCAGAAAGTAAGAAAAATGCAATCGAGCTAACACATGCTCGTCGGCTAAATGCCTCAAAAGAATAATTTTACAATGGAGTGGGAGAGCCAAAATAAAATCCACTCGTTGCTAGGGTTAGGCCTAGTGGTCACCATCTAGCTGGAAGGTAGGAAAATCCTCTGGAGCTGCTCCGGTATTTGGTCATGCAAAATCAGTTGGGTCAGATCCCAGAAAGAGCAAGTGCCACAAAGAAGGATTCACTTAAGAACTAAAACCAGCAATTAGCACATGAACATAATTATATAATAAAAACTAGAAATATGGAAAATCATGATGATATACGATAAGATAACCATAGGACTATCCAGATAACCAAGTTACAACCCTTAAACCAAACAAGGACCGGGGTTGTAACCCTTCGTCTGAACGAAACTTGGTTTTCCACCATTTATCGATAAAGTAAAAACATAAGCAATCAGGTCATGTAACAATCTTGTACAGGATCAGGACAAGACTAGACTGGGTTAGACTCCATCCAATCAATCATGACCAAGCAATAAGTACGGCTTGATACTTTAACTAACTAGGGTTATCACAAGCCTAGTTACTAGCAAGATGCAATGAGATTGTTCCAACAGCCACAAGTCCTGCAGACCATCCAGGCTATCCGGACGCAAATTAAGGGTTGAGTTCTTGTGGGTACATCATCTAGAAAATGCATGTACCCTTAAATAGCTTGAAGGGTGCAACACATGACAGTGTGCTGTAAATGTGCCCTACTCGACGGCAGGCTACAGATCCCAGGTGGGGCGTCCAGATAACGGGATTGCCTGTAGCTGGGAAATCTCTTCATGACTACTGGATTATTCTAGTTATTAGCCTTAGTCAGTTTAAGTAGGTACCCCTGACCGTGGTACTCAGGGGTCCCTGCCCTCGACATGATGTAAGATAATACTGGTTCATTTGTACAAACATAATCGTCCACGGTGTCGAGGCCATTCATTCTTGTCATGTCATGCTAGCTGTCGCAACAACATTAAATAGTTTCTATCATGCTTACTAGTCATGTCTTGTCATGTCATGTCAGTTACTTGTCATACCATCCCATGTACAATTATCAGTCCAGTCGTGTCAATCAATTCAAGGTTATCAAGCTCATGACAAGAGGGTGTAAGCACAAAAGGCACACGGGTACGCGTAGGGGCTCAAAGCCTCTACACGAACGAAACTACGCTAGGCTAAGGGGCCCCGAGCGTAAAATGGCTTTACGCAAGCAAAACCAAGGAAGGACCGCTCTACGCAAGTGGGAGTAGCCCCTGCGTAGAGCTCGAATGAGCTCAGCGTAGAACGGGTTACGCTGGCACGCAATGCATGTGCGTAAAAAGGAAAACACTACACGGGCATGTGAAAATGTGTGCGTAAAGGAGGAAAATGCTATGCTGGCACGTTAAACGTGGGCGTAAAGGAAAGTCACTATGCGAGCACGTATGAACGTGTGCGTAAAGGGCTCGTCTTCTCCCCCAAGGCCGAGATAAGCAGCCATGGGACTCCAGAACTCAAGAAACCCCATCTCGGCCAAGACTTGATGAAATCCATCCATTCAAAAGCCAAACTTGCGTAAAATCAAAATTCCCACCACATGGAACTCTCCATTTTCAAAAACAACCCAGTTTAGAAGATCAAAATCGTGAAGATCAAAAATACTAGAAACCTAGATCTACGAAAATCCATGCATCAAAATAAAAATCTTCAAGTTCTAAAGTAGTTAAGAATCATGCTAAGAAGCCATTAGAACCATCAAAATAGGTTCTCAAGTAGAAGTAAGTTGCACTTGCCTACTAGGGTGGTCGGTGGAGAAAGGAAGAAGTAGAAGAGTAGTAATAAGAAATGAATGAGGAGAGAGAAGGGTTGTTGGGTTAATAAATGGTGGATGGTGGTAGGTAGGGGTTTGCATGCTAACCTAAACTGAACACAACCAAGCCGAACCCAACCAAACCCGATGCATGCCAAGGCCAAGATAACCCACACCAACCAGGAAATGCCAACTAACCCATGCCAAATGCAAAACCCAAGGCTAGCCAGTCAGGACAAGTCGAAATATAGGTCTGAGATATGTACATGTATACCAAAATAAGTATAACGAGAACCGAAGGTGACAGTTATTTAGTCGTAGTTATAAATTCTGTGTTATCATATCGTGCTTAGACTGTGATTGAGATTTTATTATATCTATACTTGTTCTCCGTTCAGAGTTGAGATTTTAACAAGTACATTATATAATTACGTAAGTTGTTATTTAGTTAGTGACCTCGAACAACGTTCTATCGCCGACACTGCAGCATAGGCTGGGTGCTGTTACGTACTCGTACCCTCACAGTGGGTGCGGGTCGTAACACATTTTTAGTGGTGGCCCATACAGGTCTAGAGTCGTATTAGTGCAATATTGTGGTAGTACGGCGACTTAATTGTACTGCTGTGAGCCTGCGATAGGATTGAGCGATAGGCTTCAACGGAGAGGTACTCAATCACAGTTAGGAATTTTTTTTTTGCTTCAATTCATGCCATCTATACATCTTGCTGATTTGTCTTCCTTGAAATTAACTGTCCTCCCTTGATTTATTCCTTCTATCTCAGTATTGATTCCTTGTTTGATCTGTCTTCAGGATGGTCGAGACTATATCTCATCGCTCTGGACAGAGGGACACTGCTGAGAGGTCTGCCACCTCTCGTCCTGTGCAGCCAGCCCCCGGTACCGCAGCACCAGTTCAGCCCTCAAGAGTGGGCGATTCAGCTACTTTTGGAGGTGTACCTCCACCAGCTAGGAGGCAGAGCCCGGTGATTCCTGAGATCCTTTTATCGCAGCAGCCTCCACCTGCGGGGATGGTAGATGCTGCTTATCTATTCTCCTTTGTGAAGAGGATTCTGGAGTCTCATTAGCATCAGCAGCAGCGTCAGACTGCCGACTTCCGTCAGGGGATCGACGAGGCCCATCAGCTGGTCTGTACGACTGTGAATATGGTGGCTACTCAGGGGCCGCAGCAGCAGCCTCACCGGAGGGAGAAGGACATTCAGGACTTCTAAAAGATGCACCCTAGAGACTTTCTGGGTATCGAGGGCATACACTACGCAGATGACTGGATTGAGCACATCGAGGAGATTTTTCGGCTGGCGGAGATACCAGCCAGACTTCATATTGAGGCAGCAGGCAGTCAAATATAGGACCTAGCGCATACCTGGTACCAGACAGATCCCCAAGTGGGAACAAAGGATCAGACATGGGAGCAGTTCAAGGAGCTGTTTAAGGAACAGTTCTTCCCGAATGTGGTACTAGGAGGCATCGAAGCGCAATTCGAGAGTCTGGTTCAGGGGAACCAGACAGTTGCAGAGTACGCCGGAGAGTTCTGTCAGTTGGACAGGTTTATAGATGATCTGACGGAGAAGACGAAGGCTAGAAAGTTCCGTCGAAGGTTGATCAGGGAGGTTCGGTCACTGACTAAGAGTGACCGAAATGCAACCTTCGTAGAGATCTTTGTAGGAGCCATGGCAGCGGAGGATGACCTGGGGCTGAAACTAAAGAGGGGACGAGACGCTCACGGTGCCAGCAGCGGTGAAGGCCAGGACAAAAGGCCACATGTACAGATTCAGCAGACACAGGCACCAGTGATGGTTCAGCAGGTACATCATCAGTATCAGGGTCAGGACCCGAAGATGATCAGTTGTTCCTACTGCAGAAGGTTGGGCCACACCAGGGAGCAGTGTAGGAAGAGGCTGAAGGTTTGCTATTCCTGTGGGTCTGAAGCCCACCAGAAGATAGATTGTTCCGTTGTACCTCCTTTTGAGGAAGTTAGGCCACCTGTAGCTCAGCACCGTAGGGGTGGAGCTTTTGCGATGGCGGTTGAGAAGACCGACGCTGTAGGTGATGGTTAGCAGGTTTGTCCTTCTTGTTCTTCCTCCCCACCTTTATGTGTGATTCTATTAGTACCTGCCAGGATATACTTGTGATATGTTAGATAGCATAGTTACCCTGATCGAAACTGTGGAATCACGACCAGTAGGATTGTGTTTCATGTTATCTATCGATCTTGATTTGATTGGGGGTTTGACCTAGTAGGGGTACGATCATCTTAATTTTGAGGACAAAATTCTTCTAAGGAGGGTAGACTTGTAACACCCAGTTTTTCCAATAAGGGTAATTTTGAATTTTTGTAATTATAATTATTTATTTATTGATATTTATATCATATTATGATTTTTGGTAATTTTAAGCATTTTAAAACTATTTAAAAACCATGACTTGTGATTTTGATGTGCTGCTAGTAAAACCCTAGAGACTGTCTGACCTAGAGCCTAACCATGTGATTGGGATATTTATTTATCATTTTTAGTCTAGGGATATTTTGGTCATTTTGACTTATTGAAATTATTTGATTAATTATTGGATTGATGGTTGTTAATTTTGACTTTTACTAGTTGTGACTTAAGAGACTAACCTAGATGTTGACTTTAGCTATAGTGACTTGATTAGCATGGTGGGACCCTAGTCTAACTTAAGTTAACCTAAGTTAAGTCATTTAGAATCAAGTTTCATATAAGAGAATAAATGATTAGGTTCATGGACTTTTGACTTAAGGAGTGATTTTTTTTTATCCTTGAAACTTGGCCCAAGCCCATTAGTTATAACTCTAACCCTAATTTTCTCTCTTTATGGCCAGCCACATAGGGATCCCCCCACTATAAAATCTTTCTTCCTATTCTTCTTGCCTCTTTTGTATCAAATCAACTTTTGGAAAAGAAAGATATTGGCCATTCTTCCCCAATCCATAACTATTCAATTTTAATTCCTTTTTGACTCTAATTTCTTGCATTAGAGTCTAATCCTACTCTATTTTCTGTTCAGGGAGAGAAATATCAGTTTTGGTACAATTTAGAGCTATTGGCTTGCAAGGAGAATTATTCTATTTGGGGCTTTTTCCTTGTCATTGACACACTATAGGTAAACCCTCTAAATTATGTTTTAATTCTGATTTCTTTGCATAATAGCCTAGATCTAGGTGTCCCCAAGCGGTCCCTCAAGTTTGGTAAAAAACCGTGTCCATTTGGTGTCCGTATCGGACACGTGTCAATGTGTATGTGCATGTGTTTGTTAGAATGCCACATGGAAATGGATTTTAGTAATTTGCAAAACTAATTACATATTTTTCGTAGCCCTACATGTGGGGATTCTAGAACCCTAACTCTAAGCTCATATCGAGCTGTATTTGTGTCCAAAATGGACACGAACCCACTGTTTGGACACCGCACGGGATTGTGACCCTTTCCCTGCTGCTCGAGTCCCATTTCTGACACGATATGCCACGTGGACATATGCCATTTGGCACAGAGGTCGGGGCAACCTCTGTCACCATCCTCCCAAAATTTGGGGTGGTCTGGTGGAGTAGTCGAGGAGTTATATCCTTCGTATTGATCTCACACTGTTACTGCACACTCGAGAATTGTTCACTGATACGGGTTTGATTCATTGACACGACGATACTTGGACACGGGACAGGGTGTTCAGTCCCTAGCCCTATGTCCCCTCGACATGATTGCAAGAGCACGTGGTGCCTCGAGCACTGTGTCGAGCCCACGAAGGCTCGACATGGCTACACGAGGAATTGATTTCTCAGTTTTCTGAGGCTTTGCGAAATTGGGTTTTTGGACACTTCGTGTCCCAATTTCTGGACACATTGGGACACATAGATATGCATGATATATCCCTAGGTTTGTTCATATATATTCCTTTTAATTTTTGAGTTTAATTCCTTATGGGTTGAATCAAGTAAATGTTTATAAACAAAATTTCAGTTCAAGTTGACAGTTGGAAATATTCGAATTTGGGATTGAATGGATTTTCGAAGATTTTGAATAAGGATTGGTTCGATTTGATCTGACATGTTGATTTCATTTTTGAGTATGATATGGGATTTGGATTCAAATTTATGTTCGAATGTCACTGTTTTAATTCCTGTTTGACACCACAACTGCACTCTCATCACTCACTTCACATAATACAACCACTGTTCAATATCAGAACCAGTAGCAGTAGTATATGGATTGCATGAATGTAAATGTATGTATACAAATGATGTAGATATGAATGAAGATATGCAATGATATCTGAGTTTGAAATTATATTAACCTGAGACACACATGTACACTGTTTCGATGGAAACCTGAGAATTATTCCATGCCACTCCCACCTAGCAGCATATACACACACACTGGTTTGTGACATAGCTCAGTCCATTTATATGAAGTATCAGACCCTCTATTCACTTGTGTAGTCCTACATTAGCCTGGTCCATTACCATCTGTTTAGACCTTAGGTTCTGCCCTTGCATCAGTCCATGAATGGACTTGATACTTGGCATGATGGTTTACCATCTGCACTAGTTGGAATTTCATGCATCCATCCTCAACAGACCATGACTGATATGAGGAATAAGCCATAGGGTCCACTGCCATTGAGATGTCCTAATGTGTTTGATTTATTAGATGTTAGTATTAGCTATGTGTAGGTTTGATAACTAATATTGAGTTATGGGGTCCAATATTAGAAATATGAGATTAGATATTGATTAGGCTTAGGTAGATACCTGAGATTGATATGGGTATATATGTAATGTGAGTCTATATATATATTTGCTAACTATATAGATGTGTTATATTATTTATGAGATGTGAGAGTTTATGAGTGTGCCCTTGTGTGTGGAGTTGAGTGAGGATAAGGGATTACATAGGCAGAAGGTTATGGTATTATAGGGCATGGTATGGTATTGATTGGTAAGTGAGGATACATGTATATAGGTAGTAATGGCTTGTTGTGGTTTTACCTAAGAGGGATTCATGTTTAGACTACAGGCTTAGTTAGGTATTAGTTGAGTGTATATGTATATATTGAATGATATGTATATATAGATTATAGGCTATATGTAGTATCCTAGGGTATTGGTCTATGGTTGGTTTGAGTTAGTATATTATGGAGTTGACCAAACCCTAGGTTAACCAATTATCCAAACTAGACTAGACTAGCTAAGACCAATTGACCAAATAGTCTAAATGTTGACTTGGTTTGACTAAGGGTTGACCAAAGTTGACCTAGAGTTGACTCTGACCTAGATTGACCTAGAATCACGTAGATTGCATCGTAAACTTTATTTATCTTATTTTAAACATATTATAACCTGTACTGCTCTCTTTAGAACATTGTGACTCCGGTGCAGACATCTGATATTATACTACTCTTTTTAGAGTATCAGGCTAGTACATTCTCTGATAGTTCTCTCATTTATTTGTCAATTACCGTACTTCAGTTCTAGTTAGTTTTATGTGATTCTCTGTTACAACACGTATGGATATTTATGGATTCATGTATACGACACACATTTCATATTGTCTGGCCTCTATTACTGGAATTATTCTAGAATCATTACTAGTATCATCATGTTGGCTGGACTCATCTCGATTCTCGTGTCCAATTCTGGATTCACTTGTATTACGGGACGGGGAAATATTGAGTAAGACATGTAGACATACCCTAAATCTGGAATCTCCAAACTGGAATCTACTGGAAGCATAGCCATCCCACACTTGGCCGTGTGTGCGATGTGCTTGATACCTACAGCCGTTTACATGTCGATCTCGGTATTTTAAAATACACTGTTAGAATATAGCTTGTCTCACCTAGATTCTTGATCACTGACTAGAATTATCTTGTACTGGATTCATCTTGTATTAGATTCATCTCGTACTAGATTTACATAGAATTTACACTTGTTTTATATTTACTGTCTGGACTTATCATGTTACTCTAGTTCAGCTAGAATCTTATTTTACAGTCTTCATTGCCATGATTCTTCTCTTATTTTAGTTACCTTACTTTTCTTGTATCTTAACTGTTTCTCTATATCATCACCTGAATATAAACTACCATATTCATCAATAAAACTGTCTATAACTGCTTTATAGTTCTCTTCATTTACTTGGGTTTTCTAGTTGAGTTGTACTCGTTCCTGTCCTGACGGGACCTGTTAAAAATATTACAGATGATTGCCCTGAGGACATGTGCCCAACTTGTCTTGGAACTGGAGATGGCTTAGCTACCTTTGGCCCTGACACTCAAGAGTGATCGGGAGACTAGCTAGTAGACTTGGTTTAGTTTTCATGTTTTTAGGACTTGAATTGTAATAAGTTGAGATATTGTTTTATTTGAGATTGTTTGAGATTATTATTATTTAGTAGTTGGATTTGTTGTTGTTATTTAGTCTTAGTCATAAATTCTGTGTTATCATATCGTGCTTAGACTGTGATTGAGATTTTATTATATCTATACTTGTCCTCTGTTCGGAGTTGAGATTTTGACAAGTACATTATATAATTGTATGAGTTGTTGTTTAGTTAGTTACCTTGAACATCGTTCTACCGCCGACACTGCAGCGTAGTCTGGGCGTTGTTACGTACTCGTACCCTCACAGTGGGTACGGGTCGTGACATTCACCGCGGAAGCAACTTTGAATAATCATGAAAGCAGACTTTGAATCATCGCAGAAGCAGCAGTGAATCATCTTAGTAGCAACAATGATTTGAAACAAACCGAATAGGAATCCAAGGACGTAAAGCCGTGCTCTGATACTATTCTGTCATACCCCGATCCCGGAGGATCAAAAACTAGCCACTGGTCGTGATGTCGTACAAGTCTAGATTGTACTTGTACAAGACAAAACTAATTTTAGTTCCTGGTATTTCTCAGAAAACATCGACAGCACAGCAAAACCAAGCAAAAAAATTGAAGTCACACAAGATATGAAGAAATGTATCTCTTTATTGATAATTTTAATGGATTACAAGACTTGTAACGGAATACAAAGTTTACAACTGATTACAAGACTCTTGAATAGCCAACTGAATGTATACACTTTTCCTTTAGGCTATAACTGAATATGTCGATTTCTTTACAATGAACTTGCCAATTTGGTTATAATCTTACTGGTACAACTGAGTTATATTGTTCCATACATTATGTTCCGTATAGCAGAAGACATCGTCTTGAAAGAAGAGCTTCTGTACACCCATCCGAATCATCGATACCAAGCACTGATCAAACGATTTCCACCATAAGCAAGCACCTGTAATATTGCCCACAACGTGGGTTAGTACATCATCAATGTACTGGCGAGCGATGCTGGCCCAACTCACCTAAGAAGAGAACACTAAGTAATCATGTTATAGAACATTATTAACAATGGTCTTTCTCGTTTCCTTAGGGTCAATTTTATATTTATAGCCGACAAGAAGTAAAGCATGCAAATCTCACAGCCAACATAATTTAAAGTATGTAGTTATCACCCTTTGGTGATTCTTACCCACAGTTGTGTAGCCATCCTGTACATTTATAATACTTATTCAGCCTGCACAAGACATTGTTAGAAACAATATCATGATTCAATATAATTATCACTGTTCAGGTGATTCTTACCAACAACCGATATCCTTTCCTATATTTAAGTAATAACTTACTATGCCTGCATAAGACATCATTAGCACTGGACCTATCTATATGAAGGTCACTGGAGACATGCCATCTTGGACCATGTTACAGGCGAATGGCTAACTCCGAATGGGATACGAATCCATGGGAGGTTTTCGAAACACCGTTCTACTACTTCAGCACCATGGGATTTCGGCATCCTTTTAGTGTCGATAGTAAGCCCCTACTGCAAGTCCCGATATCCCGATGTCAGTACGTCGATACCATCCTTGTTTCCCCTAGGATGAACCGGGTCCGTGGTCACGGATTACCGTTCTGGAAACTACTGTAACACCCAGTTTTCCAGATGAGGGTAATTTTGAAATTTTGGAATTATAATTATTAATTATTAATATTTGTTTCACATTATGATTTTTGATGATTTTTAATAATTTTTAAACTATTTAAAAACTGGTTTAAGTCATGACTTATAATTTTGATGTGCTGCCAGTGAAACCCTAGAGACTGCATGACCTAGAGCCTAACCATGTCATTAGGATGATTTAATTATTATTTTTGGCCTAGGGGTAATTTGGTTATTTTGACTTGATTGAATTATTTGATGATTTATTGAATTAGTGAATTCTAGTTTGACCTTGACTTGTTGAGACCTAGTGGACTAGCCTAGAAGCTAACCCTAGCCATGGTGACCCTAGTCTAACTTAGGTTAACCTACTTTAAGTCATTAGAAACTAATTTTGGATTAGGAGGATTAGTTTAAGTGAATTTAAGTCATGGCTTGTGATTTCATGAAATGACGTATGGCTTAACGATTTGATTGATCATGACTTAAGCCCATGGGCCATTTAGTAAACCCTAACCCTAATAATTGAGCTTATAACCATCCACATAGGAATCCCCACCCTATATAAACACTTATTCATTAGGGCTTGCCTCTTTTTTTTATCATTCCAACACTTGGAGAAAGAGAGGTATTTTTCCCCCTTCCAAAAATTTCCATTTTATTCATTTGATCTTTTTTTCATCCTAGTCTTTTGCATTAGGTTCTAATTTCTGTATATTTAATATTTCTGGAGGTTAATCTCAGTTTTGGGCTCATTTGGAGCATTTGGCCATCAAGAGAAACACCCCCCATTTGGAGCTTTTCTTACAATTTGCACTCATATGTAACCACCCTCAAATTGTGTTTTAATCTCAATTTTATTGCATGATGGTTTAGGAATAGGTGTCCCCTAACTTCTGGAGGAATTTCGTGTCATTTGCATTGGGTTACGTGTCCGTAACGGACACGTATCGAACCTAATAGCTAGGTGTTCGATGAAATGCCCGAACCGACTCGATTTGCTATTTTGCAAATCTATTTGAATGGAAACCTAGATCTAGGGATTGCTTATGCATTTCTGTATTTATTTCCTAATTTCAGTTTCGTGTCGTGTCCACACGGGGACACGAACACGCTGCCGCGCACGTGAACACAGTGTCCTGCATCACGGGGCTGAGAACTTCCGACACAGGACACGTGGATACGCCAATTTTTGTGTGGAGTGAGGGGCATCATCTGCCATCCTCCTCCCAAAAGTTAGGAGTTTGCGGTGGCGTGTGCGAGGAGAAATCCTCCCCGCACTGGCCGCATGGCCTACCGTTGCGCGCGCAGGAACTCCCCTGATACGGGGTCGGACACGCTGACACCCGTGTCTAGGACATGGTACAGGCTGTCCCAGGGGTAGCCCTACCCCTGGTGCACGTGTATGCAAGGCCACGTGTCACCACGTGGCCTGTGTCACGCACGGGACACGCGTGCATGCGTGCACGACGCTGCGTACAGTCCAGTGCACGTGTGCGTGTCTGTGAGTGATTGTGTGTTCTGGACACGCTCGTGTCCACTTGGTTGGACACGAATGCATTGTTTGACACGTGCACATGTGTGAAATGTATTACCAACCATTTAATTGGTGTTTTTAACATGAATTGATTTCGAATTTGGGAATTCCTATTTCTTATTGATACGCACACACACTGTTTTCCCATTTTTCTGATTTTGAGTTATTTAAACTGCTTTTTCTGATTGTTTAATCACTAAATTGATTCCCATATATGTATTAGCTAACTCTAGGATGAATTTGCATGTTAGATTAGATTGTTTGCAAGAGAATGGGATTTTTGATTATGGGATGGATTGTTGAATATGTAGACAGATATTTTCTGAGATTTTTCTGTTAGCTTAATCCTGAACTTGAGTCCCTATTTTAAGCTGAATTTTCTTTGATGTTAGTACTAGGCTAAACTCATTTTTATGTGTTATATTACTGAAATGTGGGGTTTTGGTTTATGGTTGAATTTTGGGTTCGAATTGTGTGGGATGGATGAGTAATTAACTGGACTGACAGCTAACTGTCAAGTGGGTTAACTGAAATCCCTGAGACTAAATCTCAGTTTTCCTGAGAAGTTATGAATGATCATGTACATTTTCAGTCCTCATATCAATCACATAACACACATTGCAATTCCCGAGTTTGTACACATATTGACACCATGCTTTCCACTGTTTTGCACAGTCACGTTTCTGAAATATATCACAAGCTGAGAAACAACTCGACACTTCTAAACTATCACAGACACACATACACAACTACCATTTTGGTTCCCTATTTACACACCCTATTTAATTGCCTCTGATACACACTTTACTGTTTTAAAAACCTGAGTTTAGTTCACTGTTTTCTTTACAAACACACACACACACATCTCCTCAACCCTTCCCTGTTACACACACACACCTAAACACTAACTGTCACACTATCTAAACATTAGCCTAGAGCATGTCATACACACCCAACTGTCTAAAACTGAGAACAGCCCCTATGCTCACACACACAATTGCAATTCCTGAAATTTAATACACAATTCCTAAGTTGCATTACCCTGAATTGTCACACACACACACACAAAACTGAGTTCACCCATTGACACACCACACCATGCACACATGCTCTACACACACACCCACATGTTACATGTACACCTAGACTCACACACACATATACCCCCATACACATGCACATGTATCCTCTCTTTATCACTATATGTTAATATATATATTTTGCCTATATGCATAATGTTGCCTATATGTGTATTGATGTGTGCTATTCATATAAATTAGATAAATTTTTTATGTATAAATATGTGAGAGTAGACCTTGTGTGTGAAATGTGTGTAATTTTGCCTATGGCCTATAGCCTATGGCTTCTAGCCTATGTTTATGGATGAATGCCCAGTCAATATGTGTTGTTGTCTTGTATAGCCCAGGTTTGATGTGTGCTTGCTAGTCAAGGCTTGATTAGGCCTAGTGAGACTTGACTAGACTATGATTGACCTAGTTTGACTAGTGTAGTTGACTTGGGTCGACCCAGAGTTGACCAAGTTTGACTTGGACCTAGTTTGACCTAGACAGTTGACCAGGGTTGACTTAGAGTTGACTTCGACCTAGATTGGCTTAGAATTCATGTAGATTGCATCATAAACATCATTTACCCTGTTTTAAACACATTATAACCTGTACTGCTCTATTTAGGACATTGTGACTACGGTGCAGACATCTGATATTACACTACTCTTTTCAGAGTATCATGCGAGTACATTCTCTGATAGTTCTCTCATTTAATTATCAATTACTGTACTTCAGTTATAGTTAGTTTTATGTGATTCTCTGTTACAACACGTATGGATATTCTGGATTCATGTATGCGACACACATACCATACTTATCTGGCCTCTATTACTGGAATCATCCCGGAATCTATTTCTGGAATCATCATATTTTGGCTGGACTCTCTCGATTCTCGTGTCTTATACTGGATTCACTTATATTGCGGGGCGGGGAAATATTGAGTAAGACATATAGACATACCCCAAATCTGGAATCTCCTAACTGGAATCTACTAGAAGCATAGCCATCTCTCGTCTGATCAGTAAGACATGTGCCTGATTACCTACAGCCGTTTACATGTCGATCTCGGTATTTTAAAACACACTGTTAGAATAGCTGGACTCACCTGGATTCTTGATCACTACCTAGAATCATCTTATACTGGATTCATCTTGTATTAGATTCATCTCGTACTGGATTTATAGTAGTTTTACACTTGTTTTATATTTACTGCCTGGACTTATTATGTTACTTTAGTTCAGCTAAATTTATTTTACAGTCTCCATTGCCATCATTCTTCTCTTGTTTTAGTTACTTTACTTTCCTTGTATCTTACTGCTTCTCGATACTACCACCTAAATATAAACTGCCATATTCATCAATAAAACTGTTTATAACTGCTTTATAGTTTTCTGTCATTATTTGGATTTTCTTGATGAGTTGTACTCGTTCCTGTCCTGACTGGACCTGTTAAAATTTTTACAGATGATTGCCCTGAGGACACGTGCCCTACATATTATGGATCAGGAGATGGCTTAGCTACTTATGGTCCCGACACTCAGGAGTGATCGGGAGTTTAGCTAGTTGTCATATTTTAGAACTGGAGTTGTATATAAGTTGAGTTTTGTAGTTGAGATTGTCTGAGATTATATTATTTAGTTGTTGGTTTTATTTCTGTTATTTAGTCTTAGTTATAATCTTCTGTGTTATCATATCATGCTTAGACTGTGATTGAGATTACATTATATCTATACTTGTCCTCCGTTCGGAGTTGATATATTGACAAGTACATTATATAATTGCGTGATTGGTTGGTTAGATAGTGACCTAGAACATCGTTCTACCGCCGACACTGCGGCGTAGGCTGGGCATTGTTACGTGCTCGTACCCTCACAGTGGGTGCGGGTCGTGACAACTACCTTGTATACAAGTTGTCCATGATCATGCAAGTATATGCAACTTATCTAAGAAGAAAACATATAATGCATGATAAGGAAAACTAAGTAATTCAGCCACTATTCTTATTCGTATTGTCATCTTTCCATCTTTCGAGGGTCTTGGCGTAATCAATATTCTGCATCGGCGACGGGATAATAGAATGTTGTTACCCAATCCCTTTGCCACATCTCTGATACATACATCTTTCCAACCAATTCAATGTACTCATCGCCCAACCCGTTGGGACTTAGCATCTGTTTTAGCATACATTCATTCGGACGTAATTCAAGCATACTCACTGCCCAGTTCTTGGGTCTTAACATTTGTGTTACCATCTATTCTTCGAGCTAAGGCTCGATATACTCACCGCCCAAGTATTTGGGACCTTGCTTCACCTGTCATATATTTCATCATAATATCGTTCAAGATTACAATTCATCTAGCAATAACAGTTTACGTTCAAGTTATTATTTATCTTTCATTATCTTTTCGATTTCCATGCAAGGTGTTATTGAGCAACTCAGTAAGAAACATAGCATACTATCCTTTATTTTAAGCGTGAAGCTAAAGGATCTTCGAAGGGTTCAACACTACTCATATTTATAAGATGATTCTTGCTACGATCGCATAGCCTTCCAAGCGGTCCTTCGTATATTCCCAAGTCCAACAAGGCTTCATCGAACCAATCATCCATCATAAGGCATCTTGCGGGTCGGGGCACTACACTACGGACCCGATCCGAGTTCTGAGGAGATAGTTGAGCCCGATTAGGGAGCCCAGGATTTCTAGCCGTGCCTGCTGTTTAGTTTCTTGGTTTTTTTAAGTTGTAATAAAGGACAAGTTTAATAACTCGAATATTTTCTCTGCTTGTGAGATAGATATATAGTTCTAATTTAAATATTTTAAATAAAAGTTTTTTAAATTCTCGTATTTTAGAATATTGTACTTGAGTTACTACTGATTGATACAGCTTACTGCCGCCGTCTCACAACGGTGCAAGCTGGACATGACCCGACTGGACCCAGAATCTTGGGATCGGGTCGTGACATATTTTCAGTGGTGGTCCATGCATGTCCTCATTTCTGTAAATTTGTCTAGTCAACTTAGTTTAGACAAACATGCGGTCCTGCACCTTGATTTAGGTCTGAGTATGACTTTAGAAAAACAGACTCTAGAAATAATTAGAACATTTAGACTACTTGAGAAATTTCAACCCGTCACAACATAGTACCAAAACTATCTATCTATATATCTATTTTTCTTGCTATCGCTTCAGAGGTAACCTTGTGTTACCTAAACCACTCCAGAGGATGGCGAGAGAAAAGATAACCCACTCTGGTCCTGCCACCGAAGATGGTTCATCCTCTGAGCACACCCCTACTCAGGCCCGTTCCAACCCTTTTCCGTTACAGCTTACTGATTGCCCTCATGCTGCATGGGCTCCCTACACTACTTATATTTCTTCAATGCATGCAACATCACCTATTCCTCCTAGGACCATACTACCACCTCCTACGGTGTGAATCCTCCCATGAATCCACCTGTGCCAGTGGACCCTACCGAACTCGTTGGCCTGCTACGAGGAGTTCTTGAGGTCCAGAGGGCCCAAGCTGAAGCCAATCGCGAGCAGACCACGATTATGAGAGAGGGCATGGAGAATACTCCTAATGTGGCTATAGCAGCCTTAGATTTATCTCAGTCCGATCAGAGGCATGCTAAGGTAAAATAAGAATATATTGTTAAGTTTTATGTTTCATTGGACAAATTCAAGTCTAACAAGCAACCTATTATCCAGGAAAAGGTCGGAACCATTGATAATTTTAAGAAATTGGACCCGTACCCTTTTTAAGGAACAGAGGGTATCATATATGAAGATGAATGGCTGGATGATATGGAGCGACTTCTCAGCGTCGGTCGACTCCCTACCGACCTCATGGTAGAGGCCGGCGCTCTTCATCTTAGGGATTTGGCTAGCATTTGGTACAAAAATGAGCCAAGATTTCAGATTGGAGGAACCTCCTGTCGTTCCTTCAAGAAGCAATTCAAGCGAAAGTTCTTTCCGGAAGTCGCCTTGGAAGCTATAGGAAGGCAATTTCATGATCTGAAGTAGTGAGACTGCACTATCGAGGAGTATATAGCTGAGTTCAACCGGCTCGACAGATTTACCACCCGCCTGGTGGACGATCCAGTGGAGCGTGCCAAAAAGTTTTGGCATGGTTTGCGAGAGGTGATCCGTACCTTGGTGGCTGCAAATGGTGTGACGAATTATGACAAGATGTTGAGGGTGGCCCAAGATATTGAGGCCAGTTCATCTGCCCGGCCCAAGAGGGAGCACCCAGGGTCCAGCATCAACTACCAGGGCAACTCCAAGAGGCACAACAACAACAACAACAATAATAATAACAATAGGCTATCTTACCTCCAGTGATCCCAGCAGCAGTCAGCGGCACCCAACAGAGCACCCCAGTACAATCAATCGAAGGTGCCCAACTGCACCTATTGCAAAAGGCCCGGTCATACCGCGAAGATTTGCAAGAAGTTGGGATATTGTCTTGCTTGTAGATTTGCCACCCACCAGGTAAAGGATTGGCCAACGATGTTCAACAAGACTGGAGCAGGACAACAGAGAGGTCCACTACCTACCCAACAGCAGCAGTACAACCAGCACAGAACAGGGCAAGCTTTTGCCTTGGTCGTTAAGGAGCTAGAGACAGAACCAGAGGTTGTAGGAGATGTCATCGCAGGTGCTATTCTGTTACATTCGTACCCGGCTTTAGCTTTATTTGATTCGGGGGCTTCACATAGATTCATATCATCAAACTTTATTATTGCATATCACTTAGATATAGGTTGTAGTAAGATGATTTGTAGAGTAATGACCGGAGGTGGACCTATCCCAATCACGGAGAATTGCACCTGCCCTATCACTATCTCGGGTCATACCTTCATAACACTTCTTTTAGTAATGCCTCTCCCTAACTACGACGCAGTCTTAGGTATGGACTGGCTGAGTGAGTAGCATGCTCTGATAGAATGTCACCGAGGTAGCGTCATCTTTAGTCCACCTGGAGGACCCAAGTTCGAGGTGGTCTGAGCACCGGATTACATGAGGTGTGTCTCCTAAACCTCCATCATAGAAGAAACTGGAACCCCTCATCCCCTTATAGCAGAATTTCACTACAGGAAAAATAACGTTTCTTGACGGTTTATTTCTCGACGGTCGTGAAAAACCGTCAAAGAAATGGGTTATCTTGACGGTTTTGGCCTTACGTCAAGAAAGGACATATTTTATGTCAATTAAGCAATTTTATAGCATAATAGTTGACGGTTTTAGAGAATCTGTCAAGAAACACCATTTGATTTAGTGACGGTTCGATAATAACCGTCAACTAATATATGCGCAAAAAAATTGACGCTATTTTTTCAGCTGGCATTTTGGTAATTTTTTTGAATTGCAGATCTATGTTGACGCTTGTCCTTCACTCCCATTTTATTTATTTTCCGATCCTTTCCTTTTCTATTTATTTCTTCCTCTGTGTCATCAACTAGGCTGTTGCTGATGGAGAATGAGAGCCCAAACCAAAAACCACCCTCTTCATCCTCTCCATCTCCCTTTTCCTCTTCTTCCTCTTCTTCCTCCTTTCTCTCTCATATAGATCCTTTCTCAATCCCAAACCCGAATCCCCAAATCCATCCAATGTCGTCTCCAAACCTTAACCCTAATCTATTAGTTAGTGAAGTGTTTGTGTTTGTGTTTGTGTTTGTAAGGTGTTTGTGGTGGGATACGACTGAGGGGCACTGGTGGCGTGGTTGCTGTGCATGCTCCGGCCGGACAAAGTGATTCACTCATTTACATTTATGTTTTGATTCCATTCGATCAGAGGAGGAGGCTATTATGGTTCTACGAAGATGTGGGGCAGGAACTAGCAGCGAAGGATGTCATCTCCGGTACTGCCGCACACTCTGCGATGCTACAGGGGGTCCAGGAGCTCGCCGACGTCGTCAATCTCACCATGTGCCCCAAGGTTCCTCTCTCTCTCTCTCTCTCTTCATGCTCCTGCTCCTTTATTATCAATGTCAACCTATTTCTATTTACGCAGGGCCGGAATGTAATTACCGAGAAAGCCCGCAGTGACCCCCTAAAGTCATGAAAGATGGCGTCACCGTTGCCAGAAGCATCAAGTTTGGAGACGGAGCAAAGAATGTTGGCACGAGCCTCGTGAAGCAAGTCGCCGACGCTACAAACAAAGCTGCAGGCGATGGTAATTACTCCTTCCATTCTTTTTTCGAAAGCTTCTCCATAACAAGTCTTAGCTTGAGGTTTTCGGAAATGTCTTGTGCCGATAGACATAAAAAGGACCGTATTTTTTGCATATAATTGCTTGAATTTATCATACGAGAGAGAAACTCTTGTTGACCAGAAAGTAAGAGCAACTAAAACACCCTCGCAGTCGAGCAGCAATGAGATATGCTAATTGCTGACCCTGGAATAAACATAGGGCAGGTGACTTTTGATTTATTACTATTAGTATTATGTCTTTTGGACTCGCCAATGTCCTTGCCACGTTCTGTACCCTCAGAAATATTGTCTGCCTCACGAATCGGAACAACTTAGCCATCTCGGGTGTTGGAACTTGTTCCAAGTTGTATTGTGACTAAATAATACATCTTAGTGAGTAAAGCGAGAAATTGCTGACTTATTTAGTGTAAACAAAGAAGTTTGGTTCCCATTTGTAATGCTAAACGCCAAACACTTACATGTCAAACGTACTATGTTTGGTTCCTAATTTCCAACAACAAACATAGACTGATACGTGTTTGGTTTATCATTTCCAAATGGCAGTTTTAAAAATATAAATTACTGAGAGTGTTTGTTATAGAAGAGGCTTACATACATATTTCTACGTTACTTTGTCCAAAAAATTTAAATTTAAATTTAAGTTACTTTAGTGAAGTGTTTGTGTTTGTAAGGTATTTGTGGTGGGACACGACTGAGGGGCGCTAGTGGCGTGGTCGCTGTGCATGCTCCAACCGGACAATGAGTCATTAATTTACATTTATGTTTTGATTCGTTAGTGCTTGAACAGTTCGAAGAAAACATAGGCCTTTTTTTTGAACATTTACATGGGATTATTATGTTGGAACTACAACATTGCCTAAAGTTTCCCATGTGACAACTATTTTTTTTTATCAACTAGATTGATTGCTTTTGATATTTTCTCAACCTTTTTGTCGTTGTTGGGATCTGGCGATATCTATTTAGTAAATTAATTCCCTCTTAACTTGATACAGTGTGATTCATGTTACATGGAAAAAAGGTTCAACTCATATTATTTTCAAAGCAATGGGAAGAGCTACCAACAAAACTGTGATGATCGTGGAGCTCATAAAGGTACTTGAACATAAAATACTAGTGTTGATTTTGCTTTAGATCTAAATTTTTCTGTGAACTTACCTGGACCGGTTTTACTTAATGCATACCCTTTTTCTTGTAATATTGAAAATTATCAGGTTAGTTAACACATTATGTAACTTGTTACTTGTAATGAACTTATCCAAAGGAGAATCGTTGGCCTTCATCAGATTACTGCAGTTGTATCTACAAATATAATTGATACATGAGAGCCTTTAGAGGAAGGCTTGCTTTCGTAAGAGAAGAGTGTATCTTACTTCAGGTTTCAGATGTTCAGTTGAAAGTGTCTTTTTTTTAATTTTTGGTCTAATTACAATATCTCTTTTACAGGCTTGAAACTATGAGACGTGTGTCGATGATCACGATTACTCTATCCAAGTAGGAGCACTTCCACGAGTGGAAGTTTAGGAAGGGTTCTAATCATGATCAGTCCAGATATAGCTAGGGATTTGTTAGCCCAATGATTATATCATCTTTTTGAATATGGCTAATCAATTAAGTTTAACTAGTGATGTCACTAACATTCATGTAATCACTATCATGTTGCTACTTAAACTTAGCATTGTCCTAAATGTTCTATATCATATTGCATACTGCATCATATTGTTTTGTTCGTCTAACATGTACTTGCAGACAAGCAGTAAGCATGATCAAACCAGGACATATGCAATAAACAATATTTGATGGTCCAAAAATGGCGTCACACAAGATGATTTCTCTGAACCGCCTAGCGACCTATCTGGGGCCTCGCATCGGGGGTTCCGCTGCCCAGTCAACGGACAGGGGTCGAGGGGGCAGCGCCCCCCGTCAGGGGTTCGGGGGCGAAGCCCCCAAAAGGTATTCAAATTTTCAGATCTGTTTATCTTTGGACGATTGCCGTCAAGGAAAAATACATCTTTAATGTCACAAAAAGGCATCATCAAATGGGCTATTAGTTTTCATATTTATTCTGTACTTTTTCTTTTATTGAGTATAGAAAAAATGTGAGATTGATCGGATCGGTACTGACTTAGGTTTTTCTCAGTCCACAAACAAAAATAAGCCTACCTACTTATCCCAAAAATTCACAATTCCAAAAATTCCAAAACCTATACAAATTTGGTCCATTACTTATTGTTCTGACCAAGCAGAACTCTGACAGAACTCTGACCGAGTTCGGCCCGAGTTCGTCCCGAGTTCGTCCCGAGTTCGGTCTGGGTTATTTGAATACAGTTCCTACCAAATCTGCGTCCAACGTTCGTATGCAAAATTCTAGCATCCGAACTCTATCCGAACTCTGCCCGAGTTCGTTCCCCAAAAATACTATAAATAGAGTTGAGGTTACCATTCATTTCAATCATCCAATTTCATCTCTTCTCTTCTCTATCTAAAGTGTTCTGAGATTTTTTACTTTCATATCTAAGCCTTTACGACTCTTAGCCAAGCCAGTACAGTTTCTGTTTAATCTAGAGTTTGGTATTGAAGAGTTGTATCGAAGGCTGTATTCAGAAAATGTTCTAGTTTTCCAATTGCCTTATGGAGTCGGTCGTGTGCTCGTTACCAAGCACGGTGTTGTGAAGTCAGTCGTGTACTTGTCACCAAGCACGGTGTTGTAAGAGTTGCAAGTGTTCAGTTAAAGCTTGTGCCATAGTGGATTAACAGCGAGCAAGAGTACTCGCGACTGGACCAGTCCTCTCAGAGGGAAACCAGTATATATCGCTGTGTCACTGAGTTTTGAATTCTTGACTCTTACTTTACCGTATTTTATTTACCTCTTTTATCTGCCATAATATATAACTGCTTAATATTTTTTAATTGGTGATTATTTTTCGCTGCACACGCACACACTCTATTCACCCCCCTCTAGATGTGCTCAACGGTCCTACAATTGGTATCAGAGCTAGGACTTCGTTATCTGGCTTAACATCCTTAGAGTAGTTCCTTATTATCAATTGTTAACCTCTGATTCCAATTGCCTACAATTGGTATCAGTGCAGATTATATTCAATATAACACTCTAGAGAGTATACATGTAGCAGCCGTGAATTTAATATTCACAGGTGAAGTGCAATCCACAAATAGACTCCCACTATTTGATGGAACGAACTATAGTTATTGAAAAACACGGATGAGCTTGTACCTGAAGTCTCAAGACTTTGACTTATGGTCAATTGTTGTCAATGGCTACCAAAAGCCTACTATCACATCTATTCTCACATCCTCTATTATTAACAAGCCTTATTATAGTTACATAGAGGAAGAGAAGAAGTTAGCTAGCCTTGATGCAAAATCAAAGCATGCTTTCTATTGTGCTGTAGACTTCAATATATTCAATCTCATTACTACTTGCACAATATTTCATAAAATTTGGAAACTTCTTGAAGCTACTTATGAGTGCAGGTATGAAAGCAGTGCTAGCGACTCCAGAGAGGAGGATAGTCTTTATAATGATGCAAATGTGTGCATGATGGCATCGAGATTTAAGGTTCAACACAACCCTATATATGAAGAAGAGCTTGTATGTGACAACTGCAAGAAGATAGGCCACATCCAAGAAGAGTGTAGTACTGCTAGAAAAGAGAGTCACTATGAACGATCAAACAAAGGAAGGTCGTCATCTCACAAGTACTCTACCACGAGCATATGGTGTGAAAGCGAAGCAAGCGATTTCGAAGAAGAAGAGAGACCTCGTCAAGCTATAAATATATGCTCAATGGCATTATCCAACGAGGTACAAGAAAACTCTATTCTTGAAGAGAATGAATTCTTTTATAATGAGTTGTCTGATGCTTTCAGTGATCTATTGAAAGAACACAAGAAAGTATTAGATAAATATAAGCAAGCTAGAAAGGATATTCTCTGCTATAAGCTTGAGAATGAAAAGGTTACTTGTTTATTGAATGATGCTAGAAACACTTCTACTTCTGATAATTCTACTGAGATTTCCACACTTGAGTTTAGATTGCATGAGGCACTTGAATGCATTGAGAAAAACACTCAAGAAAATGCTAAACTTAAGGAGGAATTAGAATCAGAAAAGAAGAAATATTCTATTGCTTCATGTAGAATTGATGTTCTTTCTGCTAAATATGATGAGATATGTGCAACTCTAAAAAGTTAAAGATTAGACTGGAAAAACAGGTAGTACAACTTGTGACTCAGTCTAACACAAGACACGTGACACATCACAAAATCACACACGACAGATCTTTTAAATAGGAAGCACGCAAAGCTAAGGTTAAACATAACCATGCTTTTTATTATAGTCAATCATGCAAGACATATCACACCGCACGTTCTCATACTGCTGCACATAGCCCTAATGTTAATACTTTGTCATTATTGCGGCATGAATGGACACATTTCTAATCATTGTCAGATTAGAAAACTAGTTGATATGAACTTGTGCAAATGGGTTCCCAAAGCTAACAAATGTTGATCCAAGTACTGGATACCAAAGTCTTCACCTAATATTTCAGGTGGAGCTACTTATGATGAACCATAGAACTATGGAGCATGTTGGTGATTGCAAAGCTACAAAGGTCATCTTCCACGCAATTGCACCAACATATGTGTGGTCACTAGAACCACTTTGATAACATGCTTCCTAAATAGTTTTTAATATCTAGCATGTTCTTATTGATGTATTTCTATTAACTCTTATTGATATCTTTTAATTGTTTATCATTTATGTGAGTCATAATCCTAGCATGACTAGCTGTTTAGCTTAAATGATTAGTTCACACTATATAGTATGTTATTTTCTACTAGTGTGACACATTTGTCTATGTATGCTCTTTACTTTTAATCTTTATTCTTGAAGCATGCATACCACTCTAGTCTATAGGAGCTTTTGTTTTTGGTTAATATGCTTTTGACTCTTCGCCTTTAATATTTTTTTAATGGTCACTTCTTATCGATTTGTCTTTAACATGTCGTATTTACTTTGATCAGTATTTTGTGAGTATGTATGTTTAGCACAAGTCTTCTATTTACTTGAAAAGTATATACATATAATTTTATGTTAACCTTGGGCTTGCATAATATATTCACTATTGATTCTCAAATTTTATGTGATTAACTTCTTATGAATCAATTAAATCTTTGTCTGACAAAGCATATTTATGCATGTTTTTGATCTTGTGATATTTTTATGCTTATTAAGGATACATGAATAATTCATTTTCATTTATATATTGCTCATGTTTCTTATATTTTTGTATAAATATCTTTATGGGGATATATGAGTTAAGTTCAAGTTCTATATTATTTAAAAAAAAAGTAGTTTTTTTAAACTTGTGCTTATCTCATACTTAAGCTATTGATTTTTTAAACAAATTTATGTTCTTATCTTTATTAGCTTCTTTCTCAAAGCCTCTTTTTCTTGGTTTTTTGGTTGACATTTTGGATACATGATATTTTTAATATCTTGATCTTGATAAACCATTAGTTGGGTATTTACTTCTTTTATATTTAGGGATTCTAGATTTCGATGTTGTTCGATGATACTGCATATATTCCTTTGAATCTAAGTTCTTAAGAGTAGAGATCATTTTAGGAACAAGCCGAAAGGGTCCTTCTGTCATACTGGTGTAAATAACCTGAAGCGACACGGTGTACTAGTCTTCGGACTACCGCTAGCTGGGAACCGGTCCCTACAGCTAACCCGAAGTGATCAATACTTTATAGACTTAAGATTTATTAAGGTCTCAACTATTATCTAGTTCTGGATCCAAGGTACTGAACCCAGTCCTCTAGGTTCCAAAATACATCAGCGTATCTAGGTCCTACATTTTGATTTACAAATATTTTATATTTTATTGTTACCTAATGATTTTGTAGCACATATGGATTAATGTAATTGATACATCTTATACCGTATGCTACATTGTTCTAAGATTTTTAAGTCCATAGAATATAATTTATTTCATATTGCACTAATTCTTCTTAAATCCTCGGTTATTAAAGAAGATATTAGTTTTGGGTACAAGCTTACAAAGGGTCTGTCTGTCACTACGACTACGGTCGAAGCGAAGCGGTACTTAAGTGTTCCCCGGTGAACCTCCGTTAGCTGGGACAGTACCCCTACAGCTTACCCAAGATTGATCAACGCTTTATAAACTAAAGATTTATTGAGATCTAAATGCAATTGTTATCTGATGGATTTTAGATTTTAGATTTGATGGATAATATTATTTAATGATTTAATTTTATAAAAGGTAACATATATTGATCTTCATAGGTTAATGATTGTCATCTTTTGATATATTTATTTTTCTGTTACTCTATTCTATATTTAAACTTGATTTGATATTGTGACTACTCGTTAAATATTATGGTCTTGTGATTTCGTCTTTAACTTGTGTAATGTTCAATGATTTTGAGCTTTATATTATTATCTTCTTATTCAAGTTACTTATTGTCTACAACAGTAACTCTATGTAGGGGAGAAGTCATGCATATTGAATGTCTCTCTCTCAAAGCGTTTATTTTCTTTAAACCTTACGGTTGTCAGGTGGACACCGTGCTAAGTCCTTAAAAGGGAAGAAATGAACTTTGATAAGAAGACCTAATATTTTTGAATTAATTTTCTACTTCTGAAAATATGTCTTTGAATTTTATTTTAAAATTTTTGTCAATATTATTATTTTTGGATATAGCCATGTAAAGGTGGAGTAGTTAATTGTTTCAAGTCAATTATCTCCTTGACATGCCATATATCTAGAATTCACTTTTTTTTGGACATTTATCTAGTTATATTTATTTGTTCAAATGGATTTATTTATTGTTTATGGATTCTTTTATTGAAATTGTTTCTGTAATTCGAATCGCCAGCTTTCAGTCTGAGGACTAAATGGACGCATTCGAACATTTATTAAGACAGTTATTCGTAATAAATTTCACATTTTTGAAATTTTTTTTTTTTGATTTTTTTGATTTATTGAATCTGTCCAGTACTCAAATGTTATTATTAAAGACAGTTTTCATATTCTTTACTGTCTTGAAATTATTTTTATTACTGTAGACATATTTTGTTTCTTTATCTTTAAGCGTTTATTTATTGGATATTTCTTAGATCTTGTGATTATTTATCTATTTTTTTCATATAAATTACTTTGGAACTAGATACACATATTTTAAGGGGGAGCAAATTAATTGTTTCAATTCTTTTATGCCCTTAATATGTGGTGTACCTAGTTCATCATGGACCTATATTCTTTTAATTTATTCTTGTTGGTGATATTTTAATTTTTAGTGATTTTATGAGAGAATATATTATTATTATTATTATTATTATTATTATTATTATTTCTTGATTCTCTCATTTTATATAAGTTTATTTTTTTTTAAAAAGTTACCTTGCTAAATATTTTGATGATTCATTTGAGTTTAAATTGATTTGGTATTTGTTATTGAGATTTTATCTCAAAGTTCATGATTATCTATACTTAGACTGACCATACTTTGCGGGGGAGCATTCAAGTCGACTGAATTTCTCCTTCTCAAGTATTTTTGCCTCCTTTACCTTCATGATTATCTATGGACATTTATATGTCATGATAAGGTAATTGAGTTCAAATGCATGAACTTTGGTATAGATTTTGAATAGAATCTAGTATATTTATTTTGATCTCTTTTTTAATGATTATACTCTTTATGGAATTGATTCACCAATTTGTATAGGCAAATTATGAATCATATTTTTTTGTGATCATTGTTAAAAGTCTCATTATATTTTTGATTTTTTTATATATACTAGATCTGCGAATTTCTATTCCTCATGATTTATTTATGACCAATGATTGATTCCTACTATATTGATATATTTTTTTGGGTCTATTTCAAAACACAATATGATGAACAAATAAAACTGTAGTTTTGAATGTCATTTTTGGATTCTAGTTGGTAAACTATGTATTGATTGATTTCAATGTTTTTTAAGTTCAACCAACTATTTTTGACAAGTTTTTTTTTACTATAGTTATGCAATTTTCTAAACTTGTCGTTATGCTGTTCTCCTAATCCTTGATCATGATTATTTTTGCTTTCTTCCTTTACTTATGCTTGAGTTCATTTTAGCTCTAACTACGGGGGAGCTTATTTTTTTGATCATGTCAAAAGGGGAGAAATAAGTTTAAGCTAGCAAAGAATTTTTTAGTGAAATATGCATCTATTGTATCTATCATTAACTTAACCGATTTGCCATAATCAAAAAGGGAAAGATTGTTAGCCCAATGATTATATCATCTTTTTGAATATGGCTAATCAATTAAGTTTAACTAGTGATGTCACTAATATTCATGTAATCACTATCATGTTGCTACTTAAACTTAGCATTGTCCTAAATGTTCTATATCATATTGCATACTGTATCATATTATTTTGTTCGTCTAACATGTACTTGCAGACAAGCAGTAAGCATGATCAAACCAGGACATATGCAATAAATAATATTTGATGGTCCAAAGATGGCGTCATACAAAATGATTTCTCTGAACCGCTTAGCGACCTATCCGGGACCTCGCATCGGGGGTTCTGCTGCCCGGTCAGCGGACATGGGTCGAGGGGGCAGCGCCCCCCGTCAGAGGTTCGGGGGCGAAGCTCCCGAAAGGTATTCAGATTTCCAGATCTGTTTATCTTTCGACGATTGCCGTCGAGGAAAAATGCTTCTTCAATGTCAAGAAAAATGTGTCATCAAATGGGCTATTAGTTTTCATATTTATTCTATACTTTTCGTTTTATTGAGTATAGAAAAAATGTGAGATTTATTGGATCGGTACTGGCTTAGGTTTTTCTCAGTCCACAAACAAAAATAAGCCTACCTACTTATCCCAAAAATCCACAATTCCAAAATTTCCAAAACCTATGCAAATTTGGTCCATTCCTTATTGTTCTGACCAAGCAGAACTCTAACAGAACTCTGACCGAGTTCGGTCCGAGTTCGGCCCGAGTTCGGTCTGGGTTATTTGAATACAATTCCTACCAAATCTGCGTCCAACGTTCGTATGCGAAATTCTAGCATCCGAACTCTGTCCGAACTCTGTCCGAGTTTTTTTTCCCAAAAACACTATAAATAGAGTTGAGGTTACCATTCATTTCAATCATCCAATTTCATCTTTTCTCTTCTCTATCTAAAGTGTTCTGAGCTTTTTACTTTCATATCTAAGCCTTTACGACTCTTAGCCAAGCCAGTACAGTTTCTGTTTAATCTAGGGTTTGGTATTGAAGAGTTGTATCGGAGGCTGTATTCAGAAAATATTTCAATTTTCTAATTGTCTTCTGGAGTCGGTCGTGCGCTCGTCACCAAGCACGGTATTGTGAAGTCAGTCGTGCACTTGTCACCAAGCACGGTGTTGTAAGAGTTGCAAGCGCTCAGTTAAAGCTTGTGCCATAGTGGATTAACAGCGAGCAAGAGTACTCGTGACTGGACTAGTCCTCTCAGAGGGAAACCAGTATATATCGCTGTGTCACTGAGTTTGAATTCTTGACTCTTACTTTACCGTATTTTATTTATCTCTTTTATCTGCCATAATATATAACGGCTTAATATTTTTTAATTGGTGATTATTTTCCGCTGCATACGCACACACTCTATTCACCCTCTCTAGAGGTGCTCAACGGTCCTACAGGATTTACATGACCTAGCTAAGTTTCTTGTTTCTATCATGTCCAAATCAAACTGGAAACAAAAATTCTGGTGCCCCATAACAGAATTCTGGTGCCCCAAATCAAACTGTGAAGGAGTTTGCACATGACACTGCTCCTCGAGATTTTCTTAGTAAAGGTATCCATAGTTGTGCTTCATATATCATGACTATCTGCAAAACAACTTTTAACTGCTGCTTTGAGGTGACACCAACCCTGTTTAGCAATAAAATAGGCCCAAAACAAAAGCAGGCGTATCTCATATAGCCTAAAGTGTTGAACCCTCCGAGGTATCTCATATAGCGGAGAACTATTATTTCTGATATTTGTTGAAATCATTAGTTTCTAATAGAAGCTATTGTAAAATCATCTGATTTTGATATGCATGAATATAGCCTCGTCACCTAATGCCTTGCTACTAAGACTGGAACCACAAATTTACCAGTGATGTCCTGTACTTGTTCTCTGCCTGACCACCACACAGTAGCCTCCAACTCACATGTCTCATCTAGTAAACTTCCACATACCACTGCTTGTTCTTCTTAAGTTGAGAGAGCTTCTCATCCCAACTCTCACCCCTCTGCTCTGCAACCCTCTTCAATGTTTCCTGAATCCTAGGAGAAATTATTAGGTGCTCCGGGCTCACCACTGGATGTGCTGAATGGTGAGCCCGGTCCAATGAAGAATTGACACTTGGCAAATAATTGGTGATATAATACAGTAGTGAATGGAAAATTAACATCATTGTTAACTTTTCGATTTCCTTTTCTGACGTAGAGTATGGAGTTAATTTATTAACGAACAAATCATTTGCCAAGTGTTAAATTCTTTATTGGACCGGGCTCACCATTCAGCACATCCAGTGGTGAGCCGGGAACACTTAATAATTTCTCGAATCCTAGGCATTATCCCCTTCAATCAACAGAAGTATATATGATGTGAATGGCTTTAGGGTCATCCTCGGATAACAATATAACTTTGCCAGAAGGACCTGCAATACCATTAGAATTCATGATTAAGTATATTTTAATTAGATCATTGTCTTCTTACCAAAATGGTTTACTTGTGAAAGCTTCATATCAGATCAAACCATAACCTTAACAAAAAGGCAAAAAAAGTGTTATGGTTTAGCAGTTATTACATTTTAACACGGTAACATGTTTAATATGATTTGGAATATATTTCATCTAAAAGAATATAGAAGTCCATCATTGTGGTTCAGATGGGCTATAAAAAATTGTTGCTTGTCAATAGTAATTTGTCATTATAAATTTGTTATTTGTGAGGGGCACTAGTGCAGAGTTTGTCAATGCTCTTTAATTACTTGATTATGGAGCCATTCTTTATTAAATGTTAGATGTTTTTTGCTTTGTGCTTGCAACCTAGAGCAATATCCAAAGCTTCTGGAATATTAAGAACCTAGTTTTGACTGAACATTTGAATTTAGCAGCAAAGGAAACAAACAAACATACCACTTCATAGTTTCTTAGAACAATTTTTTAGTCTAGTTTGTATTAATAATAGGAAGATTTGCAGTAGCTAAAAAATTTTATCGAATTTTTTAACTTTAATTTCTCTGTATGTCTTGAAAATTTTATATGATAACCAAGTCTATGTTACATTATTGAATGTTTACTATTTGTGTTGTGTGTGTCAATCAGGTTGAGTACAACTAATAGAGATCAAACATAGAGAAGGCGGGTGCTGAGAACAAGGTGAATTCAGTATCATTATTAATCCCTCTGCATTTTAAGAATTTGTCGAATTTTCTGATCATCTTCCTAAAACAAATTTCCTGCAAATTAAACAGAGGATCAAGGTGAATTTTCTGATCATATTACATTTTAACATGACAACAATTTTCTTTCAAATTTTATATTGGGTTCAGGGCACAAGGCTGTTTGACGTCAGTCCATCAGTTCTTTGGAAGCTTCTGTGTCGAATCTTGGTAGTAAAAACATGCCAACTAAAGAGAAAGGTAAGCTGTGTGATATTTGTGCCATTTTTTTCTGTTATCATACATGATTCCTGAGACTAAACAAATAGATTTACTCATACTTGTGGACATAAGTCTGGTGGTATTCACTTACTATTCCTTAACTTCTCCCTCTAGTTATCTAATTCCCCTTGAGCATTTTTGTTGTATCTGTGTAATACTTGTGGGGTTTTCACCTTTTTCTTCCCTGTTGACGAGTTGCAGACCTGTATACTTTCCATTCCAAATATTATAGATTTTATCACAATAGATTTGCACATTCTTCAGAGTTTTGTTCTAGCAGTTGGCTTTTTAGGAGTTCGTAACTAAATTAGGAAAATATCACCCATAAAAGAATGTAGTAATGTTGTCTCTCATGTTGAGAGAGGAGTTGTGCTTGAGGTTTCTTTTAGCATTCCAGGAGGCTGTTTGAGTACAAGATCGTTCCACCTACTTTGGCATGCTGTGATTGGTGGGTATCTTAGGTTTCCATGTTCCTCACCTGGTAAAATCCAATAGAAAGTATAATGAAATTATTTGACTATAATTATAGTTACAATTGGCTCTCTTTTTAATATTTCGTGAACAGTATGAGCTATCAGAGATTCAATTTGACTATAATTTGTTTAATGTGTTGACTTGTAGGCCTTGTAGTCATTTCATTTTGTTCTTAGTTGTTATCAGTTTATAAAAACATGTACACATAAATGATTAAATATATTTCTCTTGTTCTTTCAGGAACTGCATGAAAAATGAAGGTGTTGTGAACATGGGAGGGATGTGCTGTAGGTTCGCTACATATTCTGGTTTTACTTATATAAATATATATAGTTTTTTTGATGTTTAAGATGTACTGAAAATACATGCTTTAGTTGGATATATTTGTGGTTGGACGTGTGTTGAATGTTTGTGGTTGGATTGAATGTTTGTGGTTGGATGTGTTGGAAGTTTGTGGTGTATGAACAATACAGTTTGTTAATATAAAAATTGAATATTATAGTTATTTGATATCTTCTGGATTATTGATATTATGTGTGTGTTCGATTCATAGTATATAATTATAAATAAAATTTTGGCTATACAAAATTTAGTCTCTCTTGACGGTTACAAAACGTCAATAATTAACGCTATCCTGCTGCAAAAAGGCTTTTTCATTTACGGTTTCTTGACGGCTAATAACCGTCATCTAGGCCGAAGTCAAGAAAAGTTTTTACCTACATTGACGGTTTCTCCAAACTGATATCTTGACGGCTAAAAATGGTCAATAAAACTATTTCATATGACAGCCAAAAACCGTCAAGAAAAGCCCTGCCAGCGACCGTCAAGAAAAGGGGAGACTTTTCTTAACTGTGGCCTACTTGACGGATCCTCAACCGTCAAGATACCCCTTACTTGACGGGCAAAAAACCGTCAAGAAAAGCCTTTTTTCTTGTAGTATTTCTAGACGTCTTCCCCGACAATCTTCCAGGATTACCCCCTGATAGAGATGTGGAGTTCACTATCGATTTAGTATCTCGCTCTTTACCTATCTCACAACAATGCTACAGAGTCAATCCCAAGAAGGCCAAGGAGATGAAGAAGGCTCATGGATTTATCAAAAGTAGCGCTTTACCCTGGGGCACCAGTCTTATTTGTGCCCAAAAAGGACGGAACCGTACGGATGTGCATAGACTACCAGGCATTGAACAACATCACCATTAAGAATAAGTACCCTCTGTCCAGTATTGACGATCTCTTCGACCAGTTGAGCGGAGCGAAGGTGTTTTCGAAGATAGATCTTAGATCCGGTTACCACCAAGTCAAAGTACGGAAAGAAGACATTCCAAAAACGACGTTCAACACCAAATATAGACAATATGAGTTCTTGGTTATGCCCTTTGGTCTTACAAATGCCCCAGCAATGTTCATGAACCTCATGAACAAGGTCTTCCATGAGTACCTGGACCAGTTTGTCGTTGTCTTTATCGATGACATTCTGATCTATTTGAAGAGCAAAGAAGAACATATTGAGCATCACTTGCAGATGGTCTTGGAGACATTAAGGAAGGAGAAGCTATATAGTAAGCTGTCCAAGTGTGAGTTCTTCTTAGACAAGGTAGATTTTCTCGGCCATGTTGTCATAGGATAAGGCATATCAGTGGATTCCAAGAAGATAGCAGTCGTAGAGTCATGGACAACACCCAGTTCAGTTGCAGAGATCAGAATGGGTTGGGTATTACAGAAAGTTCATGAAGGACTTTGCAAGGATTGTCGAGCCCATGACAAAGCTACCCAGAAAGAATGAAGAATTCGTCTGGACCGAGGCGTGCCAGACATCATTTAAATAATTGAAGAGAAGGTTGACATCAGCACCAATCTAGTCGCTACCCTCAGGATCAGGTGGATTCTCCATCTATAGCGACACTTCCAGCAAGGGATTGGGATGTGTACTACAACAACATGGAAAAGTAATTGCTTACGCTTCTCGACAGTTACAAAACCATGAGAAGAATTACCCAATGCATGACCTGGAGTTAGCAGCAGTCATCTTCACCTTGAAGCTCTGGAAACACTACCTATACGGTGAAAGAGTAGAAATATATACAGACCACAAAAGTCATTAAGTATATCTTTACATAAAAGGAGCTCAACATACGCCAGAGGCGATGGCTAGAGCTCATGAAGGATTTTGATGTCAACTTGCAGCACCATTCAGGTAAGGCTAATGTAGTTGCTGATGTGCTTAGTCGGTACCCAATGGCTTTGTTCCTAACAAAAGACTGACAGCTAGAAGACATAGAGAAGTTTGGACTGAGATTGTGTTGCCAAAAGCAGTGATGATAAAGCTTGGGAAAGAAGCTACAGTACCAGGAGTTACCAGGAGTTGACTCGCCCATGATGCAATTAATCCAATTAAAAATTCTAATACAAAATCATAATCTAGAAATAAATTCAAATATAATATTCTAAATAAAATATTCTAAAATTACTAGAAAATAATACAATATTAAAATAATCAAGATTTTAAAAACAGAGCATTACAGGTTGTATGAGTTATATGCGTATTGCATGGTCGAATGGACTTGAGTATATTGCCTATGCACGGGTGAGTGATTTTCCCTCGAACGAGTTATTGCCGGGGCACCGCGACCGTTCGATCTAGAAGGGATGGATAAATATTGTTGGTGCACATATTTTGGGATGACTTGCAATCAGCTATTGATGTGATACCCATAATTGTTGGTAAGTTCGACGTCTTTCGAAACGGGTTAGCATTCCGTATAAGGAGGATGCTGGGTTACCCAATTTAAGAAGAGAATTTTAGTCCATTCTGGTACGGAGATGCCAATGACCTTCATATAGATAAGGGCCAGTAAGCTGAATAGTGCATGTATACAGAGATTCTGCACAAAGATAACTTATAACATGACAGAAAATGATGGTAGGCGTATTCACCAAGCGTCGGTGCGAGGGTGAGTGCGTCGATGTTGGTAAGAAGTCGCCACGAATGTAAGCCCCATAGATTTTTAGAGTTTTTATTTATTTTTTATTATTTATTTTGTTTAATATAGTTATTAATATACATATTCTTCCACTTTTATTCATGATCATAAACTGTACTCTTCTATAGGTTTAACTTTTGGAGCACAAGAAATGCCAAACTCTAGAAACTTTCTTCATGAGTTTTGTTCTAGACAAGTTTATCTTTGATTTGGTATATCATATCCCACTCTATATCTTCTTGTATTCTATTTGCTTTGCACAACTTCGGGGTCAATTTAGGCCAAGAAGTTATCTACCATGAGACTTGTCGTAACTTCCAACTTAAATTTCAGACTCGACATCAATTCAACCTAAATGACCCAATATATAATTTCAACTATTTTTAAGTCTACTACACACATGCCAAGGGTGTTCCACTCAATCGAGGCCCCATGTGCTGTTAAATTCAAATGGCACATAAGACCCCTTATGTAACTTTTTCTAAATCGAGAAATTTTACTTGAGCCTAGACTTGTCTATCCAGCTGTAGATGACTTGTTAGGGCTAACCCCACATAGATAGGGCCATCCTAGAATTTCTATTTCAGATTTTTGGAGACTTTAATTGGGTCAAACCTAATAGAAAAACTCAATCAATGCAAGGTTCTATATTTGGAAACTTGTATGTCTTTGTGCCAATCTCTCTTGTATTTGGTTTCCAAAACCCATCAAAACCCATCCATAAACGCATAAGAATAGCCCATGACCGACCCCCATCAATAACCTATATAAATACCATGTTACCCTACCTGAAAATACCTAAACAAAACCCTAACCTAATCTCTACTGCTGTCGCTGCTGTCCCCTTCTTCTGCTACTGTTTGGCGCACTTATCGACCACCTCCATCCCAGTCACCTTATCCCCAACGTGTCCAAGAACCCCTCCACCTTTCCAAGGCCATCCATCACCGAAAACCACTCTTATAGGTCGCAATAGCCCGTACAAGACACACTTAATTAATTGTCCGAAAATACAACAGGTATGTCCATCTTGCGAATGGATTTCTCCACATTTAGACATCAAAAAAATTATGGGTTCCCCTATGTGTCTACTACCTTCATATAAAATTTTATGTCAAAATTTTTTCTAGATTTTTCGGGACACACGTTTTACCAAAGTGTATACTATTCAATGTAGGACAGTTTTGAACCATGTAACTTCACTTTACCATTGATATTATATATAAAATGACCGTATTTCGATTACCTACAATTCTCATTCAATGAGTTTTTTTTATAATTTTGCTGTTTTAATGCTTGAATCATTCGATCTTTGAAGGATAAAATTCTGCCGTAAAACAAACTATCGATATTACCATCTTGTGAGTCTCAAATAATTTTGTGTGCATTCAGTGCTCTATATTAACGATCCTCGACTTATGATCATGAATATTTGATAATTTAAATAATTGTTTACCATTTATTTCAGATTATTAAAGTTAGTTAATTTATAATTCAATAATTTCTAATATAGTTGATTTATCAATGTGGATATTTGATCATAAATTGACCTCTAAATAGTTTTTAAGCAATAATAATTTATAAAATGTATTTCCAGAATATTAAATATTTATTTTGGAATTAATTCTGAATATTTTATATATATCTATTTTGTGGAATTTTGTTGGTCTTAGGAAGGATATTATGACTAGTATGTATTATGACTAGTTGATAGTTAGCTAATCCTATATATATATTATATATATATATATATATATATATATATATATATATATATATATATATATATGATAACAATAATGTTAGTATGGTTATTAATGCTAGTTATATATATATTTATAGGAGTTCGAGAGATCGAGACTGCAGAAGTTGGAGTCGGGTCCATAATCTACACTCTCTCGCGACAATTCCATGCAAGATACTGTGACACGGTAATCTTATTTTATTTTCTGTTATACATGGACGTGTTATGGTATGTTAGGGTTAGATGTGTTAGGAGAGCATCCAAGTATTACTTGGGTGCCATAGTGGGTGTAAGTGTGTGACCTAGTGTGCTAGTAGACTTCCTCATGTTGAATTTGTTTTTTAATAGCTTCTATGACTGGACACATCTCATGACACATAACTTGAGTGAGTTGCATTGTGTAGGCACGAGCTTACGTACTTGAGTGATCATTAGTACGAGCGGTTCGTGTATCCGTTCATATAGAGTTAGTGTGAGTCTAGCTAGTGACTTGCATTGAGATATGTTTTGTTTGAGTCATGGATATGACTGGTATAAGATATGGGTAGGGAAGGCTATTAGTAGACATATGAGATAGCCACCTTTAGCCTCAGAGTTGACCTATTATGGGTTTATAGTTTTTCAGTTATGGGTGTATTGCTAGAGGATATATCCGGTAGTAGCCGCTGACTGCGCGTCAGAACACGATCCGAAGGTATGCTAGTATATACATAACTCTTTAGTGGATGCTATGCTTTATTCCTTCAACTACTCATACGTACCAAAGTAGTCTTCAAGTACACACACTTAGATGGATAGTCTACCTTGTCAGTTATATTCATGTTCATGTATACTATTTTTACTGTTCATATTGTGGCTAGTTGTTGTATCTTGTTACGTCCCTTTGAGGACCTGGTAATCTCTCTAGGTGTTAAGTTGGATTTCCGATATAAAGTTATCGTGATGTGTTCTGCAGGATTCAGGTACTGTTGGTAGTATTTTTTATTATCACTTTCGCGTTCTTTATACGATTTATTTTTGTCTCTGTTGTCATAGTCTAATATTTGTGAACCCTTGACCCAAATTTTTTAGTATTATTTATTATTATTAATATTAAAATTATTATTACTAGTTCAAACATTACCATTATGCATATATACCCTTAAGGGGAGTTTTAAGCAAAACAATCTATAATTACAACTAAGTGGAGGGCCTTTTTGCAAAGAGCAAATTATTGAGGGACCTGAGTGCAATCTATGCATTCAAACTGCTATTAACCGACCCTATGATAAAACCAATATATTGATACAATCATGATTCAAATAGAGAAGGACTCTTAAGCTCACGATTAGACACAGGAATCTCTAGATAAAGCCAAATTTGAATTTTAAACAGATTATTCTTATCACCTTCCTCCTCGATCAACCATCTATATATATATATATATATATATATATATATATATATATATATATATATATATATATATATATATATATATATATATATATATATATATATATGGATAGCAGTTGTGGACTGACCCATCTAAAAACCATAGAAATCCTGTTCGCGAGGAAGAAGCAAGGAGGAGCCACAGGTTCAATCGAGAGCAGCAAACCAATATAACAGGTTAGTAATCTGCTCTTTTCGATCTCAGTCTTCACATTACTAGATGTTTGATTTAATGTCTAGATGGGGTATAAAATATTGGGATTTACATGAGTAACGGTGGTAGTTATGTCATCGGGTGTGTGCCGGGTTAGAGAATCAATGTAGACAGGATTTAACAATAGGAGGGGGAGTGCAAGCTCTGTATGCCATAGGGACTAAGCCTTATATGATAAATTAAGAACTCGGGTGTCTGTAAGGATAGGGAACAGGTAGCCGGCATACGTGTGGGTTTTGGCAATTTCAACATGGTGGTTGTTCATTAGTGTTATAGAGTATCAGTTAAGATACGACCAAGTCACAAGATGAATAGGTCAGTAGCAATTGTGCTAACTATGAGTAGGCAAGGAAGACAAGTACCAACAGATATTAGGGAGCACTAGACTCGTGGTGCAATTGCTGGTACAGGGCAGTGGAGGAAAACCCCGTATATGTCAGTTAACTAGAAATATCAGTCCTCGGCCTAAGGTGTCAATCATTGGGTTTAGTGTATCAGTTAACCATGGGGACATCTTGATCTTAGCAAAGACAAATAGAGGTTAGGAGGAAATATCAAATGTTATGAGGACCCAGGTATCCGTCTGCAAGTTGATGCAGACTTGATAGGCCACCCAACTCTAAGGTTGTAGTACTAGAGCTTCAATGCGTACCCATGAGAACACACCTGACTCATGTGGCAACCGTAGGATTGGCCACTGTTGTTGGATACAATAAGGAAAAACAGGGCAGTTGGGATAAATCCAAGGAGAAATATCAGTATCCATATTTGCTTTGGCAGATACCTAGACGAAGTGTATCCTGGGAATGTAAGCAAACACCATCAGTTGCGGAGGGATATCAGTGGGGTATCAGGAATACAAAAAGGGCAGGGAGTACCATGCCTATATAGGGGCCAAGAGAATGGGGTATTAGATATCGAGTAGTAGCAGCAGAAGAGCCCTTGTATCCATGAGCACCTATGCTCTGATTGTAACCTTAATCTATAGGTAAGTAACCAGGGTTACCATATATCAGTCATTATACAGGTAGTAGTAGTCGAGATTGGTGTAACACCCAGTTTTTCAGATGAGGGTAATTTTGAAATTTTATAATTATAATTATTATTTATTGATATTTATTTTATATCATGATTTTTGGTGATTTTTAATCATTTTTAAACTATTTAAAAACTGCTCTAAGTCATGACTTGTGATTTTGATGTGCTGCTAGTAAAACCCTAGAGACTGCATGACCTAAAGCCTAACCATGTCATTAGGATGATTTAATTATCATTTTAGTTTGAGGGTATTCTTGTCATTTTGAATTTATTTGAATTAATATATATTTAATTGGAATTTAATATGAGTATTGGAATGGTGTGATTTAAATATGATTTAATTCATCGCCTTGTTTTGTGTTTAGTCCTAACCTAGATTAGTCATAGCTAGACTTAGCTAACCATGGTTAGTGTTAGTTAGTACTGTTTAGCCTTGGTTAAGTCAGGATTAGATAGAACAACTAGGTTGCAACTTGGCTAGAATGAAAACCTAGGCTTGAGGACCATTGATTTAGCTAGATTGATTTATTGCCATTGATCAAAATCCCAAAATCCTAACCCTAGCATTTATGGCCAGCCACCTAGGGAACAACACCCTATAAAGTCTCTCTCAAAAACACTTGCCTCTTTTGTTCATTCTCTCCATTTTACAAGAATAAGGTTTGTCCCTATAGAAATCACTTCCTATTTTGATCAATATAATTCCTTTTTCATTCAAACTTCTTCCATAGTGATCTAAATTACTTTCCCCTACTGTTTATGGAGGTCATTCTCAAATTTGGGACAATTTGGAGCTTTGGGGTTAGCAAGAAGGATCCCCCATTTTGAAGCTTTCTTTGGAGAAGAACACCAATAGGTGACTTCTCATTCTCTCCATAAAATTTCAGTTTCTAAGCATGGATAGGAAGTCCTAGGTGTCCTCTAACTGTAGGAATAGGTTTTGCTAGGTTTCGTGTCCTTTACGTGTCCGTATCGGACACGTATCAGTGTGCATTCGTAGGTGTTTGACGAAATGCCACAGTGGGCATTTCGTTCTTATTTTCAGATTTGGTTTGAATAGGAAATTAGGGTTGTGTCGCTTACACGTTTCTAATGGACTGAACACGTTTTGTGTCGTGTCGGGGTCGTACTGGACCCGTAGACATGCCCCCGCGCGCACGCGGTTGGCTGCCCTGCTACCCGCGTGTCCGTGCGGCTATCCTAGAGCACGTGGACACATTATATTGGACACGAATATAGGGGCAGTGTCTGACATGACACCCCCAAAGTCTCATGTCCAATAGTATTATGTCGGGTGAGCTAGGACACGCGCACGGGTTCGCCACTGTGCGTGCCCAGTGCAGTGTTGTGCTCGTGCGAGTTTGGACACGTTCGTGTCAGTTTGTGGACACGATTTTGAGTGTACATCACGTGCACTTATTGTTTGATAATTACCAACTCTTATTTTAACATATTAATGTGTTCTTAATATTCGAAATGGGTATCTCCCTATTAGGACTGATACGCAGTCCAGTTTCTGAAATTCCTGAGTTTTAATCCATTTGTATTGATATAAATTAATGTTAAATTGTAACATTGGATATGAGCATATGTATTAATACCTGCTAGATTAGTTTTACACATTAGATTAGGTTTTATGTCAATGGAATGGAATTTGGACAATGGGATTGGACTGTTTATTGTATTGACTGATATTTAGCTACTGTTTTGATATCTTGATTTAATTCCTATTTAAACTGATCCTAAACTGATGTTTTAATTGTCATGGTTGATCCTACATGTGCATTAGTTCATGTTAGTTCGAATTTTCATGTTAGATTAGGTTTTTTGTTCAAAAAGGAGGATTTCGAAATGTGGGACTGAATGCATGTGACAGGATTAAATCCTGATTTTAATATTCCTGTTCTTAACTGACTTTTATGATTCTTAGATTCAATGGTTAATCCAATTACTTATTGTTAGTTCACGGATAGGTTGTATTGGCATGATAGATTAGGTTTTTATGAAAGAGTATGAAATTTCGAATGTGGAATGGTATGTGAAAATGTGGACTGATATGCAGTCCTATTTCTCATGTACTGGACCTTAAATTCCAGTTTTCAAACTAAATTGAAATGTTCAATCCCAGGTTTATTTTCCTATGTTGATTTCCAATGTTAGTTTCCCATGTCAAAACTGGTTCAATACAAACTGTCTTTTGATTCCCTTAATCCTGTTAAGACTGATTTTGTAAGTTCATTTCCATGTTAAAATTTCTGAACATTTTTCCCCTTGTGTTAAGTTCACTGTTAATTGGGTTTCACATTTGAGTTAACTGTTGGATTAGATGTGGTCATGGGTTGAATGATTTTCAATGGATGTTTGGGACATTGAATTGACAGTTTTGAAAATGCCAAATGCCATGTTTCCTTACTGTTATTGCAAGGGTTCACATTGTTATCACTAAACTGTCATGTCTCCCCACACACACAGGAACAAACTATATTCACTCTCATATGACACATTCACATTGACACTCTATGTTTCACTCTACTGTTCACAGGAACACCATGCCACACACTTAAATCCTATTGACACATTACATTAGGTCCTTTCCTGAAATTCTATCACACACTCATGATTCATGATACACACACACCCTTTGTATCACACACACATGTACACAAACACCCTCACATGATTTCCTCTTATATATATATATATATATATATATATATATATATATATATATATATATATATATATATATTATCATGTAGCCTATATATTATAATGTGGTTATTATATTAATTTAGATATATATATATATATATATATGTGTATATGTGAATATGTGGTTTGGACTATAGGTAATATAGCCTATGGGCCTATAGCCTAGGGCTCATTGCCTATGGGTATGGCTTGAATGCCAGTTAAGGGTGTAGTTGACTTGTATAGCCTAGATAGTGTGTGTGCTTGCTAGAATAGACTGGTTTGGCTTAGTGAGACTTGTTTGGCTTAGGCTTGACCTAGTTGACCTAGTTTGACTAGTCTAGTTGACTAGAGTTGACCAAGAGTTGACTTTTGTCCAGTTGACCCCAAACTTCATGTAGATGCATTGTAGCAGTCTATTATATCATTTTAGACTTATAGTGACTTGTACTGTTCTATAGGAGACAGACACCACTCTTCGGACAGTAGATACTATTCAGATACTCAGGATATAGGCGAGTACATTCTCTGATCATTTCATATCTTGTTTAGGATTATATTTCCTGTTTTAGATTACTTTACATGATGCTGTCACGTTGGAAACATGGATTAGTACTATATGGATCTTGTCGTGCGATGTTATGCCCTTAGCGGATACATCGGGTATTTCATGTTCGTGTATTTTATCGTAAGCATCGTGTACTCCTTGTATTCGTGACATTCGTGTGCAAATCGTATGAAATCGTGTATATTCATATGTTCACATGATCTTCGTGTACGACTATACTTCATGTGCAATAACATAACTTGACTAGATCCTTGTGTATTGATTGGGGCGGAGGAGTAGAAGTGGTTATGTAATCAATCCAGTAGATTACTCGTGTGCAACCTCTTTAGATTACTCGTGTGCAACATCGTGCCATTTACATAACCATGTTGTGCTCTGAATCACTAGTCACTGTTAGTTCTCTATATACTGTAGCTATTTACTTACAGTCTCTCTCTTTTTATATCATGTTGTTCTTCAGTTTTTTGTATCTTACTCTCTAGCATGTTTATATTTCCTAACCTTTTATGATTTGTTGAGATGTACTGTACTCGCTCCTGTCCTGACTGGACCTGTTGAAAATTATACAGCGACTGATGAGGCTCTGGTGTCTACCCATTATGGTGCAGCTTTAGACATCACTTGTGACTTGGACCCACTTGCAGTAGAGGATCTACCACCAGTGGTTTAGATTGCTAGCTTAGACTCTTATCTAGCCTTTCTCATTGATACATTATTGTATATATATACTGGGTGTTTGTTTTATCTGATATTATGGAGATGTTATCTTAGACTTATCTGGATTGTATCTCTGTGGATTTTATTCTGTTCTTATCTATCTATCTATCTATATTTTATCATGCTCTACCTTAGATGTGATTGAGACTGTATTGCTATGTCACCTCCATTCGGAGTGTATATACTGTACAGGTACCTTATGTATTGTTAGATGATTGACCTAGGACAACGTTCTACCGTCGACACTGCGGCGTAGGATGGGCGTTGTTACATACTCGTATCCTCACAGTGGGTGCGGGTCGTGACACGTTTTTAGTGGTAGCCCATGCAGGTCGAGTTTATGTAGTGGTATTCGAACTAGAGTATCACTACAGCCTGCAGTAGGATTAGGATATTTTGAAGGTACTCAATCACACTAGAAAAAACTCCTTATCAGATTCCTTTTATCTAAATTTGCTACTTATCGTCTTCCCTTGAATATAAACTTTTCTCCTTTGATTTTTTGCTTCATTCTCAGTAATTGCTTCTTGTTTTGATCTGTCTTCATGATGGTTATGGAGATATGATCTCATCGCTCTGGTCCGAGGGATACTATCGAGAGGCTGGCCACCTCTCGTCCTGTTCAGCAGGGCCTCGAGACTGCAGCTTCTGTTGTGCCGACTCAGGTTGGCGTTTTTGCTACATTGGAGGTGCACCTCCGCCTGTACAGAGACATTTCCCCGTCATTTCCGATTTCTCTCAGCAGCAGCGGTTCATGCAGCATCAGCAGCAGACCAGGGAAACCAGCAAGGGCGAGCTTTCGCCAGGACAGTCGAGGATGCACATGCTATTGGAGATCTTGTTGTAGGTTCTGTTCTTCTCAATTCCATTTCCGCAATTGCCTCTTTCAACTATCTTGAAATTCGATTCCATCTGTTCCTTGTTGACTGATCAAATTTGTTCTGTTGTTCCTGCGATATGATTGTTTTTCTTCTGAGAAAAATTATATGGGCTAGGTCACCTCAGTTATGGGATCTAGAATCTTCGATAGTCGTGTTAGCTGGCATAGTGAGGATATATAGTCAGATTTTGGACGTATTTCTCGGGTGTGGAAATTTAAGGTTTTCGCCGTCGCATGCGGCAATGCGAAAATTTTAAATACCAAGAACCTAGAGGTATGTACCTTAGTCAAGGACTCTGTGATTATCTTAGCATTGCTCACTAGCATGACGAAGACTTTGAACAACATGATTTTGGACAGACACATATGATTATCATATCCTTCTGTAGTTATAAAATTGTATTCCATCATCAAATAGCTTAGGAGTAGGGATATTTAGTTGTAGAGGTTATTCATATGTAGTTCTTTCATAGTGTAATGATATGATGACTTGTAGAGTGTCTGTACCCTAGAAATGATAGATAGCATTGGTATTAGAATAATAACCCATTTTAGATGATTCCCCTGACCAACCAGTTTCCATATAGGATGTTAGTATGCCTTACAGTCTTGATGATTTATTAATTTCTCTTACCCTTCCAGTAGGGCACCCATGACCAGAGCATGTCTTTGAATATAGTGGTAGTTTCACCTAAGACTGAGAGGTCTATATATATAGATAGGTTACAGATGATATTGGCATATGGGATATGGGTTTGGTTGGTACCTATAGGTCATTGTTGTATAGGATTATTGATATGTTGTTAGCCTATATTTGTCCACTTCCTATTTTATTTAAGTTCTTTTTGTGTTGAGTTCAGTCATGTTTGATCGACCTTTATAGGCAGTGTGCAGACCCTTCATTAGATACCCTGCTCCTTCAGTTCATACTATTTCAAGTTGTTCACTGCACTCAAATTTCATTACCATCCGTGTTGCATCATAGGTTTCACTGGACCATAGTTCAGACCCCAATTATGGACTCACCAATATAACCATCAACCCCTTACCATATTCTGCACATCTGGAGAGTCAGTATCATGCATATTAGAGGTCTGCACTCACCCTCACTTCTGTACATGGTGACATACTAAATCTCTTAGCATTTTACTTTATTGATATCCTTGCAATGCCCTCCATTATAACCTGCAGTACCTGCCCTACAGTGGAGTTTAAACTTTTTCTTGGGCATGGTTGTTCAGTCCATTTAGGACAGTTGTATTCATTGGGGATATAATGTGGGTTGTTGATAAGAGTTCTCCTTTGATCATTGTTATGTCCCTCTTTTATTGTATTAGATACAGATGATCGCCCATCTATCCAGATACATGTCCAAATCCTTTCTTTCATTGTTGGTTCAGTCATCCAAAAGCCTCTACCTGGGCATTGGTTCAATTTTCCATATGAAGGTGTCCTACATATCATTGTCCTACATGTGATTGTTCTGCATCTTCATGTGCAGCCATGCTACACCACTGTTCTGTCCCAACACACCCTGCAGTATCTGACCTCTTCTTGGAGTGAAAGGCATGTAGTAGGGAGTTGGTGTTATTAGACTTTGAGTAGAGTTGAGGTGATGAGGGTAAGGCATATATATATATATATATATAGCTTGTATATATGTAATGTATTTTGATTTGGTAAGTAGCCTGCACTCATTTGCAGTAAACTGCCTATTGCATTCTCTGTACACCAGTTTGGTTCACTTCTTTCAGACCACTGTCCTGCATGTAGTTAGGTCAGCCAGATAGAGAAGAGCCCAGATTGATCTAGAGGCATGTTTCAGTCACCATGAAGGTTTTCTTTCACTTGACTTTACAAGTGGACCCAAATGTCCTGTCCTTTAGCTTATAAATTCAGTCTCCTTAGCATTATTCCCTTTTGCCTATATTGATGTTTCAGACCTTTCATCCTTAGCCTAAATTCTAAGCATTAGTTTCAGTCCCTTATAAGTTTAGTCTACTTTAACCCTTGGTTGATCAGTCATATATATATATATATAAATATGATATACTTAGGATATATGTGATGGGTTGTTGTTCTTGAGCATATCTATATGTGGTATTTGGGATTAATGTGCTTAGCTTGTAGGTATTTAGTTATGGGTGACTTGATAGGATTGGGAAGTTAAGAGCTAGCCTATTATAGAGTTTCTCTTTTTGCTAAATTCTAGTTGCCAATATGTAAGTAGCTAGCATAGGTAAATTCCTAAGAAGTTGACCAGCTGAAGACCAAGTACTAGGATGTTGAGAAATTGACTAGTGATTGACCCTTGACTATGTTTGACCTAGAAGGGGTGCGATCATCTTAATTTCGAGGAAGAAATTTTTCTAAGGAGGGTAGGATTGTAACACCCAGTTTTCCAGATGAGGGTAATTTTGAAATTTTATAATTATGATTATTATTTATTGATATTTATTTTTCATCATGATTTTTGGTGATTTTTAATCATTTTTAAACTATTTAAAAACTGCTCTAAGTCATGACTTGTGATTTTGATGTGCTGCTAGTGAAACCCTAGAGACTGCATGACCTAGAGCCTAACCATGTCATTAGGATGATTTAATTATCATTTTAGTTTGAGGGTATTCTTGTCATTTTGAATTTATTTGAATTAATATATATTTAATTGGAATTTAATATGAGTATTGGAATGGTGTGATTTAAATATGATTTAATTCATCGCCTTGTTTTGTGTTTAGCCCTAACCTAAATTAGTCATAGCTAGACTTAGCTAACCATGGTTAGTGTTAGTTAGTATTGTTTAGCCTTGGTTAAGTCATGATTAGATAGAACAACTAGGTTGCAACTTGGCTAG